>CM067509.1:34518690-34556190 GCA_034509495.1 Acestrorhynchus altus | reverse complement strand
CATACACCACGCTCACACACACACACACACACACACACACACACACACACACACACACACACACACACACACACACAGCCTGTTACCTGCATGCGTCTGCCCCTACCTTGATCAGTTGAATCATTGAGCAGGAATGCGATAGTAAATCTATGGCAGACTTCAAAAAAAGAGCACGGTGGTCTTGAGTTTCAAACTCGGACCCTCCGGCCATGATTGGACTGACATGGAATGTCAGTCGTGTCTTCTGACTCTTTAAGCAACAGCTCAGCAAAATATCACACCACCAAAGACAAGCTTAGTGTCTATACTTTTCCTCAGAATGGAATTAATCTTAATATCATTAATATCAGAATTAATCTCTAATAACATTAATATCAGAATTAATCTCTAATAACATTCATATCCAGAATGAATCTCTAATAACATTAATATCAGAATGAATCTCTAATATCATTAATATCAGGGTAATCTCTAATAACATTAATATCAGAATGAATCTCTAATAACATTAATATCCAGAATGAATCTCTAATTACATTCATATCCAGAATGAATCTCTAATAACATTAATATCCAGAATGAATCTCTAATAACATTAATATCCAGAATGAATCTCTAATAACATTCATATCCAGAATGAATCTCTAATAACATTAATATCAGAATGAATCTCTAATATCATTAATATCCAGAATGAATCTCTAATAACATTAATATCAGTATGAATCTCTAATATCATTAATATCCAGAATGAATCTCTAATATGTTAATATCTCCAGAATGAATCTCTAATAACATTCATATCAGTATGAATCTCTAATAATATTAATATCCAGAATGAATCTCTAATATCATTAATATCCAGAATGAATCTCTAATAACAATAATATCCAGTATGAATCTCTAATAACATTAATATCCAGAATGAATCTCTAATAACATTCATATCCAGAATGAATCTCTAATAACATTAATGTCCAGAATGAATCTCTAATATCATTAATATCCAGAATGAATCTCTAATAACATTAATATCCAGTATGAATCTCTAATATTAATATCCAGAATGAATCTCTAATAACATTAATATCCAGAATGAATCTCTAATAACATTAATATCCAGAATGAATTTCTGTTAACATTACGTTCCAGTATGAATTATGACTGTATGATTAGTAATGAAGATTGAGAACCATAATTTAGGACATCTGGGCCACTAATGAAGGTGCGATTGATGATTTTGTGGCCTCCCTGATGGATGAGGAAACACTATCAGCTTCATCTCCCTTCTTCAGAGCCTCCCCAGGCTACAGCCGGCTGCATGCTTTCACTGACCTGATCGTCAATAGAAGTCATTTATAAAGCAGCGGAGGCTGGAATGTTAACTGCCTAGGTGCCAAATGAGATTCCGCAGGACCTCAACCATCTGCAGCTTTCAGCTCTATATGAGCAGAAACAGTGAGCATAGGATCCGTCCCACATCGATCTTCTGCACTGAACCCTTCAAACTGCAGGATGATGATGATTCATTAGGAATCTGAAGACTTGAGTGTGGACACACATTTATAAAGCAAAAGACTTCACGGTTGTTGAAGGTTATGCTAAAATGCAACATCTGCACTCATGTGAAAAGAGCTGAGACACTCTGTCTGGTGAGGACGCTCACTCACTTCAACAATCAAGAGCAAATCAAACTCGTGTCTGAGGTTTAATTTGGTCCGGTGTTTGATTTGTTCTACTGTCTGGAAAATCATTTACAAGTGGAGAACATTTACTGCCAACATGGCCAGATCAGACCGTCCCAGCACGTTCAGACCAAGAGCAGAACCACAAGATGAATAAAGAAGATCCAACAATCCTAAAATATTCATCATGGACCTACAGGTAGCTCTCACCACAGCTTCAGTGAGCAAAGGAGTGCAGCTTCTACCAAAAATGCCAGTTTGCCTCGCAAGGAGGAGGTTTAAGGAGGAAACTAACACAGTCAAATAAACACCAGGACAAGACTAAAGATCTCAAGAGAACATCTAGACAAAGAGCAGGACGTCTGGAACAATGTGATTTGGACAGATGAATCCAGATGTTGAATTATTTGGACACAGTAACAGAAGACATGTTTGGAACAAACCAAACACAGCATTTGAGTAGAAGAACCTCATAGAAGCTGTGAAGCATGGTGGTGGAAGTGTGATGGTTTTGAACTGCTTTGCTGCAGCAGGGTGTGGAGATCTCTCCATCATAGAAACCACTATGAGATCTTTATTGTATCAGAGGGTTTGAGGAGAACGGAAGAGCGTCTGTACAAAGACTGAAGAACGTTAGTGAGTTCAGGATTTTAGATGATCATTATCCCACCTCATCCCGAACTCACCCCAAAGTACTGTATGGAGCTCCATCATTCCAGAGAACAAAGTTCCACTGCTCCACAGCTCAATGCTGGGGGTCTTTATACCCTCTAGTCCACACCTGCTATTAGACATGGAGACAATAGAGTCATGTGTGTTTATCTGCTCCACAGAGTCCTATTCTATTGGCAGTACTTCTCTACAGGGACTAGACAAGCTGTGTGTGCATTTGCACATCTGTGTCAGCAATGGGTACAAATTAAAGGAGTTGAATGCATTTATCAGGCATAAATATTTGGACACGATTATTTATTAAGTAGGAAGAGAGTCAGGACCATAGTATCAACGTCTCTCTCTCTCTCTCTCTCTCTCTCTCTCTGTACTCTCTCTCTCTCTCTCTCTCTCTCTCTCTCTCTCTCTCTTCCTACTCTCTGTACTCTCTCTCTCTCTCTCTACTCTCTCTCTCTCTCTCTCTTCCTATCTCTGTACCTCTCTCTCTCTGTACATTTTTCTCTCTCTTAATACACACTCTCTCTCTCTCTGTTCTCTCTCTCTCTACTCTCTCTCTCTCTGTACTCTCTCTCTCTCTCTCTCTCTCTCTCTCTCCTATACTCTCTCTCTCTCTCTCTCTCTCATTCTCTCTCTCTCTCTCTCTCTCTCTGTACTTTCTGTCTCTCCCTGTACTCTCTCTCTCTCTCTCTCTCTCTCTCTCTCTATCTGTACTTTCTGTCTCTCCCTGTACTCTCTCTCTCTCTCTATCTGTACTTTCTCTCTCTCCCTGTACTCTCTCTCTCTCTCTCTCTCTCTCTCTCTCTCTCTCTCTGTACTTTCTCTCTCTCCCTGTACACACACTCTCTTTCTCTCTCTCTCTCTCTCTCTCTCTCTCTCTCTCTCTCTCTCTCTCTACTCTCTCTCTCTCTCTCTGTACTTTCTCTCTCTCCTGTACTCTCTCTCTCTCTCTCTCTCTCTCTCTCTCTCTCTCTCTGTACTTTCTCTCTCTCCCTGTACTCTCTCTCTCTCTCTCTCTCTCTCTCTCTCTCTCTCTCTCTCTGTACTTTCTCTCTCTCCCTGTAAACACTCTCTCTCTCTCTCTCTCTCTCTCTCTCTCTCTCTCTCTCTCTCTGTACTTTCTCTCTCTCCCTGTACTCTCTCTCTCTCTCTCTCTCTCTCTCTCTCTCTCTCTCTCTCTCTCTCAGGGCGTGCTGAGCGCGTCACCTGGAGCTCCTGCTGCTGCAGCACGTTGTGGAAGTTCTTGCAGTGGTTGGAGTCTCAGCTCGTGCACTTTTATCAGGATTATCACAGGATTCTTTAGGAGAACCAACAGCAAACTGCCATGATCCCCATATCTAGAACCCAGCTGGCCTTCTTCTTCATCCTGCTCTGCCCAGTCAACATCATTGGGCTGTGGTGGTGAGTACTGGACCACCAAGGGTCCCTGCAGTACATGCTGGATATTCTAATTTCTCTGAAAATTCCAGATGTGGTGACTCCTCCAGATGTGAATCCGAGCAGGCTCTACAGAACACCCCAGAGAAAGAATAATTCATAGTGGTTCTTTAATAATAATAATTCATAATGGTTTCTGGGTGATTTGTAATGAATCATAATTCATCCTGGATTCTTTTTATTTATGTTTTTATTATTTATACATTTTATATTCATATATAATTTCATTTATTGAGTTTTTATTTTGTATTTCTACGTCATTTCTAAAATTCGTTGAGTTGCGTGTCCTGTGTCTGTTATTCGCCCTGTAGACGCTGATTAACTCAAATCAAATCATCATTAATTATTATAACCAATCACAGACCAGCTTTACAGAAATCAAAAATAAGAAGGTCAACAACAGGATAAAGACATAAACCCCCCACTGAGACAAAGAGCGCCAGTGCAGGAGAACGTCCCTCAGAGCTGGAAGAAGAACCCTCAGGAGGAACCAGGCTCATGGGGACCCTCCACCCCTCTGGTCAAACTACGTACGGAGTAGCTTATAGTGAAATAACTCAGCAGTTGTTGTATAAATTGTTGCAAAATTCATAGTTGTTACTAATAATTCATAATTATAAATAATAAATTGACTGAGGTCATTTGGGTACTTAATTATTTATTATTACACAGTAATTCATAGTAATTACTAATTCATAGCGGGGGAAAACCGATTGGATAAAATGCAGTTATTAAACATTCATAGTCGTTACTGAGTAAATCGTAGTTGATGTTGAATAACTCATAATGGATACTGATAATGATTTACGATATAATTCATACTGGTTAGTAAGTAAATCGTAACGGTTACTGAATAATTCATAATGGATATGAGATTCTATATAATTCATAGTGGTTAAAAAGTAAATCAGTGTAGATCCTGAGTATTTCATAGAGTATACTGAAGTCAGGAGAGCCTAAATAATGGTTCTAAATTAATAGTAGATCCTAAATAATTCATACTGGTTACTGAATACATCATAGCAGACACCAAATAATTCATAATGGTTGCTTGTACCAAATAAAAGGATCACAGTAAAGACAATTCATACTGGCTCTTGAATAAGTCATAGCAGTTACAAAAGAACCGATAATAGAACGTGAAACTCGTGGTATCCCAAATAATTCAGTGATTTACTGACTGCATTATAGTAGGCAGCACATAATTCATACTGGCTACTTGAATAGCGTAGTAGTTGAAAATCACTTGCTTTAGGGCTGATGAGCTGTGGTTCTGTATTGGTGAGCTTCGTGGCCGGTTAGGTGACCGGGAAAGCCTCGGGAAAGCCGTGTGCGGATGCAGGAATTCTGGAATTCGGCCGATTGAATAACCTGAATTCACTTTTAGCTGGAGGTGAAGGGTTGGTGAGTAGAAGCATTGAGAAGTCCGCGGTTGGAATTTGAGGCTGAGCCTGCAGGCAGTGGGTGTCATCATAAGAAGCTGTTGGCATACGGTCCACGACTCTGACTCCCGCAGGGAAGTGTTTGATAAAAACAGAGGCAGAACGGTTAAAGCAACACGTTCCTTTAAACGAGAGCATCGTTAAACCTCTCCGTATTTCACATTTACACCTCATTAGTTTCTGAATGAAGCGCAGACCTGCTGCTGTGTTTTGAGAGCTGCACTTGTTGGTGCGTGTGTGTGTGGGTGTGTGAGAATGAGTGTGTTTACAACCCAGCATTAGCTCGTCTTTGGTATCTAGAACATGTGGTCCAGAATGAGAACTGAACGAGACCGGTTTATAAACACTGTGGATGTTTATTGGAGTACAGAGCGTCACACTGGCTTACTTTATGAATTTAATGAACAAAATCATACAAATATCTCTAGATTAAAAATGGGGACTTTACAGGAGAAGACAGGAATGTCCCTAACGTGGAGTGGACGTTTATAGAAACTGTTAAAGCAGTAGAACAGGAGTGGGGTGTGTTTATCGTGAAATAGTTGATGCTCTTATGCAGAGCCACCTACAATGTGTTCATATTGTTACATTACACACATTAAACTCCACTCACTCACTGCACAGCCTGCAGCTCCTTCTCCAGCTCCTTACACACCTACACATTAAACTCCACCCACTCACTGCACAGCCTGCAGCTCCTTCTCCAGCTCCTTAAACACACCAACACATTAAACTTCACCCACTCACTGCACAGCCTGCAGCTCCTTCTCAACTCCTTACACAGACCAACACATTAAACTCCACTCACTCACTGCACAGCCTGCAGCTCCTTCTCAGCTCCTTACTTTAACCAACACATTAAACTCCACTCATCACTGCACAGCCTGCAGCTCCTTCTCAGCTCCTTACACACACCATCACATTAAACTCCACCCTCACTGCACAGCCTGCAGCTCCTTCTCAGCTCCTTACACACACCAACACATTAAACTCCACTCACTCACTGCACAGCCGCTCCTTCTCCAACTCATACACACACCAACATTAAACTCCACCCTCACTGCACAGCCTGCAGCTCCTTCTCCAGCTCCCACACACCGACATTAAACTCCACCCACTCACTGCACAGCCTGCAGCTCCTTCTCCAACTCCTTACACACACCGACACATTAAACTCCACTCACTCACTGCACAGCCTGCAGCTCCTTCTCCAACTCCTTACACACACCATCACATTAAACTCCACCCACTCACTGCACAGCCTGCAGCTCCCTCTCCTGTTCCCCAGGGGCCTCAGTGGCTGCTGTCTACATGTATGTTCACTACATGGGTGGGTTAAAGGTGGAGGCAAAATTGCATCTGTGTCAAGTACAAGCGTTGACTTTGCATCTTATAAACAGACAAAAATTTAGATAAATTCAACAACCAGCTCACAGCTCTTTGCAGATCTTAACCTTTTGACTAGAAATAAAGAATAAAGCAATATTTTCTGTCCAAACCTACAACTTAAGCTACACCTGTCTGCTGAGTTTTATAGGGAATGAAGATGATGGGAAAATGTGAATCTGAATTATCTTTGGGACCTACTTTTTGCCCCAACGCCCTGCATGTATCCCTCCATCATTTTAATTCTACGTTTAAAAACTGGTTTTAGATGCAGAATCTTCTCAGAACTTCACCAGGCAGTGTTTTCATAAATAACTTTCTATGAGGAGCTTTCAGAGGTTCAGACATCTGCTTCCATTCACCAACGCTTTCAACTATTCTGACTGGGGTAAGATATCTCTCTACTAGAACCAGAGTGTTTAAATCAGCCTGCAGGCCCTCAGAATGACTTTTAAATCCTGGACCTTTCAGTGGACAGAGGTTTGAGGTCCTTAATCCCATGAATTGCTTAATCCCTCCTCCTGTCTCTGATCAATAAGAGTCTAGAAACTCAGACCCGTTGAAACAGATGCCAGGTAAACAGAAAATATTCAAGGAGAAGAAAGTGTAGTTGAGATATTCTGAGCTGGTCTGAAGAACAATGCTCAGTTGCAGATTCTCCTGGACAACCCCCGGCCAGCACCTGGATGTGTTCAATTCCATCAGCAGCACATCTGATTTCACATCACTAAGCTCTGATTTATCAAAGCAGGTGTTGATGAGACCATAAATAATACTAGACTTTCATGAGGAGAACCACGGAGAGCCATTGCATGCCAGGGCCTCCAACTGGCAGCTGAACGCCACCTTCAGCGACCCACGAGTGTGCAGGATCTACAGGTCCAGCTGCAACATCTGTGTCTAAATGTTCTGCGGGATGCCGTACGGAACCTGTACTCCTCCATGATAACCATATACCATCTAGTATCAGACTAGAATTTAATATGAACTAGACACACACACACACACACACACACACACACACACACACACACACATTTTGATTTAGGGCATACTACATGTGTAACTGGGGCCATTGTAGCACCAGCATACACACACTGGAGGTCCAGTGGAGTTTGGAAAGACAATGATGCTTTCTGTGAGCAGCACGTTATCTCTGTGGTCTGGACGGCCAGTGCTGAGTGTGTGTGAGGGGCTAGCGACTGAGTGTGTGTGTGACTCAGATGAAGGCTGCTGGATGAGTGAAGCTGCAGCTCTACGATCCTCTGGGGTCATGATTTGGCACACGGCCAGGAGTCTGCCGGACAGGTGTGTGTGTATCCGTGTGTGTGTGTGTGTGTTTGTCCACTCACAGCCAAGCCCACATATGTCTTCTCCTAGCAGGCCATGAGTGTCTCTGTATGATCACCTAGACAGCACTGTGTTTGTATAATGTGTACTTACTGACCTAATAACATCTGGCCGTGTCCAAAATCACGCCCGGCACTACTAGTGCACTACTAAAGTCTAAAGCTCTTCACTATGTAGTGAGTCATTTTGAGTAGTGTCCAAAATCATGTCTTGTTCACTATGTAGGGCATTATTTTCCAATACCTGCTCGGCCATATTCAGGATATAGCAAAGTGTCCAAACTGTGTCTTTAGCCCCTCGTCTTTCCTGGACGTTACTCAGAGGGTATGCGAGAATGCAAATGTCCGAGTCCGTTGTGTCGGACGTTCCCGGAATGTCAGAGTGAGCCCGTGTGTGAACAGAGTAGGTCTTTCACAGCAAGTTCACGCCGTCCCCCTGCGTGTACTACACAGGCGCTGCCCCCTGCCTTAAACATACTGAATAGAACACATCTGTCTCAAAAAATCAGCTGTCCAGCTGTCCAAACCTGATCCTATGGACACTTCAGCCCATGCATGTCCATATTCACTGTAGTTCCAGGCTAGAAAAGTAAGTGATGGCTTTGGAATTAGATCTGAATTGGATTTCTCTCTTGATTACTAATCTGATAGTGATCTAAGTCACAATTTTAGACCAGTCAGTCTAATAGTATCCATGTCTTTTATTGAGTAAACATCCACAGTGAAGGCTTGAGGACATAAGTGAATGTGTGTGTTAATGATATCTCCAAGAGTTCATTGGCTGGAGATGAGATTGGAAATGTGTTTTGCTCATTACATAAAGTCCCGCAAAGCCTGCTTACTGTCAAATCTGTGATTCTCAAATAAGACACGTGAGTTCGAACTTTCTGATGACCTCAAAGGACTGAATCAGTGCGAGAGAAGCATTGCTAAAGACCTGGGTGTCCCTCTCCTAGGAGTGGCTGTCTGGTTATGATCACTGCAGGAGCACAATGATGGTCCTAAAACGTGAGAGAAGGAAGTGAAGACCTACAGGAGACTCTATGAACTGCAAAAACCTGGGCATGCACTACACATGAAAGGTGTTCATGGAAGGACCCCACAGAGGAAGCCGCCAATGTTCCACGATGCTTCTGGAATATTTTATGGACTGATGAGAAAAATGTGGTGGGAAAAAGACATCTGCGGACCAGCCCCATAACCCCCCTCATCAGAGGTGACATGGTGGGGTGCATGATTCGAATTCAAAGTGTCAAAACACTTTACCCGGCGTGTAAGGCAAAGTCCATGATCTCAAGCGGAGAGTGACATTGGGTGATACAAAGGACAATGTAGCAAAGCACACCGATGTTGTGGAATGACCTGACGAGGGCTAAACCGAAATTTGGAGACACTTTGGTCTGGTGGTTCAGGAACCAGCCTTGCAACTGGAAGGTTGACTGGAAGGACATGACTGAAGTGCCCTTGAACAAGATACTTAACCCCCAGCTGCTCCCTGGGCACGGATACTCACTGCCCCCTAGTGTATGAACTCACTAGCGTGTATGCGGAGGACAAACGCCCCCGTGTACAGGGGGGTATATAGTATATGTCCCTATACCTTTAAAACTGCAGGGAGGAATTTTCCAAAATTTTGGAAACAAACATTGTGTAGATCTTACTTACAGTTGTTGGATGTGATAGTGACCATCAGGGGATCAACGGGTCATTAAAACAGCACTTGACTGTAAATGTAAGGACAGCATCAGTCGTTGCGACTCCGGCCTCGTCATGCTGCTAACTGCTCTTTCAAATGGGCTTCGCAACACTTTCGTTCGTGAAAAATCCTGTAACTATGGGTTTATAAGTCTCTTCTCTAGAAGTGCATGTTCTTTATGTGTGTCTCAAAAGCACAAATGACACTTTCTGTCTGTTCACTTACTTTTTCTAGCCTGCACTCTGCCACCACTGCCATGGTACGGATATACATTTAGATCACACACAGCTCCAATATATATATGCAGTGTAGATAATAGTGTGTGTGTGGCATCAATGTGTGTGTGTGTGTGTGTGTGTGTGTGTGTTTGTGGTGTGTGGGTGTGTGTGTGTGTGTGTGCTCAAGTCTGCCCACCCATTGGATAAATGTTAACATTAGTGCTCACTCTTCTGTGTGTGTGTGTGTGTGTGTGTCTGTGTGTGTGTGTGTGTGTGTTCAAAGTTTATTGAGAAGGAGCTCCATCACAAATGAGTGTTTTCTGTGGTCGTTTGCAATATTGGACCATATTAACCAGATGATTAGATGATGCAAATTTGAGGGAGCATCTGACCAAAGCCTGCTTTTGGGAATACTGTGGGAATTCCTGTGGGAATTCCTCCTCTGTTCTGTGGCAGAACCCATCAACCTCAAACCTTTCGAGTTTAAAGCTGCCTTTTCGAACAACAAAGGTTATTTAAGTAACAGTTGATCATGAAACCCAGATGTCTCCTAAACCCGAGCAGAGCAGAAGATAAAGAGGTGCAGCTCAGAAGTTCTGAGTGAGAGGAGTGAGAGGAGTGAGAGGAGTGATCTTCAGTGAAGCAGATGCAGAACCAACGCTAAACAATCAACTGAACCCAGAAAAGGATCTAGGAGAAGTGACACCAGTGAAGATGGGAGAAGGTAGATCTGATCATCGAGTGGAGACGCTGTAGTAGACAGGGTTGGGGTTGACTGGTGTTGTACATATATTACACAGCGAGAGATCACATCCCAGCATGACGACTGTCTGAAACTGATCTGTTTACAAATCCAGCCACAACATTATGACCATCTCCTTGTGTCTTCTCTCACTGTCCACTGTCCACTGTTTCATGCTCTGACATGAAGACACTTTGTAGTTCTATAATTAGACTGCTTTCCATTTGTTTATCTACATACCTTTGAGGATCCTTTCACCCTGATCTTCAATGGTCACGACCCCATATATATATATATATAATTATTTAAACTATTTTTTAGTATTTTGCCTTAAAACAACAGAATATTTTTATAAACTATTTAACAAATAATTAACAAAATATATTACATAATATTTATTGTTACAAACAAACAGAAGTACAGTGAAATAATAATAATAATCAAATATAAATTAAATCAGAAATAAAAACATGCATCAATAATAACAACAGTACATTATTAGGAGTTCTTGCGGAATATAATAACAATAAGAATAATAACAACAACAACAATAAGAATAATAATAACAACAACAATAATAATATAATAATAGTAACAATAATAGTAATAACAACAACAACAATAAGAATATGACAACAACAACAACAATAAGAATAATAATAACAATAACAACAATAATAATAACAATAACAACAACAATAATAAGAATAATAACAATAATAACAACAACAACAATAATAATAAGAATAATAATAAGAATAATAACAACAACAATAATAAGAATAATAACAACAACAATAATAACAACAACAATAATAATAATAATAACAACAACAACAATAATAAGAATAATAAGAATAACAACAACAACAATAAGAATAATAATAACAATAATAACAACAGCAACAACAATAATAATAACAATAATAACAACAATAATAATATAATAATAATAATAATAATAATAACTAACAACAACAACAGCAATAATAATAATAATAATAATAATAATAACAATAATAATAATAATCAAATATTTTTATTTGTATGTTTAAATTTCTAAAAGCTTGATTTGTGATTAACAATCATGTGACAAAAATCAAAGTATTATGCATTAGCAACAGTATATTATTATTATATGCTATCACAATATATTACATAATAATAGCAATAATAATAATAATAATAATAATAATAATAATAATAATAATAATAACAATAATAATAACAACAACAACAATAATAATAATAATAATAAAAACAATAATAATAAAACCATAATAATAATAACAATAACAATAATAATAATAATAATAACAACAATAATAATAACAACAACAATAATAATAACAATAAAACAATAATAATAATAACAATAATAATAATAATAATAATAATAAAAACAATAATAATAATAATAAACAATAATATGTAATAATAATAAAAATATTAATAATAATAATAATAAATAGAAGTGAAGTAAACAATGAGAACCAGAGACAAAACAAAAAATGAAAAAGGATAAAACAAGAAAAGTATCACAATGACAGTAAACAGATTCAGAAGAGCTTTAACGAGATCAGACTCTGTTCTATCCGGACGTTATGAGGGTGCTGGTTCCATATGTGTGGGCAGGAGCTGGATCACCCAGAGTCCAGTGACTGATCTCCAGAACCTCAAGCAGCCCTCAGCTTGCTGACTGCAGGGATGAATAACGGCTGCTGCCCACCTCGGCTCACACAAAGGGAAATCCGAAGCTGGTGCTGAAGCTACGTGAAGCCGAATCCTCAGCTGCTTGAGCAGCATTTAATTGAAAAGTCATTTTTGAGTTGCATCTGTTTACGGAGAGACGGGTTTTCAATCAGGGCGTGAAGATGGGGATCAGATAACGTTTAGATGACAGGCGTTTGGCCCCGCGGCCCAGGCTTACTGTGTTTCGCCTCTGGCTGCAGCTCTTAGGATGATTGAGGCACGTTTTTTGGGGTTTATGTATAAAAAGATGTGCTTTCTGATAGGGTGAACATGAATTGTAGTAACAGTAATTTGCAGTATTAATATCAGACAATTACCCGATTAAACTCCAAGACATCCCTCAGAGCCCAAGTATATTAATCTGGATAGCCATAACATTGACTTCATCTCCAGTGGCTCCTGTCAAGGGGTGGATATAGACTCATCAGCCACAACATTATAACCACCTTGTGTCACACAGGAGCACTTTGTGGTTCTATAATCACAGACTGTAGATCATCTCTTTCTCTGCAGACTTTATTCTCCTCCTTTCACCCTGATCTTCAATGATCAGGACCCCACAGGACCACCACAGAGCAGATATGATGTGGGTGGTGGGTCATTCACAGCACTGCAGTCACACTGACATGGTGGTGAGTGTGTTAGTGTGTGTTGCTATTACGAGTGGATCAGTCACAGCTGTGCTGCTGGAGTGTTTAAACCCCTCAGTGTCACTGCTGGACGAGAACAGTCCACCAACCAGAAATGTCCAGCCGACAGCGTCCTGTGGGCAGCGTCCTATGAGCACTGATGAAGGACTAGAGGACGACCAACACAAACTGTGCAGAAACAGATGAGCTTCTGTCTCTGACTTTACATCTACAAGGTGGAGACACTGGGTAGGAGTGTCTGATAGAGTGGACAGTGAGTGGACGCAGTGTTTAAACAGTGTCTGATCCACTGCGTGCCAGGTAACTCACCACCACGTCCAGTGTGACTGCAGTGCTGAGAATGACCCACCACACTTAATGTCTGCTCTGTGGTGGTCCTGTGGGAGTCCTGATCATTGAAGATCAAGGAAGAGACATCAGAGATTGTAATTATAGAACTACAAGAGTGCTGACTGACAGAACCAAACTGTGATGTTCTAGACGTCTGGGTCAGAACATCTCAGAACATCTCCAAGAGAGAATTTGTGGGGTGTTCCTGGTATGCAGTGATCTGCTAAAATGCTCCAAGGAAACAAACTGATAAACCAACCATGTTTGCCATTGGTACTGAAGACCCTTGATGCTCATGAAGGTCCCACCTCACAGCTTACAGGATCTATCGTAGGCTACTGGGCTTGGTCTCCAGCTTATATTCCATCTAATGCCAACTTTCCAAATGATTTGACTGTCCAAGTGTTTCCAGTGTCAGAATAAAATGACATGAGTTGCAGTCTTTATCTACCTTCCAGGAGTCCACATGATCAGGATCAATAACTGATGATAACTGTAGTCTGATCTGATCAATATTTATTGATCTACTCATACAGAAGTGGTGTCTCTCAGGACGGCGTCGAGGTTTTAGCACTTAACCTGCGCCAGACGTCTCTGCATGGAGGTGTAGAGGTTCCTAATGGTGTCCTGTGATGATCCATCCCATGCTGCTTGAATGTTCTCACTCAGTTCTGCAGATGGTGTGGTAGGGGTGGAGTGTTGATGGAGTGTAGCGTCACATTATCAATCGGGGACAGATCTGGAGAAGAGATGACCACGGCGTGAAGTATCTGTCTTCAAGGCGAGAGCTTGAGACGGCAGCAGTGTGTGGACGAGCGACATCCTGTTGGAATAGAGCACCGGAGTGTGTGTTCAGAAAAGATAGAACCACTGGTTGCAGAACCTCATTAACAATACCTCTGTCCCCACACACTTTAATTCCCAGTTCAGGCTGTGACCTGCTGCCTGGTTGTCGTGAGTGTGACGCCATGGTTGGAGCGGTGTGATTTAGTACAAGGCTGTGTGACTGGGCCGTGGCGGAGCGCCACACACCACAGACCTGACCTCGCTGCCGCTGCGGCGCCGTGCGACCCAACACATATCCAGAATAGTTTGGGGATTAGGATGGGATGAATTCCCTCTCTCTCTCTCTGAGACTTATCTCTCTCTGTGTATGCTTGACTCACACACAAGAACCTGAGCTCTGTAAACTGCCTGTGTGTGTGTGTGTGTCAATGTGTGTGTGTGTGTGTGTGTGTGTGTGTGTGTGTGTGTGTTCAGACTGTTTGGATAGCTCCCCTTAATCAGTTTCCCGCTCTGTTCCCGTCTTTATTACACACACACACACACACACACACACACACACACACACACACACACACACACACACACACACAGACCCGCTCAGCCTGGTTCTGATTATACACCGTCACTGTGGCCGCACTGATGCTGTGATTACACACTTACAGAGAGAGAGAGAGAGAGAGAGAGAGAGAGAGAGAGAGAGAGAGAGAGAGAGAGATTATCAGGATGATGGTGTCTTATCATAAATTAAACAGGCTCTGTTGGTTCCTATTTGTTTAGGGTCACCAGTTGGGGTCCGAAACACTCCCCTCTCTCTTCATCTGTATCTTCTCTATCTCCTGCCCTCATCTTCCATTCTCTCTTTTCCTCTTTCCCTCTTTGTCCCTCTCTCATTTCCTATCTCACCCTCCCTCACCCGCTCGCTCATCATTCTGTTTATTTCCTCTCTGTCTCTCTCCCTCTCTCCATTTCTCTTTCTCGCTCTCCATCACCCCCTTATTTCTTATGCTCTCGCTCCTTCCCTCCTTTTCTCTCTTCTCCTTTTTTTTCGCTCGCCTTTGTATCGTCCTTCCATTCTTCATTATGTTCGTTTACGTGTCTCCTTTCTTTTGAAGTCCTTCACTTCTTTCGGTTGTCTGTCTTTCTCTTTTCTCTTCCCCTCTTTTCTCCTAAACCCGACATTCCTTGCTCGGTTCCAGAACGCAGTGTGATGGATTCACAGTAACCTTGTGGAAGGAGGCGATGGGTTCTCCGTTTGCTGAATCTCGTTCTGAAAACAGGAGGTGAAGATCGGCTCTGACCTGCAGTGTTTGGGGTTTATCCCCATAATGAGTCTCGGTCCAGCTCAGACCCCGTTCATATCAGTCCAGCACTGAACCCAGATCAGCCAGAATTCCAGTCATTCGTTCGGGGCGTTTGTCCATCTCAGTCTTCCTCAGTGTCCTTCATGAGTCACGGCTGGTTCCCATTAGAGCGTGAGGACGGGACGGGTCGACTGAGACAAAAACAAATATCTCTGTATTACTCAGCCCAATTTCTGACCACACATCCGCCCTGCCAGCCCCCGTCAGCTGGAGGTGATATTCAAGCAATTCTTTAAAGCGATAGTTTTATATAAAGTCACATTTTACCCTCTTCTACACTATATGGACAAAAGTATTGGGACACCTGCTCATTAGAGTTTCTTCTGAAATCAGTTCTGGAGTGACTGTCTCTACTGTCCAGGAAAGACTTTCTGCTAGATTCTGGAACATTGCTGAGAGGATATGATTGCATGTCAAGATGTTGGATGATCACCACACACATCATCCTCAACTCCCCAACTCATCCCAAAATTACTGGATGGAGCTCCATCATTCCAGAGAACACAGCTCCACTGCTCCACAGCTCATTGCTGGGGGGGCTCTATACCCCTCTAGTCCACCCCTGGTATTAGACATGGAGACAATAGGGTCACTTTTATTTACCTGCTCCAGAGAGTCCTATTCTATTGGCAGAACTTCTCTGTAGGAACTAGACAAGCTATGTGTGCATCTGTGTCCGGCCTTGTGTCATGGTATGGGGAACAATATCATATGAGGCTTATCACATGTTCATCATCAGGACAGGCAGGACAGGGTCAAGACTTGAGGAAGACAGGAGCAGTGCCTTTAAAGACTCATATCAGTCCTCATGAGTTGCAACTGTTGTTGATGAGATGGGCCTCAGGTGAGGGGTGGGGCTTAACTCAAGCCCAGTGGAGAGCGTGGGTTGTGAATGTGCTATCCCACCTGAGGCCAGCAGATGGAGCCATTAGGGGTTAGCATTAGGGGTGAAAAAATATCAATACACTGGAGTACATTTGAGTATTGTTGTAATGTATGAATTCCCAACAACAACATATTGATTTTTAATGAACACTTTGAAGATAACACTCAGGTTAGGGTTTGGGTTTGGGTTAATCAGGGTCAAATTTCAGTATTGCGAGGCCATATAGCTTCTGTAATTACTACTACTACTACTACTAATAATCATCATCATCATCATCATCATCATCATCATCATCATCAACATCATCATACTCGATATGCTTGTTGATCCATGTTTGCTTTTTGGTCGTTTATACACTCTACCATCTTCTCACTTCTGTTTACTGACCCTGTGCATCCCCTCT
The DNA here is from genome assembly GCA_034509495.1 of Acestrorhynchus altus. Classification (NCBI taxonomy): domain Eukaryota; kingdom Metazoa; phylum Chordata; class Actinopteri; order Characiformes; family Acestrorhynchidae; genus Acestrorhynchus; species Acestrorhynchus altus. The sequence continues at coordinate 34,539,398 of CM067509.1, read as the reverse complement.
GTTGATGACGTATTCTGTGACGTATCTTCGGTTCCACTAAAACTGGTGTAAACATGGGCTGGTTTTCTGAAAACCACCATGGTTCTTATAAGCCCAAACAGAACCAGTTCAAGACCCAGAGTTCTTTAAGTGGAAAAGCACTGAGTCATACAGTGTCAGAACACACAAGTGATATAGGTTCCTGACGACCTCTGCATGGTTGATGACTTCGGCCTGCAGTAATTGGTGTTTCGCTCCAGAAGCGAACATCTTGGCTTGACAGAGTTCGGGGCAAATCGTGTGAATATGTCGATGAAGCTATCGCTTTAAAATCCAGCTTTAAGAGCCTCGCCCCTCCAAACAATGAAGCAGGATTTGGAGAGAGAGAGGCAGCTCTTGTTTTACGAGTCTACACGTCCTGCTGTAAAACACTGAGCCGTTATTCCAGCCGAGTGTGAAAGCGGCGTGGTCCTGGCCCGCAGGTCCCACGGCTGTGACACACCAGATAATCAGCAGTTATAGAGGAACCGTATCTGCACGCTGCAATCAGGGTGTATGATGTGTGTGTTGGATTAGGCGTTTGGTCAGAGATGATGTGTTCCTCCTCCTACTGCGGTCTCCTAGAAACATCATCAATGTATTGTCAATAACGGCCAGTGGGAGAAGACACTCCAAGAGTCATAAGCAGCGGAGCCTCGGGGTGATATGGCTCGGAGAGAGCAGAGCGGAGACAGAGCAAGGCATGTTAGTCACTAATAACTGGCTGTTACAACTGCTGTCATAAAATGACTTCTTTCACATGCGTAACCTCGGTCACCCCGAGAAAGTACAGCACCAGTTAAAAGTTTCCACACGCCTACTCGTTATTCTCAATGGGTTCCACGTTTAAGGAAAACAGTGAAGATGCTGGAATGATGAGATAACACTGAAGGACTTATTCAGCAATCAAAACAGTGTTTAGTCCGAATGATCTTCTGCTTGAACGTCTTCAGAGATCCAGCTTTAACTGCTCTCAGCCTGGAAGCTATTTAACCCTTTAATACTAAATGACCATCAAGCTGGTTGATTTGCCCAGTTAAGATATTTCTAGGCAAAGACCAACTAACCAGGTATTCTGTACGTGCTTCCACCTTCCGTTTTAGGGGTCAGTGGTCTAAAGCGCTACCACTATGATCCGAATCCCGGGTCATGCTGCTTACCATTGGCAGTCGGAGTCTGATGGAGAGCAAAATTGGCCTGCTCTGCCTTTCTGGGTGGGAAGATGGCACTCTTCACACACCACACACTCAGTGTGATGCTGGACAGCACAGGCGTCTGTCAGCCATTGCATCAGATGGCGGCAGTTCAAAAAGAGGTGGTGGTCGACGTCATATGTATCAGAAGAAGCATGTGCTTGTCCTCACCCTTCCAGTGTCAGGAGCATCTCATGTGCTTATGGGGAGTACTATAATGGGGTTGGGGAATTGGCACGTCAATATTCATGGGAGAAAGTAAAGGAAGCTGTAATGAATGTCCAGGTGGATCTCCAATGTTTCAAAATGTCAATGTTAACGAGCTTTCTGTTAAATAGGCATTTTCAGTTCTTTCCCTGACTGTGAAAAATGGAGGCCTTTGATTGGACAGTCAATAAATGAAGGGTGGTCTCTGATTTTCCAACTTCAGGTGTGTCCAAGCTTTGGACCGGTGCCGTATGCAAGTTTCTTTTTCGTGACCAAGTCATATGTTTTGAAACTTCTCTCCTTAAACATACGAGAGTCTAATCTTGCCAAAAGACATTTTTACAGCTCTCGGGGTTCCGACCCTGCCATTGAATAAGTGGTTCTTATTTAAATGAAATATTTGGCCAATCAAGATGGGACTCGTCACTCGTGAACCTGCTATCTCCCCTCTCGTATTTCTTGTCAGACCGCCGTGGAAGAGGTTGGCAAGAGCAGTGCATTTGACTTATTAAAACAAACTTGCGCAGCAGATGAACGCTATTAGTCTGAAAGATTACCCTTGACAGGGATGAATGAAAAGCGATGAGGTGTCCTCTCTCAGGCTGGGCTCTTTCAGACAGCTCCGCAATGATAAAAACTCTCTACAGCCCGATCCGGCCAGAGACCTGAGCAGATCCAGCCAGAGGCCCGGAGGACTCGGCTGTTCTCACATTACGTCAGAGGACTGTCACGGGAAGCCCTGGCAGTGCAATTCCTCTCCCATCAACCGCTGAAGTAAACAGTTTTCCCCGAGTGTAAACACACGTCTGTCGTCACTTTTGACAAAACGCAGCAATTAAGATTCGGCTTTCACCTTTTTTTAAAATCTGTTTATTGTTAAAGCAGTTATACCATCATCGCTGACACTGTGGTGGATCTAACTCCAGTAGAGGCACGTCTGAAGGAACCCAGTAATCAAGACGAGTCTCTCTGTTCTGAGTTTAATTACATCACTGACACTGTAATGAGTCGTGTTTTCTTTTCTCAGTGTATTTTCATTGTCATGGCTGAAGAACAATGGAGAACCAAGATGTGAATAATGGAGGGTGCAGGACCTTGGTGTGAACCAGAACGTTGCATTTATAATGTGTTCGTTTATCAGAAACCTCTGACCCAGAGCAGCTTAATGTGTGTGAACTTACTAAACAAGCTGGACTGATTGGAGCCACCAGGAGAACAGGGACAAAAGTATTGGGACCCCAGCTCTGCTTTTCTCCAGAGAAGACTTTCTACTAGATACTGGAGCATTGCTGTGAGGATCTGACTGCATTCAATGACATGAGTGTTACTGAGGATGGGTTTTGGATGATCCACAGCTCCATGCTATTGTCAGTACTTCTCTAAGGAGGCTAGACAATTTGTGTGTGCATTTGCACATTTATGCCTGCCCAACTAGCCCACAACTGGTTGATCAGCATGACCGTGGTTGATGGCCTGCCTGAGGATACCATTATGCACCAAACCTAATGCTCTAATGAAGGTCCACCTTGACCAACAAAGACCATTTGAAACCCGAGATCAGATCGTTTTCATACAATCTCTTTGTTTCAATCAAACCACTGTAATTTGTTAAGTTTTATTTGTACTTATTTACTTTTTGACCCTTAGAATCCGAGAACCGCACTTTGTGGGCAGTTAAATGTCGTTTTCTAGGCTTCTTGTCACATATCATTAGACTCATTATTGTGTGATGAATTACCAGTGAGTAATTAAACTTGGAAAACCAACTCATTTCCAAATGAATTAAATCCCAGTTTAAATGCCAGAGGAGCTTCCAGTGCATGTTTACTGCTCTGTACATGTGAACATGATCAATATATATTTTACTTTATTATTTAAAGTGTTTTTAGTCCCTATAAGCAAATGCAGGCACAGGTATTTCCTAGTTTCCTAGTATTTCCTGAAAATAATATCTGGTATGTGCGATTGTCTCCCATACTCTTCTAATTTCTGGTGGATAAAAGTACGTCAAACTGTGAAAACTTCCCACAAATTTGCCCAGGGTTCTACAGGTTAAGCTAGACAATATGTGGTGGGTTCTAAGGTGCTATTCAATTGTCATAAAAGGATTAAAGACACTCTTCTGCATCTGGTGGATTCTCAGATGACATAACACATTATTTGGTGAAAGGATTGATTCTCTGATTGTGTGCTGCAGGGCAGTGGGGAGTCCCCTGGTCATGGACCCGAACAGCATCTGCAGAAAGACCAAGCGTCTGGCTGGCAAACAGGCTGAACTCTGCCAGACCCAACCAGAGATTGTCAATGAAGTTGCCAAAGGTGCCAGATTGGGTGTTCGGGAGTGCCAGTACCAGTTCCGATTCCGACGCTGGAACTGCACTAGTCACAACAAATACTTTGGGAAAATCTTACAGCAGGGTGAGTCCTAGAGCTTTAATTCAGCCTCACATTTTCATTGCAGCCTAAATGTCGCCTGTCGAGGTCAAGTTCAGAATCCAAACTGACTGTGTCCAAACTCAAATGTGGCCTGATAAGATTCAGTCTGAACCTTGCTGTGGCAGGGTTCTGCGCTAACCTGACTCATCAATCTAACTGACCAATCTGTCTCAATCCAACTGTGGCCCTAGAAAATTCTGTCCCAACACAACTGTGGCCCTGCAAAATTCTGTCCTAACCCTACAGTTGTCCAACAAGGTTCTTTCTCAGCCCAACTGCATCTCAACAAGATTCTGCCCCAACCTGATTGTAGCCCTGCAAGATACTGTCCCAACTCAATTGTGGTCCTACAAGTTTCTGCCCTAATCCTACAGTAGTCCAAGGTTCTGGCCCAATTTGACTGTAACCCTACAAGATTATGCCTTTTTGGGTTCTAGCTCAACCCAAATGTATCCAACAAGATTCTGCCCCAACTCAACTGTAGCTCAGCAATATCAGTCCCAACCTGTATGTAGCCATGTAGGATTCTGTCCCACCCAACTGTAGCCCAGAAGGTTTCTGTCCCAATTGTTGGAACCAGACAGTAGCATCCCAATAAGATTCCGTTCTAACCCCAATGTGGCCCTGCAAGATTCCCTTCCAACCTGACTGTATCGCACCAGTGACCCGCTGAAGATGGAATGTTCACTAATTGCACCTGTTACCTTCTAAACGTTGGCCTCATGGACTTTGATACCAGTGATGAGTATCATCAGTATGCCAGAAGAAAAACAGGGCAGAACATTAGGAGGGAAAAGCTGCAGTAAAGATGACATTTTGTTAAAGTGGGTTACAGGTCTCTGGTGGCATGTGACATTTGACCCAACTTCTAGGACCCAATGCTTAATGGCCTTACGTCATCTCCAGGTACTGACCTCTGTAGCCAGATGAACAAGGCTGACTTTTGTGTTATAGACACACACGTACATCTTCACTGATCCTGCCCTGCTTTAAACTGCTTTGACTAAATTACCCCCAAATTACCCCAACATAATCACTAATGTAGCAGGCCTTTGAAGGGAGTAATAAAACCAGTGTAGGTCCTCTTTTTCTCTATAGGCACTATTGTTCGTGTCTTGCTGGTAGTGCCTCTAAAAGTGGATCCTATTATCGAATGTTTTGTAAACTGAAAATCTCAAAGAGCTCAGACTCTCCCCGGTGAGTAAGAAGGTCTATTCTTACTTTTGGACGAGCCCAAACTGGTAATAAAACAAGGATACTTTATTTTCTCAATGTTTCATTAAATAATGTAAGCACTGGTTTTCACTAAGTGGTGTTCAGTGCAGTTACTGAGTCAGTGCCGTAATGATTTCACTCCACGCTGTTTAATTCCAGCTGCTTGAGGTAAGTCCAGTTAAGGCCTGTAATCAGCTGAGATGAGTGTCAGAGAGCTGAGCAGGTACTACAGAATCCCCAGAGCAAAATAGTAACACTGTTCAATTTAAAGATAGAAAAAAGGGTCATACCGAGGTTATTTCGTAAAGAAAACGGTTCCTTATTAAACCATGAAAGAACAATTTGAATGGTTATATGATTCTGAAATATCCCAAAGTAGAACCAAATCACAGTAATATTACATCATTTAATAACTGAGGAAAACGATCTAAGAGGGCAGAAGTATCTGCTGTGTCTCCTCTTGTGCAGCAGTAACTGTAACTAAACGTTTCCGTAACTGTTGATCAGTCCTGCACTAATTTGAGTTCATTCCTCCGAACAAACCAGCTTCAGCTCTGTTATGTTGGTGGGTTTCCTCCCATGAACTGCTGCTTCAGGTCCTTCCACAGCATTTCTACTGGATTAAGATCAGAACTCTGACTGGGTCATTCCAGAACATTAACTTTAATTCTTCTTTAAACATACTTTGGTAGAACCACTTGTGAGTTTAGGGTTGTTGTCCTTCTGCATGGCCCACATTCTCTTGGGATTCAGCTCGCAGACAGATGTCCTGATGTTCTCCCCTGGAATTTCTGTTGTAATTCAGAACTTGTGCCAAAAGTCATTGTGCTCGAAGTGCGAGTTCAGTCTTCTAAAGCTAAGAGACGAACGAATTACTGAATGGACCAGAGACTCAGTACTCTACCGTGTCCATGACTTATGATTCCTGACATTGGGACTCCCGAAACCTGCTGTTGGGCATGTCTGCCAGCAGAGGGAACACTGTTTGATCCAGGCCAGAGTATTAGGAAGCCCTTAGGCCTGCCTTGGAGAAAGCCTGTGGCATGCGGCTTGATTTGGTCTGATTTTTTTCCTAATTGTACAGTTTTCCGGAGTTTAAACATTGTCATTTTCCCATTAAATGCCAAATCTTTTGATGATACATTAACACACAGCAAGTCTCATATGGAGAAATACATTCCAACTGTGTTATAATGAAACACCGTCCTCAACTATGATTGGTCTGCTTAGTAACATTGTGTTTCTGCCATTGCTGCAAGTTTTAAATTCAATAGGAAAAAATGGAATGGGGTCAGTGGCCATACGGAACGCCCTCCGATGTCCCATTTCCTCTGTGAATGGCAGCAATAAACAAAAACAAATTATTCAGTAGCTATGAGCTCCAAATCCAACATAATCAGATCAGTTTCAGCCACCAGACACATCCAAAAACCTAACTCTGCTGAGGAATTTCTACTACTGTTTCTAATTTTATCACTGTAGTGTATTACAGCAGTGTATTATGGTAGTGTATTACAGTAGTGTATAGTGTATTATGATAGTGTATTACAGTAAGGTATTACAATAGTGTATTACAGTAGTGTATTATGGTAGTGTACTACAGTAGTGCAGTAAAATAGTCTGTTACGGTAGTGTGTTATGGTAGTGTATTATGGTAGTGTATTATGGTAGTGTAGTAAAATAGTCTGTTACGGTAGTGTATTATGGTAATGTATTATGGTAGTGTAGTAAAATAGTCTGTTATGGTAGTGTATTATGGTAGTGTAGTAAAATAGTCTGTTATGGTAGTGTATTATGGTAGTGTACTACAGTAGGGTATTATAATAGTGTATTAGGGTAGTGTATTATGGTAATGTATTACGGTAGTGTAGTAAAATAGTCTGTTATGGTAGTGTATTATGGTAGTGTAGTAAAATAGTCTGTTATGGTAGTGTATTATGGTAGTGTATTACAGTAGGGTATTACAATAATGTAATACAGTAGTGTATTATGGTAGTGTATTACGGTAGTGTAGTAAAATAGTCTGTTATGGTAGTGTATTATGGTAGTGTAGTAAAATAGTCTGTTATGGTAGTGTATTATGGTAGTGTACTACAGTAGGGTATTATAATAGTGTATTAGGATAGTGTATTATGGTAATGTATTACGGTAGTGTAGTAAAATAGTCTGTTATGGTAGTGTATTATGGTAGTGTATTACAGTAGGGTATTATAATAGTGTATTACATTAGTGTATTATGGTAGTTTATTACAGTACTGTAGTAAAATAGTCTGTTACGGTATTGTATTATGGTAGTGTATTACGGTAGTGTACTATGGTAGTGTATTACAGTAGTGAAAGCTAATTTTGAAAAGTAACACCACATATGATCCTGAACAGACCATCGTCAGTGTGAAACATGGTGGTGGCAGCATCATTGTGGGCGGAATGTTAAAAAATGCGGAAAGGTTTGCATGGTACTGTATGCGATGTTACGGTGGGCTGTAATGATGGGATGCAGTTGGGCTTCCAAAAAGTACATGTACACACCCACTGCCCCAGTGCCCATGCCCACCCGTAACCCACTTAACACATGTTCAACCCATGTGTGCACCACATGAGCATGCTGGCATGCTGGCTCATGTGGCGTTAGAACACTCCGGAAGTACTTGATCTGAGACAGTCATGCCATCTGCAAGAGCTTTAGCTGAATTGATGATTTTGCCTCAGGTGGGAAGACATGTTCCCACACGGACTTCTGGAGCGTCTACGGCGGATGGAGCCAGACTGCGTCTGACTGACTGCCGGGCGAAATGGAAATTAATCATAAATTCCTCCATGTCTATAGGTGGAGGCTTAAGTGGATGCACTGTTTTGAAACATTGGCCACAATTACGGCTCTCTAATGACCACGTGTCAGCGGGAGCAACTCAGGCCGAGGCAGGTTCAACTTCCTGTTACGGAGCGGAGTGCCGGCAAGTTGCACAAAGAGCCTCGCATATTTCTGCCCCAGCTCAAATAACCTCTGGCTGTTTTCTTCTCTATTCAAACACACCAGCCTGCCCTGCCGCGGAGGCCTGGGCCTGGAGGGGGAACCTCCTGATGCCAAGCTTCCATAGAAATACTGCACGCTGTATTTTCCAAACAGTAAAGCTGACTGCTGCGGAGTTCACATGGTGCAACACAATCCATCTGTCCAGAGTAAATATAATGGATAGCTTTAGGCTAATAATTAAAGACCAGTGTGTTAATGGTTGCTGGTTGTGATACTGCATAGCGTTGGGTAGAACAGTGGCCAATTTTTTGGGATGTTTTTGGAGTTCGTTGCACTTTTATTCACCAAAGAATTAGAAACGAATTCATGGGAGACAGTCACACATAGTAGGTATTGATATTTTCAGGAGATCCTAGACTACTTTGTTTGTACTTCATGGGAGAATAAACAGAATTTAGAAATTTATATGAATTTGACCATGTTTTGATAAAGAGATTACAAATTTATTTATTTATTTATTTTTCACGAAAAGGACCAAAACTGATCTGGAAATTGAGTGTATTTGAGCTGAAAATGCAAAAATATTGATTCACTGAGTGATTGTTATTGATTAGAATCATGAGGTTAAAAATAAGCTCAAAATGCTCAACAGTGATCCAAATAAAATAAATTAAAATTTGTTGTTTTTGTTATATGTTTCAGTATTATTCCTTCTCAGGACTTTTATTCTGAAAACACAGTGTGAGCAACAAAAGAGAGCAAACAGCCCCTCACTTGCCAGTGTTGTAATCAGCCCCGCCCCCTCTCTCTGATCAGTCAGAGTCTGTATGCAGGTTGAGCGTCAGCCCCGCCCCTTCTCTCTGATCAGTCAGAGTCTGTATGCAGGTTGATCATCAGCCCCGCCCCCTCTCTCTGATCAGTCAGAGTCTGTATGCAGGTTGATCATGTTCACGTGGACAGAGCAGTAAACATGCACTGGAAACTTCTTTGGCCTTTAAACTGGGATTTAATTCAGTTGGAAATCAGCTGTTTCCTGAGCTGTAGTGTGATGTGTGTATCATGTCTGTATGTTACTCTAATCCTAAGAAATGAAGCCTAGAAGACAGTTTGTAACTGGCCACAAAGTGTGGATGGTTGCTATGACGTTGCTATAGTATTCCAGATGCCATGGGGCTGCTATGTAGTTGCAATGACGTAAGTATGCAGTTGGAAGGGCATCCCAGGTGGTTGTTGTGTTATGTGATATTAAGATGATGTTAAGGTTTTGTTTGGATTTGGTTGCATTCATGAAATTCAACAGCGGGATCAACAGTCGTTCCAGTTCACCCCAAATGTGTGCACCATTCCACTGCTCCACACTCAGTCCTGGGGGCTTTTTAACCCTCTAGAGCACTCCTGGCATTAGACATGACACAATAGGTTCCTGTCAGTCAAAAAGTGGACCTTAATCCAACTGAAATGATGTGCATGTAACACACCCCTCAAACATCACACACCTGAAAGAATTCTGCATGGAGGAGTCGGGAATGTTTTGATGTGGGAGATGGAGCTCCATCATTCCAGAGAACACTGCTCCACAGCTCAATGCTGGGGGTCTTTATACCCTCTAGTCCACACCTGCTATTAGACATGGAGACAATAGAGTCATGTGTGTTTATCTGCTCCAGAGAGTCCTATTCTATTGGCAGCACTTCTTTACAAGGACAAGACAAGCTGTGTGTGCATTTGCACATCTGTGTGAGCACTGGGTCGGGTTTAAAGTAGCTGAATGCATTCAGCAGGGGTGTCCACAAACTTTTGGACATATAGTGTATATAGGCATTGAGAGAGGTATTGAGAACGGTGAGGTTGTATCAGGTAACACACACTGCTGCTGCTTCTCATTGCTGGCGGTAAGATCAGTAAACCTGTCTCTGTCTCTTCTTTAATCCCTTTCATACCTGCTGAAGTATGCACACACACACACACACACACACACACACACACACACACACTTGTACTAAGGCAGGTCACACAGTACAACACCAGAGATTTTAAGAGACCCTGACCCTTGTTCTCAAAGTAAACAAGTGCAAACAAGTGTGAAGCCCCGCCCACACCTTCCTCTTTAATACATCATTTGCATATGCCACACCCCAATTTATTTACAGTCCTGTGAAAAAGTTAAGACACCCCATGAGCGCCTTCGTCTTTAACATTTTTGAAATGTTATTAAACTAAAACATTGAAGAAACATTTTAAACATTATTATTAGAAATATCATTTTATTGTGAGGAGAAAGTTCAGACCCCTCTGTCCTAATCGCTGTTTCTCCTCCTTCATCTGAAATACTGTCAGTGAGATGTTTCTAGAACCGTCTACCGTCTCTGACATCGACTGAAGAACGACGTTCCCACTCCTCCATGCGGAATTCTTTCAGCTCTGTGATGTTCCAGCGTCAGTCTTTGTACAGACGCTCTTACGTTCTCCTCAAACCCCCTCTGATACCATAAAGATCTCATAGTGGCTTCTATGATGGAGAGATCTCCAGACCCTGCTGCAGCAGAGCAGCTCCAAACCATCACACTTCCACCACCATGTTCACAGCTGCTATGAGCTTCTTCTGCTCAAATGCTGTGTTTGGCTTTGTGGCAAACATGTCCAAATAATTAATCTTTGGATGTTACCTCCTTAAACACCTCCCATGAACATCAATCTCGTTTGGTCTCTTTCTGATGGTAGAAGCTGCACTTTGACATCAGCTGTGGCGAGAGCTTCCTGTAGGTCAGTGATGAACATTTTAGGATTGTTGGATCTTTTTTACTCAGATGTTCAGATGTTTAAATATGTTAGTCAGAGGTTTTCATGGGGTGTATGTGTTACTGTATGTGTGATCCAAAGATTGAACCACATATATACTGTACACACACACACACACACACACACACACTGTTTGAACCCACAGCCTGCATACTCCATTGACTCAGAGATTGAATATTATAAAAATATTTGTTAATTCTTGCAGAAGCCCCCCTCCCCCCCTCGACCGGCTGCACGCTGTCTCTGCTCGGCGTGCCCAGGCACACCGCCGGACAAATTTGCTTGGAATTTATGTCTCGGAGGAAAATCGTGGTGGCGTAATCAGGAGAAATTTCACTGCACATCATCAGACGGGACGGGGGCGAATCCCACTGATGGAGGCGTCTGAGCTCAGGACGTAGAAATGGACTGTTAGTATCAGAGCAGCTTCACAGAAATCAGAAACAAAAAGGTGAAGAAACAGATGAAGAAAGGATGAGAGACAGATCCTGGAGTGATCGAACCAAAGGGCGCCAGTGCAGGAAAAACTCCCTCAGAGCTGGAGGAAGAAACCTCGGGAGGAACCAGGCTCTCAAGGGGAGGACCATCCTCCTCTGGACAAACTACTCATACACAGTTAGGGGACACTGGACCCCCACGCCTCTGTTCTAACACTCGGTACTCAAGTAATGTTGGTTTCTCTGGTGGACAGAATAGTAACAGGACATTTCTACAGTTGGTGATGGTGGGTGAGCAGCTGGTCCTGGGCAGGGTGGGACACTAGTCCAGGTCCAGTAGCCGGAAGGTGGAAAGCCAATGTAAAGATGTATCAGGGGAGCTTGGGGTCCTTCTCAGATGGGGCAGAAGAGCTTGAGGTTAGGACCTAATCAGCTCAGGCCGGTGATCAATAAATACTGATCAGATCAGATACAGTTATCATCAGTTATTGATTCTGATCACCTTCATTTTCCTTCCCGACAGCACTGTGATCCCACACGTCCTTCTGGGTGCAACTATTTTATTGATGATGAGTGAACGAGTATAATCTGTGTTTTAGCATTAAAACACTGAAATCTGTAGTTTTAAACTGAGCTGCTACAGGTGGAAGTTAGAGATGGTATCTTCAGAAAGAGCTCAGCCTGCAGTGGGTGACAGTGGGTGTGTGAATGAACAGCTGGGATTAATAACAGTGTGTGTGTGTGTGTGTGTGTGTGTGTGTGTGTGTGTGTGTGTGTGTGTGTCCTGGTGTGTAACCTCTTGCACGGCACTGACTCCATTTCTCTGCCTCTAATCAATCCCATGCAGTGAATGATATGATACTGAGCTGAACACTGAACACACTCTCACACCACGCCACTCTCTCTCTCTCTCTCTCTCTCTCTCTCTCTCTCTCTCTCTCTCACACACACACACACACACACACACACACACACACACACACACACACACCCACCCCTGTGTGAAGGCTCTCACTGAGCTTACATTTTTACATGAAGAAAAATCCTGTCTTCTCACTCCTTCTCCACACCTCTTCTCTTGTTTTCTCTTCTCCTCTCCTCATCTGCTCTTCTCTGTTCTCCTCTCATCTTTTCTCTCTCCTTTTCGGTTCTCCAGTGCTGGGTTTTTGTCTGTAGATCCGTAGATCCGTCGATGAGGTTCTCTGGATCTGATTCTGTCTTTAAGTCATCAGTTCATTTCTGACCTTAAAAATGTTTTCTGCATCACTTTTGACATAAACAACGGCCCCCTAGTGGTCTGGTTGAAATTGTGTGTTTATCGTGTGTGTGTGTGTGTGTGTGTGTGTGTGTTTGTGTGTGTGTGTTTTGACAGATATCCGTGAGACGGCGTTTGTGTACGCCATCACGGCAGCAGGGGTCACTCACGCGGTCACTCAGGCCTGCAGTATGGGCGAGCTTCTACAGTGTGGCTGTGAATCGACTCGCAGCCGAGCTCCCCCACCCCGGCCCCCCGGAATCCCCCACACTGAAGGAGTGAAGTGGGAGTGGGGCGGCTGTGGGGACGATGTTGAGTTTGGGTACGAGAAATCCAAACAGTTCATGGACGCCAAACGCAGGAAGGGGAAGAGCGACATCCGCACACTCATCGACCTTCACAACAACGAGGCTGGAAGATTGGTAAACTGACTATTATTGTTGTTGTTGTTGTTGTTGTTGTTGTTGTTGTTAGTGGTGGTGGTGGTTTGAAGCTAACACTGTTGATGTGTCTTCTGAGGTTCTTCCGTAAAATTACAGTAAAATGAAGCGAGTGGGATCATCATGGTCAGATCCAAAGAGCTCTCTGAAGTCTTCAGAACGAAGGTCGGAGATGCAGATGAGTCTGAGAAGGGATTTAAAAAAAATCTCAGAGCAATTAGAAATCAGATGTTCCACTGTCCAGAACATCATTTACAAGTGGAGAACATTTAGAACAACTGTCCACATCACCAGATCAGACTGTCCTACAAGTTCAGCCCAAGAGCAGAACCACAAGATGAGTAAAGGAGATCCAACAATCCTAAAGTGTTCATCACTGATCTGCAACTACCATCAGAAAGAGACCAAACAAGTTTGATCTTCATGGAGGAGTTTGAGGAGGAAACCCTTACTGTCAAACAAACATCAGGACAAGACTAAAGTTCTCCAGAGAACATCTAGACAAAGATCAGGACCTCTGGAACAATGAGCTTTGGACAGATGAATCCAAAGTTGGAACAAACAAATCACAGCATTTGAGCAGAAGAACCTCATAGCAGCTGTGAACATGGTGGCGGAAGTGTGATGGTTTGGAGCTGCTCTGCTGCAGCAGGGTGTGGAGATCTCTCCATCATAGAAACCACTATGAGATCTTTACTGTATCAGAGGGGGTTTGAGGAGAACGTAAGAGCATCTGTACAAATAATGATGCTGAAACCTCACAGATCTGAAAGAATTCTGCATGGAGGTGTGGGAACGTTGTTCTTCCAGTGACGTCAGAGACGGTAGTTGTTCTAGAAACATCTAGCTGATATTATTTTATTTGAACTAGTCAGAGTGTTTCACCCAAAAAAATGTTCTCTTCTATTAAGAACCCTTTTTCTCAGTGTTCCTTTATAGTTTCAAGTCAAGGAACCTTCTTCTGTACTACCTAGAACCCATTTTCACAGCCTCAATAAGAAAGCCTGTTACGTGAGTCTGCTCTGCTTATTTATACGAGCTACTGGCGTGTGATCATTTTCTGAAAAGCATCACGAATGTGGTCCAGATCGGAACTGAGCAGATCAGATTTCATGTGTTTGTTCTTAAGCAGAAAGATCTGATGAGGTGATGGGTAAGATGGAGAAAATCGGATTTCTGTCTAAACACAGATCCCCCGCCTGCGCCCCTCCACCCACCTCCAGTGGAAATGTTAGTCACGGCAGGTTTGGAGCGGAGCGGGAAACAGGAAACTTCGGTGTGTTTTTATACGGCTGCTGAGTTCTCCAGGTGCATGCTGGGTGTTTCCCGAGTGTCCTGCACAGCTGTGTGTTTCATCGATGATGGAGATAGTCAGGCTCTAATGAGCAGATAGAGGCCTGCAGATCATGATGGAGCTCAGATATGCTATGGAGTTACACTTAAAGCACAAACTGGAGGAGACACACTCCACCGAGCTCAGACAAGTCCATAAGCGTGGAGTTCCTCAAACCGTTCCTCAGTAAATCAGTTAACGGAGATAAGTCTTTCTCCTTCATATCTGTGATGGTCTGACCTTACAGATGGGTTTCCACCAAAAACATCTACGATTCTATCAGAACATATATTACCATCAGGATACCAATACTGTACTCATACACACCATAATCCATAATCAAATATTAATAACAGATATTAATAATATTAATATTAATAACATAACTGTTATTAGAGATTCATTCAGGATAATAATGATATCAGAGGTTCATTCTGGATATTAATGATATTAGAGATTCATTCTGGATATGAATGATATTAGAGATTCATTCTGGATATTAATGTTATTAGAGATTCATTCTGGATATTAATGATATTAGAGATTCATTCTGGATATTAATGATATCAGAGATTCATTCTGGATATTAATGTTTTAGAGATGTTTTAGTTTGTTTCTCAGTTCATTCTTGATGATCTTCATTTGTTGACAGTTTGATGATGGTAACTTCTTCACCTGCTCGTCTTGCTTTAGCTTCAGTGAACACATTTGGCTGGTTTAGTTCAGGTCACTGTCTCCTGACCCCGAGCTTCTTCAGTGTGGGGTCAGCTGCAGGTAAACAGGTGTGTGTGGGCAGGGCAGAGAAGATCTGTGGATTTGAGCTTTCTGAGATGATAATTACATGTAATAATGTTCTTTTCAGATATTCTACAAAAGCACCTTTAATCGAAGGGGATAGAAATGTTGATGGGGAGTTAATCAGAGGTTAATTATCATAGGGAACACTCTGGAACGTTCTCCACTGTCAGTCTCTTTAAGCTGCTGCATGGCTGGAGGGTATGGAAGGGCAGGAGGAGGAGGGTGAATTCCTTCTGAATAGCGTCGCCTTTTATCTCTCCAATCTATCTGTGTGTCGAACTGCAGGCGGTGAAGAATTATATGAGGACTGAATGTAAATGCCACGGGCTGTCTGGCTCCTGCACTTTGAGGACCTGCTGGAAGAAGATGCCTCATTTCCGAGAGGTCGGCGACCGTCTGCTTGAACGCTTCAACGGAGCCTTCAAGGTGAAACACTGCACATGTATTGTTTGTCAATCATATCACAATATAATATTGCCATTAACTGTATTGGTTTACTGTTATAACTGATCACATATACACTATGTCCAAATATTTGTGGACAGCCCTTGTGGTGTATGCATTGAGCTACTTTAAACTGCTCACATTGCTGACACAGATGTGCAGATGCACACACAGATTTCCTGTACAATGCTGTCAAAAGGATATAAAGCCCCCCAGCACTGAGCTGTGGAGCAGTGGAACTGAGTTCTCTGGAGTTCCGGGATGAGTTGGGGAGTTGAGGATGAGGTGGGGATGAGGTGGGGTGGTGATCATCCAATATGCTGATGTTACTAACACTCAACCATGAATGCAATCAAATTCTCACTGCAAAAGTAGAATCTAATAGATTACTCCAACAGAAGCAGGATAAACTGTTTAATAGCCTTAATCTAGACACAGAATGAGCAGGTGTCCCAATACTTTTGTCCATAAAGTTTATATGTGCATAATTACTGCATAATTCTGCTTTGCTTCAAGGTGATGGGAGGGAACGATGGGAAGACCCTCATACCCGTGGGCCAGAACATCAAACCCCCGGACAAACAGGACCTGATCTATTCTGCCGAGTCGCCGGATTTCTGCCTCCCGAATAGGAAGACAGGGTCTCTAGGGACTCGCGGCCGGACCTGCAACAGCACAGCGCTGGACGTGAGTGGTTGCGACCTGCTGTGCTGTGAGAGGGGCCACCGTTTCGAGACTGTAGAACTGGAGGAGAACTGCCTCTGTCGGTTCCATTGGTGCTGCGTGGTACAGTGCAAGAAGTGCTCTGTTCGCAAGGAGCTCAGCCTCTGCCACTAGGGGGCAGTGCATGCTTTGGAATAGTGCTCACCTGCAGGAGGATCTAAAACACTGACTCACCTACAGGGGGGGTCTAGAATACTTGCCTCACCTACAGGGGGATGTAGAACACCTACTCACCTGCATGATGTTCTAGAAAACTGACCTCACTTGCAGTGGGTTGTAGAACAGTTCCTTACTTGCAGGCAGATCTGGAAATCTGACCTCACCTGTTGTGGGAAGTAGAACACTAAGCCACCAGTGGGATCTAGAATACTGGTCTCACATGTATACTCTTCTGCTGGGGAATCTACAGGAGGATCTAGAACACTTTCACACCTGCCAGGAATGTAGAATTAAGGCTCATTGCAAGAGGATCTAGAACACTGATTTCTCTTCTGTGGGACCTAAATCATTGACCCCCCTGCAGAGGGATCTAAATGCAGATTCATTTGCTGAGCATTCGAGAGGATCAAGACACCTACAGGAGGATCTAGAACACTGGGTCACCTGTGAGAGGATCTAGAACACCACCTTCTCTGCAGCTGGACCTAAAACATTGACTTCCCTGCAGGGATATCTAGAATACAGACTCATTTGCTGGGCAATCTAGAGGATCAACACACCTACTGGAGCTTCCAGAATACTGGAGCACCTGCAGGGATCTATAATAAAAAACAACTACAGGAAGATCTAGAACACTCACTTGTAGTGCAGTCTAGACCACCTTCTCACCTGTAAAACAACACAGAACTTCAAGTCGCCCACAGAATTATGTAGAGTAGTTCATCTGCACTGGCTGATCTGTAAGGGAATCTAGAACATAGGTTCCCCGGCAATGAAGCCTTCAGGAGTATCAGACTGCTGCACTTTGAGGAGAACTTAACACTGAATCATCTGTAAGGGAAGACCTGCTCTGACTTATCTGCAGGGGAATCTAGAACACTCGCCCACCTGCTCTAACTTGCCTGTAAGGGGGCTCTAGAATGCTCATCCACCTGTTGGGAGTTCAACAGCACTGAACGTCCTGACGAATAATCTAGATTTTCTTTCTTCCAGAACATAAAACCATGGCTTATTGGATCATGTTCTGTGACTTGTGGCCTCTTCTCAAGCAACTAGACTCACTACGGTTTCACAGAGGCTCTAGATTCTAGAGGAAAAGAGCTCCAGGACAGAGCCAGAGCCAGGATACTTATGTCCAGGACATTTCTACGAGTTCAGATCTTCTGTAACTGGGTTAATCAAATTACTCTGAAGTTACCTAAACCTCCTTGGTCAGTAGGGCAGGCTCTGTGGTAGTTCCTTTACAGACCAAGTCCAGTACCGGAGTGTCATCCAGGATACACAGTAAAGTCATTGGTACTGATGCAGTTCTGCTGAACTTCAAAAGAGACATTCCTCTGTGCTTTTTGTGGAAACACTTATGGTTTAAAAACACAAACACAGACTTCAAGAGGAAAAGGGCTATTTGTTGTGAGAACCCAAGGAACGTGCATTATGAGGACAATGAACAAAGACTCATATTTATAAGCATTTTAATAACATGACGACTACTAACGGAATAAGGAAAGCACTTTGACTATATGAGCTATAGTGGGGCAAAAAAGTATTTAGTCAGCCAAAGATGAGAGAGGTCTGTAATTTTCATCATAGGTTCTACTAACTATGAGAGACAAAATGAAAAAAGAAATGCAGGAAATCAAAGATCTGTAACTTCTTCTTTAAGAGCCTCTAATGTCCTCCACTCGTTATCTGTATAAATGGAACCCGTTTGACCTTGTTATCTGTATAAAAGGGACTCAAATCCTGCAGTGTCAGATGTGTCCCCCTGCTTAAGCCAGTACATGTCTGGGCCCGTCTGAAGTTTGCCAGTGACCATATGGATGATCCAGAAGAGGATTGGGAGAATATCATGTGTTCAGATGAAACCAAAATGGAATGGAAGAAGAATGCTGAGTTGCATCTCAAGAACCATACCTACTGTGAAGCATGGGCGTGGAAATATCATGCTTTGGGGCTGCAAATAGGACAGGACGACTGATCCATTTTAAGGGAAGCATGATTTTAAGTTAAAACCTCTTTCCATCAGTTAGAGCACTGAAGATGGAACTTGCTCGGGCAACGGAGTGGCTCCCTAAAAAGCATTTCAAGGTCCTCGAGTGGCCTAACCAGTCTCCAGACCTCAACCCCATAGAAAATTTGTGGAGGGAGGTGAAAGTCCATGATAACCCAGCGACAAAACATCACTGTTCTAGAGGAGATCTGCATGGAGGAACAGTCCAAAATAGCAGCGACAGTGTGTGCAAACCTGGTGAAGACTTACAGGAAGCGTTTGACCTCATTGCCAACAAAGGTTATGTTACAGAGTATTGAATTTTGTTTTTAACTAAATACTTATTTTCCATCATCAATTACAAATACATCCTTTAAAAGTCCTACAGTGTGATTCCCTGGATTTGTTTTCTCATGTTGTCTCTCGTAGAGGAAGTGAACCTATGATGAAAATGAGGGACCGCTCTCGTCTTTATAAGTAGGAGAACTTGCACAATCAGTATCTGACTAAATTCCTGTTTGCCCCACTGTTTGTAGATCAGATCTTTATTGTTTAGGGTACTGTGTGGTTCCACAAAGAAGTGTGGAGGACATTTAAAGTTCCTCTTTTATGTGACCTTATTTTTATATTGTTGTGATTGCAGTTATTTAATATGCAGAGCTTTTATTTTGCACGGACATACGTAGTCACAGTGCTGTGTGCAGTGGCCAGTTACACGCTAGACCTCCAAATAGACTCTTTTCCAGTTCATTCCGACTTTGTGTGACTGATTTTTGTGTCTGATCATGTTAAAGGACATTCTACTCATTTTTCATGCAAGTTGTCCAATGAGGAGACCTCACATCTCCTTACAGTGTTAGTACCACAATATCTACATAATCTAGAACAGTTATCTGCAGGCCAGCTACTACAGAAACTCACCTGCATAGAGAACTATGCACTCGCTTGCCTACTGAGGGATCTAGAACATCCAAATGCCTACACTGGGATAAAGCACAGAAGCTAAAATTCACCTACATGGGAATCTAGAACAGCCATGTACCTACTTTGGCATCTAGCACAGGAACGAAGCTTCAGGGGAATCTAGAAGTCTCATGTATTTGCATGGCCTTCCAGAACTTCCCCTGTGAAGCAGTCTAGATGGGTGACAAACCTGTAAAAGGATCTAGAACAGTGTTTCACCTCTATATGAATATAGGAGACATCTATAGATCCAGCTACTGTGGAAAGTGGGGTTGCAGAAGAATCAAGATCACTAACTCACCTGCAGAGGAATCAAGAACACTAGCTGAGTTGTAGGGAGGTTCTAGTCCAATACATTCACCTGCAAGTTAATCTAGAACACTCACTGGCAAGTTAATCTAGAACCATCACCTGCAAGGAAAATAGAAACATGAACTCACCTGCAGGGGGATCTAGAATACTAACTCATCTACAGGGATCACCTAAAACAGTAATGCAGAGCAAATGTTCTGGAATGTCAGGAATGTTCTCTGGAATGACTGAGCTCCATCTAGTACTTTAGTAGGGATGAGTTGGGGATTTATGAATGAGGTGGGGGTGTCTTTCTTGGACAGTAGAGACAGTTACTCCAACAAAAGGAGAAACGCAGGTGTCTCTATTTGGAAAGATTTACCTTACCTGCAAGTGGATCTAGAACACCCTTTCACCTACAGAGGATCTAGAATATAGCCTCAACTACAAAGGGATGTAGAACATTACCTTGTGTACTAGATGATCTTTAACATCCCAGCCTGCAGAAAGGTCTAATCTGAAGAAAGATCTCGAATACTCGGAGATAATTCTCTCACTTAGAACGTTACTGGGCTTCTTCTGGAATCAAGCTATTAACCGGGAGTTTGTCCTCCATTACTGAAAGTAACAGCTTCTGCTCTTCACAGTAAATAACAGAACATTGCTGTGAGTCGAGATTTGATGCACTCAGGTACTGATGTCAGATTGATAGTTTGTTCTGTCTTTCCAACTCACCCAAAGTACAGGATGGGCTCTGTGATCGATCCAGAGAACCCTACAGCCCAGTCTAGTTTATTCCACTCTGGCCCGTATTGACACTGACCCCAGGTCAATTGCTCATGTTTATTTGATCCAGCGCTACATCTGTTGATCCAGAGGGCTTTCTGTGATAAGGTATAGGCATTTTGCTCACAACGATCAGTAAAGGAGCAAGTGTCCCAATCCAGAAGGATCCTAGAGTGCACACTTTCCTGCAGGGTGATCTAGAATATTTCCTCATCTATGAAAGGGATCTAGAACATTCCCTTGTGTA
>CM067509.1:34506190-34513690 GCA_034509495.1 Acestrorhynchus altus | reverse complement strand
ATTTGGTTTTGGAGTTCTGACCTCCTGCCTCGTCTGGCCTGTTGCAGTGTCCAGCTGTTGGATCAGAACAGCTCTGACTGATTCTCCATTTCATTATCTAAAGTCTGATCTTTACAGTCTGCTCTCCAGACACACGGCTCTCTGATTCCTATCCTGCGGATAATGGCCCGGTCATATATTCTCTCTCTCTCTCTCCCTCTATCTCCATGTCAAATGCCCTCTCCTCATTAATGTGGATGATCCAGCAGTAAAATCTCATTATAGTGTGGTCTGGGTGAATCATGGGGTCATGGAGGCATGGTAATCAGCACCAGCGAGCAGATCCACAAGCTTTTTACATTCTGAGCTCTGATACAGCTCTGCCGTGTGCAGGTTGAGCATCAGCCCGCCCCTCTCTCTGATGATCAGTCCCAGAGTCTAGCCCAGTGCAGGTTGAGCATGTGCCCCCCTCTCTCTGATCAGTCAGAGTCTGTATGCAGGTTGAGCATCAGCCCGCCCCTCTCTCTGATCAGTCAGAGTCTGTATGCAGGTTGAGCACATCAGCCGCCCTCTGATCAGTCAAGTCTGTATGCAGGTTGATCCAGCCCCACCCCCTCTCTGCGATCCAGTCATTCTGTATGCAGGTTGAGCATCAGCCCGCCCTCTCTCTGATCAATCAGAGTCTGTATGCAGGTTGATCATCAGCCCCGCCTCTGATCAGTCAGAGTCTGTATGCAGGTTGATCATCAGCCCGCCCCTCTCTCCTGATCAATCGGAAGTCTGTATGCAAGTTGATCAGCCGCCTCTCTGATCCCAGTCAAGTCTGTATGCAGGTTGATCATCAGCCCGCCCCCTCTCTCTGATCAGTCAGGTCTGGCATGCAGGTTGATCATCCAGCCCGCCCCCTCTCTCTGATCAGTCCAGAGTCTGTATGCAGGTTGATCATGGCGCCTCTCTCTGATCAGTCAGAGTCTGTATGCAGGTGATCATCAGCCCGCCCCTCTCTCAATCCAGTCAGAGGTCTGTATGCAGGTTGATCATCAGCCCCCGCCCTCTCTCTGATCCAGTCAGAGTCTGTATGCAGGTTGATCATCAGCCCCGCCCCTCTCTCTGATCAGTCAGAGTCTGTATGCAGGTTGATCATCCAGCCCCGCCCCTCTCTCTGATCCAGTCAGGAAGTCTGTATCTGTGAGTTGATCATCAGCTCCGCCCCTCTCTCTGATCAGTCAGAGTCTGTATGCTGGAGTTGATCATCCAGCCCGCCCCTCTCTCTGATCAGTCCAAGTCTGTATGCAGTTGATCATCAGCCCGCCCCTCTCTGATCAGTCAGAGTCTGTGTGCAGGTTGATCATCAGCCCGCCCCTCTCTGATCAGTCAGAGTCTGTATGCAGATAATTACTCGTGATTTTTATCCATGTCCGTGTGAATGTGAGGTTATGAAAGAGAAAAGCGAGAAAATATTGTGTGTATTTGATGGAATGTGTGGGCCGTGTATTTCTGTAATGTGTGGCGTGCAGCCACAGCCTGTGTACCTTGCACAGCCACACAGCAAACGTCCCTTATCTCTAATCCAGCGGTTTACTTCCCATACCTCTGAGGGCCTATCATCCACACAGCCAGCCCAAACAGTTTCACACAATGTCGGAAAGCAAGCAAACGCTGGGTAATTCACCTAATTGGCACCCAGGGTAATCAAGGCAGTAAAGAAAACAAGCTGCGGCTCAGCGTCTCTCAAAGCTGCTACTTTGAGCAGTGCCTTCACTGAAGAGTGTGCTGTTTACCTCCCACACTGTTCTCCAAACCACAACCTGGAACATGACCCTGTAATGAGCTTCCAGCAGTGAGCATATGATTACTTTTTCTTTCTGTTACCTCTATGGGATGGGGCAGATACCATTAGTGTGCACTTCACAAAACAAACAGCATTGGGTTGAGCGCTATGAGCTCTATGTTGATGCCTAGTTTTTATAGTCAAGACCTTCATGGGGTCCAGTTTCTGAGATCGTGGTGCTCGCGCCAGGCAAGGGAGCGTAAATCCTCACAGCTATGCTCCAAAATCTAGTAGAAAGTCTTCCTGGACAGGAGAGAGACCGTTACTCCAACAACAACCAGAATACACTCTTTTTAATAAGCAGTTCAGAAGAAACTGTGAACAAGCAGGTGTCCCAATACTTTTGTCCATGTGGCACATCTGGACAACAGATAATCCTAAAACTGAACAGTGTTTAATGGTGGGCTGATGAACTGTGTGATCAAATTAACAAAGTAGGTCTATTTTAATGATCTGGCAACTGGTAAACTTTCTTTGTTTTTGCTTTTCCAGTTTCTCCTGGAAATCCCAGAGAAGGAATCAATGACAGGAGTGAAGCTTCGGTGTACTTTGACGCATTGTGACATGTGCAAATGGTTTCCAGTTCATGCTTTCGGCCACACATGTGATGTAAGCAAGGCCCGGCCTTAATGCTGTACGGACTGGCTACGGTATGGGTTCTCCGTCATGCTGTTGTGTTGGAGCATCCATTGCAAGTGAAGTGTGCCTCGAAAAAAGGGGTCACATCGCTGGCATCAGTGAAGCCGGAGGTGTTATTAGTGCCAGCACAGTGTTAGCGCACTGGATAAAAGACACGCACCAGCAACGTGAAGGATCTGGGCGACCTACTCGAATGAGAACCAAAGGATTGTTGGACATGCTCAGAGTGACCCAACGGCCACGATTGGGGACATTCAGCGAGCAGCGATGCTCTCCATTGGTCATCCCAGCACTACTGGTAGATCACTGCACGTCACAGGACTACATGCACTCAGAGCGTTATGAGGACAGCCGTTAACGTGGTCAAAGACTGCAGTCGTACCAGAACCGACAGGGAACTAGAGCCTCCCTTTTATTTGTACAGGTTTCCACCAGTAAACTCTTCCTTTATAACATATTAGCATCACTGCATTCCAGCAACTCCTTACTGGTGTTCTAATGGCTGGTGTGGAGAACACTCAGAACTCAGAACATCAACAAAGTGTTGTTTGACCAGGGGTGCCCAAACTTTTGCATGAACTATTTCTTTTTACTTATTGATGGAAATCAGAATGAAGGGAGAGTTCCGCCCAGGCTTTGACTGTGGTGTGAAAGATCTGAAGTCTTCATAAATCAGTGAAACTGAAGATCGACTCTCTGTTTTTCACACATGAATAAGAGATGGGGGGATTTTTTCAAAGAAAAGGCCAGAAATGAACAATAACAGATGGATTAATAATGTTGCGAGTGACGAGCGTCGCCTGTCAGCGGTGGTGATACAGTGTACTATTGGAGACACTGGTCCGATTGGTCTCCGGAGAATAACCTATAGTTTCTGGATCCACTTTCAAAGGCTGTAAATTAGCTGCAGCTTATTGCTGAAGACAGGCACACATGCTCTACTGTTTATACAGAGAGAGAGGAGACAGAGAGAGGGGCAGAGAGGTAGGTGAGAAGAAATTTTAGAGAGAGAGAGAGTGAGAGAAAGACAGAGAGAGAGAGAGAGAGAGAGAGAGAGAGAGAGAGAGAGAGACAGGAGAGAGACAGAGAGAGAGAGTAGAGTGAAAGAGAGTACAGAGAGAGAGAGAGAGAGGTAGAGTGAGAAAGAGAGTACAGAGAGAGAGTGAGAGAAAGACAGACAGAGAGAGAGAGAGAGAGAGTAGGTGAAGAAGAGAGTGGAGAAGTGAGAAAGACAGTTGGGAGAGGGCAGAGAGAGAGCAAGAGTGAGAAGAGTACAGAGAGAAGTGAGAGAAAGACAGAGAAGTAGAGTGAGAAAGAGAGTACAGAGAGAGAGAGAGAGAGAGAGAGAGAGAGACAGAGAGAGAGAGAGTAGAGTGAGAAAGAGAGTACAGAGAGAGAGTGAGAGAGAAAGACAGACAGAGAGAGAGAGAGAGAGAGAGAGAGAGAGAGAGAGAGAGAGAGAGAGAGAGAGTTAGAGAGAGAGAGAGAGAGAGAGAGAGAGAGGGCAGGAGAGAGACAGAGAGAGAGGGCAGAGAAGTGTGATGGTCTGATGTTCTGATAGCCGGATGGTGTGATTGTCCTGACTAGCCTGAAGTTGTGGTGGTGTAATAGTTTGATAGTTGATAACATAATGTTTCTGGATTGTGTGATAGTGTAGCGGTCGATAGCTGATGGTGTGATGGTGTAATGGTCTGATAGCTGATGGTGTGATGGTGTGATGGTGTAATGGTCTGATAGCTGATGGTGTGATGGTGTGATGGTGTAATGGTCTGATAGCTGATGGTGTGATGGTGTAATTGATAGTCTGATGATGTGATGGACCGATAGTTGATGGTGTAATTGTCTGATAGTCTGATAATGTGATGGTGTAATGGTCTGATAGCTGATGATGTAACTGTCTGAGAGCCTGATGATGTGATGGTGTAGTTGTCTGATAGCTGATGGTGTAATTGTCTGATGTCTGATGATTTGAGGGTGTAATGGTCTTATAGTCCGATGATGGTGTAGTGGTCTGATAGTCTGATAATATGATAGTGTAATGGTCTGATAGTCTGATGGTGTGATTGTCTGATGGTGTAGTTGTCTGATGGTGTGATGGTGTAATTGTCTGATGTCTGATGATTTGAGGGTGTAATGGTCTTATAGTCCGATGATGTGATTGTCTGATGGTGTGATGGTGTAGTTGTCTGATGGTGTGATGGTGTAATTGTCTGATAGTCTAATGGTGTGATGGTGTAGCCGTGGCCTGGTGGTTAGGTCTTTATCAGGGTTGCTAAGTAATAAAAGACAAAACTCATCTGATTTCCCAAATATTTTCATTCCTCAGAAATGACTCCTTAACTGTTTACACTCGGCTGGTCTCTCACTGCGGCTCATCAACGAGTGGATCAGGAGGCGACGTTCCCCGGCTCCGCTCGTGCTGGGCAGGTTCTTGCGCCCTGTGTTTTCCTTTCTCTCCCCCGGGCTTTTCCTTTGTGTGTCTCACAGGCCAATACCTACAACATGAGGCTCCTCAAAAAGCCATTTTTCCCCCACATGTCTTAAAGCTCCTAATGACAGGAGGAAGATAAATAGTCCCAATAGACAATGCAGCACTGAATGCTCATTGTTGCTCCACAGAGAAGCAGAGTGTTCCCTGGAAAAGGCCGATTTCCTGACGATGTGTCGGAATGCTGGGGAAGATCAGTCTGATCATCATGAACCTTTAAAGCGAAAGTTCGGTAAAAAACCAGACAGGCTCAAACTGACACAAGAGAAAAGGTAGCAGTTATTCAGGTCCAAGTAGAGCAGACTTGCAGACTCTTCATATTCCCTCATCTGCTAACGTTCCCATTCCCAGGAATCCTCATGGCAGGCAAAAGATGTCAGCACGGATTCTGATTACCGATGAACATCAAGGGGGTTTGATTAAAAATCCAAAATCCTAAAGCCAAGATCTGGAACATGGTGTTGCTTGGAGCCCTGTACGTGTCACTCACTCAAGTCCCAGCACTCATCATCTGATTGGCTGCGTAGTATCGAAATTTGTTGCTGTGGTGTTTCTAAGTGGTAGCTATGGTGTTGCTAAATAGACAGTAATAGACTGCTATATTGTGTCAAGGTGCTTCCTGTGGCATTTCAGTCATTTGCCATGATGTTGCTTAGTGGTTGCTACGGTACTGTTAAATGACTGTTAGACAGATGCTGGGAATCCCAGGTGGTTGCTATGGTGATTGAAGAGGTTGCACAAATGTTACCACCAAAGTTGTTGCTCTGGTACTCCAGGTTTTTGGTGTTACGACTACCAAACAATACAAATATCTTAATAATATATAACGTATCTAATATAGATCTGCACCTAAACATGCCCTGTTTTGGATACAAATATGTAGATAATACACTCCGGTTTGGAACGAACCAACGTAGCAAAATTGTCTCACACACCCAGGATCTCAGGCGGTGAGGTGTTGAGGTAAAAAGCCCTACAGCCATCATCTATAACATGAAAATACAAGTTTCTTTATGGTGCACGAATCAAATGAATGTTAGGGAGCTGCAGGCTGTGCTCTGCTGCTGCCTGTTGCCCTTAATCTGTAATTCATTTCTGTGTCATTAAATGAACCATTAAAGATCTTTCACTAAAGCGTTCTCTCTCTTTTGGGTCCCAGACTGAGAAGAACCAGCTCAACACATTCTTTAGTCCCTCTGTCCAAACGCCCACAATCTGAAAACTATTCAACCGATTGTGTGCAAATTATTTACACGTGAAAAATAAATAAATGAGGCGTTTCGTTGTGTTTTATGGGACGATGAAAGCAGCTGCTGCTGTTTGCATTATGTGAACATTTCAGGAAGAACTGACCTACAGAAATAGTCCACGCTCTACTGTCCAGGGAAGACGTTCTACTAGATTGTGGATCATTGCTGTGAGGATCTGCATGTATTTGGTGACAAGGGCATTAGAGAGGTCACGATGATGGATGTTCACCATCCCACCTCTTCTCCAACTCCCCAACTCATCCCCAAAGTGCTGGATGGAGCTCCATCGTTCCAGAGAACACAGTTCCACTGCTCCACAGCTCAATGCTGGGGGTCTTTATAACCTCTAGTCCACACCTGCTATTAGACGTGGAGACAATAGAGTCATGTGTGCTCATCTGCTCCAGAGAGTCCTATTCTTTTGGCAGTACTTCTCTACAGGAGATGGCATTGAGCTCTGGAATGATGGAGCCCCATTGAATATGTTTGGGCTGAGGTGACTTATATTCCATGGATTAAATTAATTTTGTCCTCTGAATCCTCCACACAACACCCCACAATAACAAACTGAGAAAAGTTTGTTTAAAATCTTTGCAAATTTGTAAAATAAATAAATAAATAAAATAAAATAAAATAAAACACAGAAATATAACATGTATGTAAGTATTTATCGTCTTTACTCAATACTTTGAAGCTTGTTTGGCAGCAATTACAGCCTGAAGTCTTTTCGAGTTTGATGCTACAAGCTCAGCACCCGTGTTTAGGAAGGTTCTCCCATACTTTGCAGAACCTTTCAAGCTCCATCAGACTGGATGGGGAGCGTCGGTGCACAGACATTTATAGACATTTCCTGAGATGTTCAATCGGGTTCAAGTCTGGACTCTGGTTGGACATTCACCCCGGAGTTGCCCCGGAAACATCTCCTTTGTTATCTTGACTGTGTGTTTAGGGTCGTTGTCCTGCTGGAAGATAAACCTTCATCCCATTCGGGTCCAGAGTGCTCTGGAGCAGGTTATCAAGGATGTCCTGAATGTCCTTTATTGTTTTTATTATTTATGTATGTATCAGTTTTATCCCTTCTCAGGGCTTTTATTCTGAAATTTGAACACTGTGCGAACAAAGAAAGAGCACAAACAGCTCCTCCCTTCTCATTTTCCTCATCAGCCCCGCCCCCTCTCTCTGATCAGTCAGAGTCTGTATGCAGGTTGATCATCAGCCCCGCCCCCTCTCTCTGATCAGTCAGAGTCTGTATGCAGGTTGATCATGTTCACGTGGACAGAGCAGTAAACATGCACTGGAAGCTCCTTTGCTTT
>CM067509.1:34498690-34501190 GCA_034509495.1 Acestrorhynchus altus | reverse complement strand
CACACACCTGAACACATATCTGAACACACACCTGAACACACACCTGAACACACACCTGAATACACACCTGAATACACCTGAACAAACACCTGAACACACACCTGAACACACACCTGCTTCAGCCAGAGCTTTACACACCTTTCAGCTCCAGCTGGAGGAATACTGCCTTTCATCTGGTCCACAGTACCGGTTCTGCTGTCACCGTGATCTGGTACCAGAACTACCACTAATATTAATTATAATAATGAAACATTTATTTGTGTTGTTCCTTAGTTAACCCATCCATCTCATTATAAGCACAAACGGTTCTCCGTAGAACTAATGGTGGAACAGTCATCACTTAAAAAAAGTTTTGAACTGAGTACCACACTAACGGAACCCTGTAGCTTCATCAAGAAGAAACCCTTTTCATGTCCTTACTCTTAATAATAAAGGTGCTGCTAATGGTTCTTTGGCCAATGCAATAGAAGAACCACATATGGTTCTGCAGTGAACCATGATTGTAGTAGATATTTTTTACCTGATGTGATGGTTCTTCAGATCTTTAAAAGGTTCTTCACACTCAAACATCTGTGTTATAAACATGGTTCTTTATCGAACCAAAGGAGGCTCTTCTATGGCGTTACTCAAATAACCATTTGATGGATCTTTATCTTTAAGAGTCTTAAATGAAAGGTTCTAAATGGGACTGAATATCAAATAGTGGAACATTTAGAGGCTGAATAGGATTTTGGAAAAGTCCTGTATGAAACTTTAAGCACCATAGAAAGGAGCACTTTTCTTGTTCTATAGACTGAAAGAAACGTTCTGTGTGACTGAACAAGTTCTGTATGACTGGAACCCATTTGGTAACCAAAAATGACTGTTTACAGTAATATTTATTGATCAGTGGAACGTTCAGAGTGAAATGTTACAATTTTGATAAAAGTAATAAAAATTAAGCAAAGAAAGTAAGACAGTCTGATCAGAGTCGAGACGTTTCTACAGCTTTTATGTGTCAATAAATAAACAAACAAATAAACAAACAAACAAATATATAAACAAGTAGTTTGTGATGTTGATGAAGTAACTTATTTGGTGCTAAAGAACTTAGTGTAGAAGGTTCTAAGATAGATTCAACAATGAGATTTTCTCAGATAGAGAAGACATCCTTTGAGATGCTGTTCTGTCAAGAACCTTTGTCTGGCTAAGGAACCCTTGAAGAGCCCTTTAAGTTCTCAGGTTGTTTAGAAAGAAAAGTGGAGTCCGTTTTGATCCTCCCTTGTTCAACTAAATACCTTTTAAGTGGATGGTTCTTTCGGAGAACTGTGAGATCTGTGGAGTCTTACATTTTAAAGAACTGTGAATGAAACAGTTTATCCGTGCCATAGAAGGAACACTATTGGTTCTACAAAGAACCATTTTTGTAAAAGAGATGTGAGTTTGGAGAACATTTACATCAATTTCTTCAATTTTTGTAGATTCTTTAAGAAAAGGTTCTCTAAAGGAGTGAAACGCACACTAGTGGAACCTATTGGTGCGCCCTTTTAGAGTTTGTTATAGAACTATAATGCTCTAGACAATGAAAGAAAAAATTGGTTACAAAAATTGTTCTATACAACTGAATAACACAGTAGTGGAACCCTTTTTGTGTTTTATAGAATCATTATATAACGTTTAAAGGCTTTGATTGTTCTAAAAATGGTTGTTTGTGGAACCAAATGTGGTTCTTTTTGTCTTCTTTGTAGTGAATGAAGGCTATGTGGTTCTCTTTGGTTTGCCTTTAGGAGAAGAAAACGGAACGTAGCAGGATTAACGGTATTGTTGCAGTCGGTGCTCTTGCAGTCGTACACTGGGCTGGAAAAGTGATGTCATTTTATCTGTCGCATGCAAAAGTTTTGGGACCCCTGGTCTCAATGACTGTTCTGTGAACAGTTCAGCGAGTTGGAGATGAAATCATCTCTAAAAGGCACAACGATACACATTCCCTTTGTATTTAAAGCAGAAACTAGTTTCTATTTTCATTTTTTACATGTTTTTACATAAATAACAAATTCGGAAAAGCGCCTGGAGAAAAGCTTGTGCAGGTGTTGCTGAAGAGTGGAGCAACGTACCTCCAGAATCTTCTCATGGCCTCTCCTGCTTTGTGGGACTCAACCATTTTCAGTTTCAGCGTGCTAGGCAGCTGCTTAGAGGAACCCACGACTGCTGGTTTGTGGGTTTACAGGAGTCTGCTTTTTTATAAAGCTGTCCTTTTAACGGTGACTGTGATCAAACCGTGACCCTAACAGAGTAATGAAGGTCGGTCTAAGTCCTCAAATCTCCTGGGGTTCCCATACGTTTCACTCTAAAATTGGACAAAAACAAAATAATACACTGGTGTTGCTTAAAATTTATTTTTATTTATTTTATTTACTTTATTTTATTTTATTTTTATTTATTTTTTTACTTTATTTTATTTATTTTATTATTATATTTTATTTTATTTTATTTACTTTATTTAATTTACTTTATTTTATTT
>CM067509.1:34443535-34473735 GCA_034509495.1 Acestrorhynchus altus | reverse complement strand
AGACACTCCTACCGAGTGTCTCCACCTTGTAGATGTAAAGTCAGAGACAGAAGCTCATCTGTTTCTGCACAGTTTGTGTTGGTCGTCCTCTAGTCCTTCATCAGTGCTCACGGGACGCTGCCCACAGGACGCTGTCGGCTGGACATTTCTGGTTGGTGGACGGTGAAGGTCCGATAAGAGAGTGAATAGTGTAGAAACTCTAGATCCCATTAGAAAAGATGCAGGTATTCCTAAATTCTTAAAAGAAGAGAAGAAGAACAGAATAGCAACCTGACAGGAATTGTCTTGGACTTCTAAGGGTTAAACTGTCATCTGACCCTCTGAGCCCAAATGTAGGCATTTGAATATCTATATTTGTTTGCCTCCACCAGACATTGGACATTTGGCCTTGGGGCAACTGCTACTGCTTCCCCCTGAATGGCTCCTGTCTCCTGGAAGATGAGCACTGATTATCCTGATCATAAAACCTGCCCACGCTGATCTACATAAAGAGTTAAGGATACCACAGATAGAAGCAGAGATTATGTTTAGAAATTGGTGCTTCGATATGCAAAAGTGGCATAAGAGGCTTTGAAGTGCCACATGGTATTTGCAGCTTGGGCGGTTTGTTGTGATTGGCTTTGGACTGGTGTCTGTCATATGATTTGCCTATCTGCTTCATTAAACGAGAAGCATTTACTATCATGGCCTCCGTTAAGAGCCTCTTTATGTAAATGGAGTCGGTCTTCATACTTATCACACACATCTACAGCAGATAGAGGTCTGAAATATAAACCACAAGCTCATAAACCACAGTGTAAAGAATACATGATCCCACCCCACCAGTATTGGTTTCTGACACCTGCTCTGGCCAACGTCCCATGGGAAGGTGAAGAGAAGAAACTACCCTCAGCTCAGGTTACCGAATAGAGGCTGTTAATTGAACTAGATGCAGAAGAACAGTGTGATGGGCTGGACTAGTGTAGGAAAACTGAGAACATGATCATCAGCCAACTATCCCAGAATCCAAGAAGTCCACCATCCAACTACATGGGCATCTTTCTACATCCCATAAATCATATTAACCCAAATGGACCATCAGAGCTCAAACCCAAGGTCCCAACCAAACCACTCAAGCAGGCAAATACTCATCCCATCACCAAACTAGACAAATACCCAACATCCCATCACCAAACTAGGCAAATACCCAACATCCCATCACCCAACTATCCCACTACATTACTAACCCAGCTATATGAATACCTGACACACCACTACACAACTAACCGAGTACCCAACATCCCACCAACCAATTACCAAATTCCATAACCCAACTAATTCAATAGCCCATCACTCAACTAACACATAGTTGTCTATCTGAATACCCAACATTTCTCTACACAAGTAGCTCAAACCCCAACTTTCAATCAGTCCCACAATCTGACCACCCAACACTAATAACACAAACCTAGCAAATCCAAATGACCTACCACACCACCCAACTAACCAAGCACCAGCCTACCACATTCAACATAAGATTCAACATAAGCTATTTCATTGTCCCATCATTACCACGCAACTCCATTACACCACCTCACCTCATAACTCCATACCCTACACAACCCTGAACTCCACCCCCATATAGGGGAAGAGCACAGGCCGAGCTATGCCCGAATGACAGAAAATAACTGTCTCATCTTGTTTAGCAGCAACTGCTCATACAACTGAAACCCAATACTTCAGTTTTGACAGACAAAACTCGACTTATCTCCCAAGCTGTTCAAGCTGGGCTGTGGGTGAGCATTGGTGGGGGGTTGTTTGTGCAGGGGCTGTTGATACGGGTGGGTGCTGGAGTGTCTGTCAGTACTAAGGGTGGCCTCTCTTCCTCCCGGTAATTGGATCTGAAAGTTTATAACTGGGACTGACAGACGAACGCATTGTTGAAAGGAAGGGAGGAGCATCCTCAACCAGACACTGAACTTGGCCTTGTCATGCACAGTCGCCCAGGTCCAACGATAGCTCACGATTTCTATTAATAGGAATGTGTTTGCGGGATCATTTGAGCAGACATCATTTACAAGGCTTTAATGACTGCTGACGAAAGCAATGTTGATTATTTTGATGTATTTATTAATTGTGAAGGGTTACACTCCCAACTAAGGAAGTGTGCAAAGTCCTTGTAACACACATAGAACATTAGCTCCAGTTACAGTGGCGGATAAATGGAACCAATCTGTTCTTTTTCTCCAACAAACTACTATAACATTTGATGCCCATCTGTCGTCTGGTTGGTGGCCTGCACTACTGCTGTTTGCCAGACGTTAACCTGGGTTTCCTGTGCTGTGTGTGTTTCTTTTGCAGGTTGTGGTGGACCACATGAGGAGGAAATGCAAATGCCATGGAACATCAGGCAGCTGCCAGCTGAAGACTTGTTGGCAGGTGACCCCGGAGTTCAGACTGGTGGGTTCCCTGCTGAAGGAGCGTTTCAACCTGGCCACATTAATTAAAGCCCACAACCGCAACACAGGGCAAGTGGAGCATGCCCACCCGTCCCATCGCAGACGAGCTAACAGCCACGACCTCGTCTACTTCGAGAAATCTCCGGATTTCTGTGAGCGGGACCCAGGGTCGGACTCTGCCGGGACGCAGGGGAGGATCTGCAATAAGACCAGCCAGGGCATGGACAACTGCGAAAGCCTCTGCTGCGGCCGTGGACACAACATCCTGCAGCAAACACGCAGCGAACGATGCAATTGCAAGTTCCACTGGTGCTGCTATGTGGTGTGCGAGGAGTGCAGAATAACAGAGTGGGTTAGTGTCTGCAAATGAGGAAAATCACAAACACACGCAATATGAAAAATATATGTATATCTATAAAGAAAAAGACATTTAATAACGGGGAGAGACTGAGCCTTCCTGTTGTGCGATGGACTGCCGATATGCTGTTCCCAGCAGAAGAATGGAAACTGGGGGAAGAGACTGAGATGTAGTTACAAAGAGACTCATGTATAGCTCTTGGACCCACCTGTGCACCCCACGAGTCCACAGTAGTTCAGATGAGATGTTCGGACTTGCACTGCGTGTCATTTCTAAAAGTATTTTTTAAATTAAGTTAAGAATATATATATATGGACATACAAGGCTTATCCATAACAACCACAAATAAGCATATATATATATATATATATATATATATATATATATATATATATATATATATACACACACACAGTGGCATGCAAACATCTAGTCAAAACGATTGTTTTGAAAGATGAAGGTGAAAGGATCTCTCTGACTTTTAATTTTGTAGACCATTTTCATTTTCAGAGTGCTAGGCAGCTGCTTAGAAGAACCAATGGCTGTGGTTTTCGGACGAGGTTAAAGTCTGGGTTTTTATGAAGCTGTGAAATTTGCATTACCTGACCTTTACTAACAACGATTGTGAGCAGGCCAAATCCTAACAGTCTAAAATTTCACTCTAAAATTGTACCAAAATAATACACTGGTATTTCTTAATTTGTTGATTATGTTCAATCTGGGGTACCCAAATTTTGTAAGCCACTGTGGGTGTGTTTATATATATATATATATATATATATATATATATATATATATATATATTCTTATTTTTAACAAACAATAGTGTAGTCAACCTTTCCTCATCCAACTGTAATCAATCAGACAAGTTACGTTTGGTATCTGGAGTTTGTTTTTACTTTGCACTGGAGTAACTAGGCTAATACAGCTGATTGAATTACTATATACTGAGGAGGAGGAGCTACAGTCTCTCATTAGGGTGAATATTATTGACTCTACATGTAGGTATTGTGATATACACTGAGGAGGAGGAGCTACAGTCTCTCATTAGGGTGAATATTATTGACTCTAAATGTAGGTATTGTGATATACACTGAGGAGGAGGAGCTACAGTCTCTCATTAGGGTGAATATTATTGACTCTACATGTAGGTATTGTGATATACACTGAGGAGGAGGAGCTACAGTCTCTCATTAGGGTGAATATTAATAACTCTAAATGTAGGTATTGTGATATACACTGAGGAGGAGGAGCTACAGTCTCTCATTAGGGTCAATATTAATAACTCTAAATGTAGGTATTGTGATATAGAGGTCAGTTACTTCAGCACAGCAAAATAAGCAAACTTCATGCATCGAGCATGTTTCGCTGATTGAGGAGGGAAGGTTGTGTTTTAGTTTGTTTATGTTTGTATGTTTGTTTGTTTGTTTGTTTTAGCTAGTTTAGGAAAATAATGGCTCATAGCACAAAATAGCTGCATGTTATTCCGGTACGTAAAGAAGAAGAAGAAGGACAAGAAGAAGATGAACCCCAAAATGACTGCTCAGGGCCTGGGGTCCTACAAGTGTCACATGAGGAGGCTTTGAAAGGCTATGATCTTAACACTGCGATGCATTTTGTGAAACAAGGCCAAGATAAGAAGATACACAATGCTTCATTTTATCTGTTTTATTATTGTTATTATTATTATTACTATTATTTTTATTTTATTTTATTTTTTTTGCACAGAGCCATTGGTTAAAGAGTTTACTCCTAAACTCTGTGTTTATTGGTGGTATTATATACCATTTAATACCAGTTTTAAAAGCCAGCATGTGTGTACAGCCGTTTGTTTGATATATATATACAATATATATATATATATATATATATATATATATATATATATATATATATATAAAAGCCACACCAGTGCAGGAAAACGAGACAATACTGATCCGCTCAAGGACTTTTCTTCTCGGTCTAATTTACTGAGGCCGTTTAAAGCAGAGCGGTTGGGTTTGGAGATTTGAAGCAATCGGTCAAACACAGTGTAGGGGAGACGTTCCCTTATTATGAGTATATTTGTACCTGTAACCCTACTGACATCTCACAAGTCCTTTACGTTCCTGTGAAGAAACTGGACCAAAACTCTGTGGACGTTCTGACATGGATTTATGTGGACGCTGCTTCTCGGTTGCACTCGCCTGTCTGTATGCTAGCATTACACTCATCAGAGCTTTCCATGTCTGTCAGCAGATGTTGTTGTATAATCACAGTCTTCCAACCACACCCATGCTGAAGATCATCTCTGTAACCCCCTTCACTGCTCCCAGACCGGCCTAAGTCAAACACGGCGCTTTAAAAACGACTCTTTGTTCACCAAGCAGCATGAGCTGAAAGATCTTGCCTTGTTATTTCAGTGTAAAAGTCCTCTCCTTCATAAAGGAGTCCAAAATCGATACTCTAGTCAGCTTCCAGAGCAGAATTAGTCTTTGTTCACACCGCAGAGCATTTAAATCTGAGCTTTAGACTGAGTTTTCACATAAATACCCGTCAGCAGGAACACTACGTGGACAAAAGTATTGGGACACCTGCCCATACATTGTTTCTTCTGAAATCAAAGGTATTAAAAAGAGTTTATCCTGCTTTTGTTGGAGTAACCGTCCACTGTCCAACACATCCCATAAGTACTGGATGGAGCTCCATCGTTCCAGAGAACACAGTTCCACTGCTCCTCAGCTCAATGCTGGGGGGCTATATACCCTCTAGTCCACGCCTGCTATTAGACACGGAGACAATAGAGTCATGATTTGTTTATCTGCTCCAGAGAGTCTTATTCTATTGGCAGCACTTCTCTACAGGGACGAGACCAGCTGTGTGTGCATTTGCACATCTGTGTTTGCAATGGGTGCAGCTTAAATAGCATTCATCAGAAGGGGTGTCCACAAATATTTGGACACATCGTGTACGAACAGCCCAAGCGTCAGATATGTTCAGTTGTAGTGGGATTTGATACCATCTGTAACGGGTTGCGCTGATCATGTTTCCGTAGCTTTGACGAGCTGTTTAATTCCCAAATGGAAAACCTAATATTTCCCATATATATAAAAGTACTAGTGCATCTCAAAAAATTAGACTTTTGATCATTTCATTCAAAAATTAACTCGTATTTTATACTCATTACATTTAAAGTGGTTTATTTCAGGCTTCTTTTGTTTTAAAGTTGATATTGTGATTCTGGATATCGATGTTTATGATCTATAAGTCAAAGTAAACACAAAAAGGCTTGAAATGTCATTTTATGTGTAATGAATATTAAATATGACACTTTACGTTTGTTAATTGAAGTTGTGATCATGCACCACTTTTATTTTTATATAATATATATATATATATATATATATATATTTGAGCTTTGTTTGAATCAACCCTTACCTCCTCCAATTTGCAGTTTTACTGGCTGATATGGTCAGTGAACATTTAGTTGGATCATTAACGGCTCATTAAAACTTCTCAGAATCTCATCTACATCTGTGATTGGCCAGAACTCCAATAGGGCCTCATTTGCATATAGCATATTGCGATATTTTGCGATCTCAGTTTTGCGAAAGGCGAGAAGGTTGTTGAGGCCAAATTCAGAGAGTAATGAGGTGAACACAGTCCCTCCAACACACCATGATGGTTTTTACACAGTGGATGAAACCATAATCCTCACTGAGCTCAACGTCTTCACAGGGCCATAATCTCTTAATTAGAAAACAACAACTTCCAGCTCAGAGCTGCTCCCTCAGGCACCAGCTCCTGCAGGGGAACCCCGACCTGAAGCCAAGGGGATTTTTACTGCTTTACTGATGTTGTTTTACCTGCAGAAGAAAAGCACATTTGTCAAATGTCTTACAGACCACTGATGTTTGCATGTTTGGTTTTCTTTCTTTTTGTTGGTTTTGGTTGGAGTTTTTGTCTCTCATTCGCTAAAGTTATGTAAGTTAAATTGACTGTTTGCACATTTATAGCAATTCTGTTCTGGAGAAATGATGAAATGACTGACCTGAAACTCTTTTTTGTGGCAAACGTGATGATATGCTTTTTTTTTTTTATTTAAAACTGTATAATTTTTTAAGTTTGAATTTATAAGTTATTTTATTTTGTGGATAACTTAATATTTGACAAATAATAAAAAGTAAGTATGAAAAGAGTGGTTTGTGGTGGTTTCAGGCCGATAAAAAATACGCCTGCGCTGTGAAAAATGCATTTAGGCGCTTAGTTCTTAAAGTAAACTCTACAAAAATTTACTCCAGCATCTCAGTTTGATCAATAACACATACTGAATTGGGCCTCAAAGACATTAGTAAATGACCAGCAGCTGAAACTGATTCAATTAATGTAAGATGTTGAGTCTGTGGCTCCTCCCCCTCAATTTCTTTACTTTTAATTCTAACCATCACATCACATGACTTTTCCAGTCTGGAAGGCTTCTAACAATGGAGCTCGGAGTCCTTGCTGGGATTTTACTTCCTCTTCCTCACGCTGATGTGCAGCAGTTAGACTGTAGGGCCACCCAACAACTGTTTAACTTCCTGTAAACCGAAGGCTTCACTACTCTAGAGTGGAGCGACTGCCTAACTGCCTGCGTCTGAGACTACGAAGGCCACTGCTGTGATAGGAGGCGCTGTAACCTGCTGATGGAAATAAACAGTAAACAAATTGAGGAGGAGGAGCCGCAGATTTATAAGATAAACATTTTATTGTGTAAAACATTTATTTGAAAACAATCATTTAAATATTTGAATACATTTTTTTTTAATTAAATCATTTTCAGATGTTTCTGATGTAAAAATTCATTTAAAAATGCTCTGAATTTACATTTTGCAGTGGAGGAGCTTGGTTTTCTAGGACACCGTGGAGGAAAGTGGACGGGTTTGCGTGCAGTGGGCCGGAGAGGTGGAGTGCGTTACATTATACAGTGTGTTTTTCCTCTGTGGAGGATATAATCACCAAGTCAAGTGCGAGGAGGGGAGAGATATGCTTTCAGAGAAAACAGAGCTGATGATGTGTTTATTCAAACAGAGAGAGAGAGAGAGAGAGAGAGAGAACAGAGATGAGACAGAGACACACTCTCTCTCTCTCTCTCCTGGACATGGCTGCATTTCTTCTAAAACTAACCTTCAAAAAAAAAGAATCAACATCCTCTAAACATGTATTAACTTTATCTCTTAGAACCATAAATAGTTGTTTTTAATGTTTTGGAAAATAAAGGAACATCAAACTATGAAAACATCCCACAAAATAGGCCAACTCATAGCTTCACCCCTTCAAACTGGTAAAGAGCTGCTCCCACAGCTCCCAGTCCCAGCTGTGTTCACACATTAACAGTCCTCGTGACAGCGGTGTGACTGTAACTACTGCGGCTGTATTTGCTGTCACAGGGGACGTGTACGGTGGTGCAGCTTGTGTAAATACGCTTGTATGCAATGGAACGTTAGAAATCTGGCCGAACTGCTCATACGCTGGCAAGAAATGCAAATCCATCCATATGACTTGCAAAATATAATGTTCATGAAAAATGCGTGGGAACTAAATGGTGCAGTTACACAATTTTACAATCCTATATGTCGTATTGGGACACCAGCACATGCTAGATTTTGGAGCATTGCTGTGAGGATTTGATTGCATTCAGCTCACTCATGCCACATGCCTGTTTAACCTGCATGGACTTCCAAAGTAGCACTCACCCCGACCCTGCTCTCGCGATCAGCTATAGTCCTTTATTTTTTTACTTCTCTTCATGCTTTATGTCTGAGCTCTCCAGTGTCCACCAGAGCAGGATGGGTTCTTCTCTTGAGCCTTGGTTCCTTGGTCTGAGGGACTTTTCATGCCACTGTAGCCACTTGCTGCTCAATAGAGGCTCGAACCCGTATTTCTGTGAAGCTGCTTTGTGGCGCCTTTGAAGTGAGGTCAGGATTTTGGATGCTGGGGGGCTTTATACCCCTCTAGCCCACCTGACATTAGACATGGTGCCAATAGGGTCACGTATGTTTATCTGCTCCAGAGAGTCCTATTCTATTTGGTAGGACTCCCATTAAAAGGTAAGGTTCTTCTCCTGTAAAGCTGATGTCAGGGTGCGCAGTAGAGAAGGTGGACGTAAATGCAGGGTAATTTATTCAGGGAACAAACCAAAATACACAAAGGTAAGACCAGAACATGGTATGCTGACATTAACACACACACACACACACACGCAAAAACCGACAAGGACAGACTGAGACAAAGAACCTTCTATACACCGACAAAGACTGGAAACACCTTGGGCCGATTACAGAAGGGCAGGGCTACGAACCAGACCTGGAAAACACCAAGGACACGACGGAGCTAGGACAGAGACCAGACCAAGACAAAACTAAAAACCATGTGTAGATGCAAAGATGCAGAGAAGATCTAGTCCATCAGCTATAGACGCTTGTTGTCTGAAGTTTGCTGCTTGTTGTCTGTCTTCTTCTGTAGGTGTAATGTGTAGGTGTCCCGATACTTATGTCCACATAGAGTATTTCAACTCTAAATTAGACTCACGGGAGTGTAACGAAGTAGAAGAAGAGTAGAACCCTGCAGACATCTACACGCACTGATTCTGTTCTTCTTTCTGACTCCGAAAGAGCAAAGTCTTTGAGATAAACATCCTCCGGCAGTGAGTGAAGAGGTTCAAACCTCAGCGAGAACATGCTGATTTAAGAATGACACATAGAACCCAAAGGCAGGGTTGAGACGGAACATCTTTCATAAGAGAATAATGATTATTAATTCCTCACTTTATTAGATTCTAATTCAGGCAAAGTGAGAAAAATGACTCGTCATCATTTACAGCAGATAAACAAACGTGACTCTATTGTCTCCGTGTCTAATAGCAGGTGTGGACTAGAGGGTATAAAGACCCCCAGCATTGAGCTGTGGAACAGTGGAACCGGATTTTTAAGATGAAAAGTTTTTTTAGTCCCTAAGAATGAGCTACAAAAATTAACAAGGAAAAATGACAAATATTTTTTGACCCAAACATGGTCAAATTTATACAATTCATACAACTATCTAAATTCTATTCATTTCTACATTGCAAATGAAGATACATTTGAGCAGTCTAGGATCTCCTGAAAACAGTAACATCTGGAGCGGGACTGTCTCCTTGTTTGTTGTCCTTACAAGCAAAGAAATGAATCACAAAAATATTTTATTTTCAAACCAAACGTGGTCAAATTCATAGAAACGTCTAAATTCTGTTCATTTTTACATGAAGACAAATTGGAGTCGTCTAGGATCTCCTGAAAAGAGCTATGAAAACATCAATTAAAATTGACCCAGAGTTCTAAAGCTCGAAAAGCACGGAGCAATAAAAAGTGATTCACTGGAACAACTGAAAATGAGTGCGAGTACGTGATGAGTGAGGTGTCAACTTTTATCACAGTGAAAGTCAACTGTTACTCCTTTTTCATGCATCCAAACGAGACATTAAAGGACATTCAGGTTGTTTTATTTTATTTTGTAACTTATTAATATCCATGTCAATCTAATTATTACAAACAATTCATTAAAATTATTGCATTTTCAGATCAAAATTTATATACAATTTTAGGCGTAAGTGAAATTTTGATCAAAACATTGTCGAATTTAAACTTTTCTAATGTTCTGATGAAGAAAACGTGCTGTTTGTGGGCGTGTCTGGTGTTGTTCTATGCAAATGAAGCAAAAAACAGCAACATCATTTCCTGTGTTTCTTTTAGTTATTAATTTCACTATTATTATCATTATTATTATTATTATTATTATCATTATTATTATTATTATTATTATTATTATTATTATTATTATTATTATTTATTTATTTATTTATTTTTTTTTTTTATTCTGGAACCCCAAACACAGCTGCAGCTTGTTCTCTATGTTAGACGGGCCATTGCTCCATGTGACACCATGATGTACCAACCCGCTCTTCCCTGATTGGTTAAATGAAGTGCAGCAGCCGTACTCATTTGCATACATTTGAACTCCTTGTAGCTGAACGTTTATCTTCGCACAGCTCGTCGTGCAGCAGCTCTGGCCACTGAAATGAACAGGATGCAGCAAAGCGAACGGGCAAGTGGACGCGTACCATTAAAAAACAAAACCTCAGACAAACATTTCAGCTGATTCATTATATTTGGGAATAAAAGGGGGATTTGTTTTCCAGTAGGTTTGCATTTATTTGAGGCTGTAAAAGATGTTAAGACTCAACAACGTAATGTGAAAAAAGGACTCGTGAACTGCATGAGAAAGAAAACTGGCCTGTGGCTGACCCTACAGCCGGCCACTGTGGACTACAAATTAAAAACCAGAACTTTGTTAGAGCTGGTATTTTGAGGGTTACTGTATTTTTACGTTTTTTCCATCTCGATGTTTAGCGATGAGAGTGGAATGGTCCAGAAGAACGAGAAGAGTCCGGCAGCAGCTGCACAGCGAGCCTGACATAAAATTACTGTTCAGTGTTTTTCCCCTGAAGGGACAAAAGTTAAAGTGAGGGACCGGTCTCTACAAGCACAACACACAGCTGACAGAGAGAGACATCACACACTACACACACTTTTCACTCCAACCAGCGAGAGACAGGAGAGTTCCCCTCAAACGTCCAGGCCCGGCCCCGAACTAAGACATGAGTGCGACTCCCGGAAACCATGGTGGGGGGAGAGGATTAGTAGCACAGAGCAGAAATAAGACGGGATAGGAGAAGATAAATCAAGAGGGAGGAGGTTCTAATGTAGATTAGTCAAAGAAGTCATGAACCACACAGCCAGGAGAAATAACAGGAGAACATACCACCAAAGATCTGCCCACAACACACAACACGTCCTTCAAAAGTGACGCATGCTAAATCCATTACACTCCTTTTAAAGTGTCCTTCGGGGGTTTGTTAGTGAAAGCAGTGGTTCTAAACGGAACTTCAAACACAAGGAACCATTTGAAAGCACCTAAATAGTTCTTATCCTGGTTTAATTGTTAAAAGTACAAGGAAATAAAAACAATCTCCTACTGTTGACCAGAAGAATCCATTTTCAATACTAGAGAACCATTTCTGCTTGACCTTTAGAACCTGATGCCAATTTTGTGGGATGTTTTCGTAGTGTGACATGCTTTTATTCTAGACAACTCAAAATATCTTCATTTGAGAACAGAAAATGAACAGAATTTAAATTTGTATGATGTTTTCCCTGCTCTTATCAAAAATATTTGCACCTACAATTTCATTTTTGATTTTTATAAAAACCACAAAACGTTTTTTTATGCTGAAAATGAAAGATTATTAGTTAGTTATTTGAAATGATTAGATTGACAAGGAAGTTTATAATATGTTCTAAAAAAAACTGACATTGATCCAAATAAATTAGAAAAACAACCCAAATGTCCTATATTGTCTTTTTTATTTATGTATATGTGAGTGTTATCCATTCTCAGGACTTTTATTCTGAAGTTTGAACACAGTGTGAACAAAGAAATAGAGCGAACAGCCCCTCCCTTCTCATTTTCCTCTATAACCCAATATCTATCTGTGACATGATTAGCCCCGCCCCTCTCTCTGATAAGTGAGAGTCTGTATGCAGGTTGAGCATCAGCCCCGCCCCCTCTCTCTGATCAGTCAGAGTCTGTGTGCAGGTTGATCATCAGCCCCGCCCCCTCTCTCTGATCAGTCAGAGTCTGTATGCAGGTTGATCATGAGACTGAATGGTGAGGCATTTCTCCCCAAGTCATGAGTCCAGATGAAGTGACCTCGTTAGTCAATCTGCTGAGATGTGTTTGTTGGCACGATATGCAGTGGTCAGTACCGACCAAAAGCACTCCATGGAAGGACATCCGGTGAACCAGTCCTGGGAAATCCAAGGGTTACTCATGCTCATGGGGGTCCCACCTCACAAGTTACAGGACTTATCAGACCCCACAGAACACCTTCTGAGACCTTATGGAGGATTCATGCCTCAATGCTGGTTTGGCAGCACAAGGGTGACCCACTCAGCTTCAACCAGACAAACAAGCCACGGATTCTTTAAGCATCAATCGTATTAAGAAACCCTAAAACGATCATTTGTACGAGTGTATATGACCTACACCCATCGTCAAAAATAGCTGCACCCAGAAGAAATCAACCGACGACAATGATGTCATGCCAGACTGTCACAGAGTCCCTCAGAATAGCAGCAGGACATCAGTGGGTGTGTGTTCTGTGGTGTGTGTGTTCTGGAAGATGTGCGTGGTTTATCCATGCTTGTTTGACCATGCTGAAGGAATTAAACTCCACTGAGGGCTGTGTCAGGCTGGGTCCTTTAATTAGCAGTGTTCAAACACAGGTGAACCACAGGAGCACGCTTGAGTAGGCACAGGATCACAGGTAGATTAAACAGCCAGTGATGCTGTAGGCTGTGGGAACGTAGGCTGAGGCTTACGGAAGCGCTGCTCTTCTGAAAGGAAGAGACCTTAAGTCCATTTCATCGTGTTTTTGGACTCGAGGCCGATCTTGTTGAATGCTTTGATAGTTTGACGTACTTTTATTCACCAGAACATTAGAAAAGTATTTATAGGAGACAG
Organism: Acestrorhynchus altus; assembly: GCA_034509495.1. Lineage (NCBI taxonomy): Eukaryota > Metazoa > Chordata > Actinopteri > Characiformes > Acestrorhynchidae > Acestrorhynchus > Acestrorhynchus altus. The sequence continues at coordinate 34,460,361 of CM067509.1, read as the reverse complement.
TCACACACACACACACACACACACACACACACACACACACACACACACCAGATATTACGTTGAGGAGTTACTAGGTGTCTCAAATTTGTCTTCATTTGCGAAGGAAAGGTTATTGATTGATTGATTGATTGATTTTGCTTATAAGGACAAACATCTACTAACATCTACTGCATTCCATGGTTTGTTCTGACGTTATGAAGGGGACGTTGGCTTGGATTCAACTCCACACTGAACTCTTAACCTACATTTTGGTTCACTGACACTGAAACTGGAGCCTTGACTTTGAGAATGTTATGGTGAATAAAAGCATCCCGTCAAACGTTGAAAACATCACACGAAAGAGTTGTGAACTTTAATTCATTTTGGAGCCTGAAGTCCTTTCTGCTGGGCTTATTTAATGTAATAAACATGAGGAAAACGTCATAAGTCGGTCCAGTCGTGACAATGGAGGCTTCAAAGGGTCAACGGTTTTAGATTAGAACTGGTGTGTGAAGATAAAATATTGCTAAAGCTGTAATCTGTGTGATTACACAACATTCAATTAGTCATTCCTAGGAAAGTGGCAGCATTTCCTGTTCAGCCAATGGGTGTGTGAGGAAAACCCGGCCCGGCCTAAAAAGCTTTTTGAGATGCAGTGATGCCTGCTATTCTTCTCATTTTCAAAACAAATATCCTGAAATAAGATTATATCACCAAACCCTACCATGTCAGACAGCACGGCTAGCTATCCACAGCATCTTAACCCGACTACAGGCTGATCTATAAGATGATCTTTAAGATCTATACTTCTCACCTTTCCACCAAAAGAGGTTCTTGAACTGGTTCCGTTTGGGCTTATAAGACGAAGAAGTTAGAAGAAGAAGAGGTTTCAGTGGAACTGAGGATACGTCACAGAACACGTCATCGACAGAGGGGCTGCACAGGGTCAGTAAACGGAAGTGTGAGCGTTTGTTCTGTTACAGATGTTTGTTTTTCTCCAAAAAGCAAACCTGGATCAATCATGGATCAACGTTTGGAGATAAGATGTAGACGTCAACACCATATGAGATGAATGTTGCTCCTGTACAACTAGAAACGCCAAAGAACTAGAAACAAACAACCTTTTTTCAGGAATGTGTTTGCGTTTTTGGAAATGCAATGAAAGGTTCAAAGTTATGTCCCTGGACCAGGACATGGTCTGTGTAGCCTCTTCTATCATTACACTGGAAAACAAAAAGTACCTGAAACATGAGTTCTAGAGGTTAAGAAACACAATAGTTAGATCTGTGTATCATGTCTGTAGGTATAGAATAGAATAGAATAGAACTTTATTGATCCCTTGGGAGGGTTCCTTCAGGGAAATTAAGGTTCCAGTAGCAGGTTACTCAGACCCTGAGTTACGAAGCCTAGAAAACAGCAGCAACTGCCCACAAAATGATGGTTGCATTTAGTCAAATTGTAGATTATCGTAGCAAGTGTCCTCTTTAACAAAGGCGAATAACATCAGAACCCCGGTCCACCAGGGGAGTTCACTCAGGTGTAATCGTGAGCAGATCTACGATAAGCCCCCATCAGAAACGGTAGATCCTGCAGCGCCTGATCACAGGAGAACACCCACACACAGCTACCTTTAATCACTCTAATCTCTGACTTATACCCAGAGATTACACTCTTGCAAAGTCACTCTAATGTGGTCCGAAGGCTTGATTTTGCACTTTGTTCCGAGCATACAGTATTCCAAACACTCATCTGTCTCCGGGGTGAACGTCTACTAATTCACTGTGAATTTCAAGATACCATCAGATCTTCCGTTCCTAAAGCCGGACTCCACAGTCCTGATATTCCGTGCAAGTTAACCGGCCTCATATTCCCGGCTCATATCCGTGGAGCCTCCCACGGGGCTTCATACCCCATTCTGTCAGCTTCTTTACAAATACTTGATCTGTGTTAACACCACAGTTTGATCCTTATGATTATTTCATAGCTGGCATTAGAATGAATGGCAGGAAGAGGGATCATTTTTTTTTGCACAGGGGCTTCATTAATTATTAACACTGGGCCAGCAGGAACATGCTTTTAACACCATTTGCAACATGCTCCGGGCGACCTGAGGCAACACGGCCGCTGGGGTTGGGTCCATTTTCAGGAAGCCAGGGACGGAGCAGCTGCTCTACTTTCTTCTAGATTACGCGTGCGGAGATGGGGATGACACAGGAAGCCATTCGCTGAAATATTGATCAGCAGGGTTAAATATTCCTTCGCTGCTCCGGCTATAAATGGACGCAGAGTCCGACTCTTTTCCCCAGTGTAAAACCTTTAGCTCGTGTCCTGCCCACTCGTGCTCCGGGGGGCTCCCCGGCCTGTCTTTACACACAAATCTGGCCTGTAGCTAAGTACACACAGCTAACCGTCACTCACTGAATACTGCATTAGTCCTGCTTCAAATGGGCTCCTTAAGTCACTTGTTGCACCTTTTCCGAAGGAATGCTGTGTCCTTATCTCGCGCAGCAGCTATGATCTAACAGGGGCCCAAACTTTTTTTTGTTCGTCTCTTCTATGAAACTTTGCGAATGCGGCTCAATGTGATCTAAGACTGGAAACGTGGGATTCGATTCGATTTTGGATTCAGCTTCAGAAAAAAAAAATGTTTCGAAAAATGTAAAAATATTCACGGAGAGTCACAGTTTGAGAGTCAGATCATCTCTAGAACTTACAGTTTCTGGCCTTTTCAGTGGTCAGTTCATGAACTTGCTTTATGAAGCTGATTTTATGGAACTTCTGAAGAGGGTTTGCGGGAGGTTTTTCGTAGTTTGATGTGCTTTTATTCACCAAATTAGAAAAGTATTTATATCACAAACAACAGATATTATTGTTTTCAGGAGATCCGAGACTACTCGAGTACATCTTCATGTGAGATGATATTTATTTATTTATTTGCTTATAAGGACTTTATAAGGTCTTTATCTTAGAAATCCTGTTGGAAATTGATCCTCCAGCGTGTTTCTGAGCTGAAAATACAATGATATTAATGATTTGTAATTAATAAACTGGCGAGAACGTGTATAATAACAATAAGATCTTCAAAATACTTGACATAACGTGATCCTCAGTTATGAAGCCTAGAATATGGCGTGTAACTGCCCACTCGGTGAGGATCTCGGGTTCTAAGTGATAAACTTTCCAAATACTTGCTTTGTTTCTTTTGTTTCACTTTCAGACGTTGCTGAATCATTTGTTGTAGATACTGAGGATTTCACAGCTCTGGGCCGTAAGCGTAAGTAAAACCCATCTGTAAGCCTGGAGTTAAAGGGATAAAGTAAAAATGCCATCTCTAAGACCGCTTGAGTGTTGAGTCGTCCACTGCCATGGAGTGGGAGAGGAATGCTACTTACCTAACCCACACATCCTGGCATGATTGCAGGTGATTCCATTAATTACAACATGAACTTCTGCACTGTGGAATCAACGTGTCTATTTACTTAACTTCTGGAATGAAGCAGACCAGACACACCAGCTGTGGGCGAAAGCCCAGTGCTAAGACTGCAAGTCTGCAAGGTACACCATATATCCCCAGTTTGTAGACACCATGTAATTTGTGAACATGGTTACTTTGGTGCCCCACTGCTGACCCAGCACACACAGCTTCTACAATCCCCATCGGAGAGCACTGAAAACAATGTGAGAGATGATGCTCCTGCACCGAGAACGGGGATCTTCAGTAACGGTGAAGAAGTTTCCTACAAGCTTGCCAAAAGAAGTTCAGTTAAATTATCAGAGGAGGTGTCTTGAATAATGTTGGACAAGCTTTAGGAGAATCCTGATGATGTTCCCGTCTGGGTGTGGATCACCTGGCCAGGATTTATTACCGAATAAACCTGGCGAGTGTGCACATTTCTCAGTGCTCTCAATGTTTCTCAGCATTGCACGGTTTGGACATTTGAACGTTCTACATCCCATCTTAGGCTTTCAGATGGTTGTTTGAAGGTCAGCATGTTGAATTGGAGGTTTCGGTGTGCTACCATGAGTTATCACTAACCCTAACTCTAAACCTTCACTTGCAACCTGATCTCACGAAGGATCCATAAATATAATATGATGTGTAAACAAATATAGTAATCATCTAATCTTAAAGAACCATTAAACACAACCTAACCCTAACCTTAGTAGACAGTGTAGGAGCATGAACCAAGTTATGGAGTCTAAGGAACCTGTAGATCTGTAGACCTCTGGGACAGGACTGTATTGAGACATAGATCTGGGGAAGGTACAGAAACATTTCTGCTACACTGAAGGTCTCAACGAGCACAGTGGCCTCCATCATTCATACATGGAAAGTTTGGAACCACCAGGACTCTTCATAGAGCTGGCCTACCAGCCAAGTAATTGTGGTAGAAGGACCATAGTCAGTGAGGTGACCAAAAACCCAATGATCACTCTGACAGAGCTCCACCAATCAGGCCTGTATGGTAGTGCGGCCAAGCAGAAGCCACTGACAAAAGACACCTAAAGGACTCTCAGATCATGAGAAACAAGATTGAACGTTTTGGACTGAATGCCAAACGTCATGTCTGGAGGAAACCAGGCTCTGCTCATCACCGAGCCAATCCCATTCATACAGTGAAGCATGGTGGTGGCAGCATCACGCTGTGGGGATGTTCTTCTGCAGCAGGAACTGGGAGACCAGTCAGGGTCGAGGGAAAGATGACTGCAGTGATGGACAGAGATGTCCTTAATGATAATCAGAGCTCTCTGGACCTCAGACTGGGACCTCAGACAGGTTTATCTTCCAACAGGACAAGGACCCTAAACACACAGCCAAGATAACAAAGGAGTGTCTTCAGGACAACTCTGTGAATGTCCTCATGTATGTTGTGTTATGTACTTTTCTCACTCATAGGGAATTGTTTGTAGAATTTGCAGGAAAAAAATAATTAAAATTATTATATTGTAAAAAAAGGTCATTTGTGTTTATAGTTTCATAAAAAAATTAGATTTTATATTCAGTAAATTTAAAGTCACTTTTATCTTTTTGGTTTTACTGTTGATCTGTGTGGCTTATAGCCCAGAAATCAGAAATACAGAATGTCACATTATAAGATTAAACAATATCACAAATAAAATAAAAAAGCTTGAAATATATCACATCATATAACGTAATAATGCATGTTATATAAAACATGACGGAACTTTTTGAATTACATTATGAACGTTTGTTTTTCACAATACGATTGTTTTTGAGATGCATTAGAATTTCAGTCAACACTCAGCCTGACTAATCTCTTAACCCTCACTTGCTGGGACGTTTCATTGATATAAGGCAGCTGATGATGTGAACGAGTGGATGATATGTGGTTTGGTCGTCCTGACTGACAGAATGAAAGACAGTAGCATGTTCCTGAGGTGAGGAACATTTCTGAATGAGCTTTCTGCCCAGCTTTCTCTCTGTTTTATGGCCGGCCCTGCCCTGTTTTATGTGACGTTCCAGATGTGGCCTTAAACCCTGGTTCTGAAACCATGTTTACCAAGAAATAACATCTTATTAAATGTTAAATTATGAGAAAATACAGTTACGTGCATCTTATTTTCCACAAGTTACTGCAAATCAGAACCTTCTTGTGAACTTTAGTGTTTAAAGATCTTAAGGTCTATCAGGATTTTAGCTCTGGTGTAACAGAGACATTAAACAGCTTGGAACCAAATCCCAGACTGTTTTTAACCGCACTGAAAGAAATACAGTCAACAACATTACATTGTGGTTATACAGTGTTTGTTTGTTTGTTAGTGTGTTTTATATTGTTGAATGATTGTATGATTAATTCTAAACATCATATCCATAATAGTTTTAGTGCTTCAGGAAGTTAATTTGTTATTATTTCATTGAAAAAGATAAACTATCATATTTTAAAAGTTTGGCCAGTGGCTCATAAAACACCAAAATATCAAATAGAATTATTTAATTCTGAGTTATTAGTATAATAATGAATTACTATAAAAATACATGTAATAAATATAAAAACAAACATTTATCTTTTGCGCTGCATGTGTAAATATTGTAATATTTAAATTTGAACAGAAGTGAGATACTTCAATGAATTTGACCATGTTTATATCTTAGAAATCCTGTTGAAATTGATCATCCAATGTGTTTATCATCCAAAACCAAAAATGCAAGAATGTTATGTTATTTGTAATGATTATTATTAATGATATTAATAATTATATAAATTGAATTATAATTCAGAATTAGTATTAAAAAGTGTCCTTTTTAATTTTTGTTATTTATTTATGTATTAGTATTATCGTTTCTCAGGACTTTTAATTTGAAAACTGTATTACATTTTAGTCTAAAACTTAATATCTGGGTCCGTGATGTCATCAGCCCCACCCCCTCTCTCTGATAAGTCAGAGTCTGTATGCAGGTTGATCATCAGCCCCGCCCCCTCTCTCTGATCAGTCAGAGTCTGTGTGCAGGTTGATCATCAGCCCCGCCCCCTCTCTCTGATCAGTCAGAGTCTGTATGCAGGTTGAGCATCAGCCCCGCCCCCTCTCTCTGATCAGTCAGAGTCTGTATGCAGGTTGAGCATCAGTCTTGATACACCACAAAGACATGCTGTCTTGGTCACAGATGCACCAGCAAGACATGCACCAACAATTTGTCCTCTTTTGAACTCTGCTATGTCCCCCATAATGTTCTGTGCTCTTACCTGCTAATTGAACCTTCACACTCTGCTCTTACTGGTGCACTTAATGAAGATTGGCCACCAGGCTGCTCCAATTTAGGCATGAAACCTCCCACTACAACGACAGGGTTTCAGTTTCATTGTCTGTATATTGTACGATTAGTCAATCATGTAATTATTGTCACAGGCCTATAACTGCCCACAAAATGCAGAACTGTGCCATATTCTAGGCTTCATATCTCAGGATAAGAGTAACCTACAGACACGATCCACATATCATACCAAACTAGGAGACCTGTCCTATCTACTCGTGCTTTAATCTGTTATTCAGCTCGGAATACAAATAACAAACATCCCACAGTCTTTTTCTCCCACTAACGGAATTTTGGAGAGTTCTTCTCTGGGCTTGATTAGAGCTTTAACGGATTCAGTCCTGTTCCACAAACATTCAAGTTTAGGGGGAAAGTCATATTTACACCTTCCTCCCTCAGCTTCGTTCGGTCCGTGTTTTGTTTCTGCTCTGCGTCTTTGATAAAGAGCACCAAAGTCAACAGCATTACATCATTTGTCATGTTCTTTAGGATATATGGTGCTTGTAAGTTTGATGTGTTAATTGTTACGGTGGAATTTAGTAGTTGAAAAGTTCAGAGCTGTGTAAGTGTGGATGAAACAGATGAGCGCTAAACATGAATCACATGTGGGGCTGGTTTTAATAACATCTGTAACTACACACATTAATCCAGGGTGATGGGGAGAATGTGCGAGCTTCGAGCGTACTATTTTATCAGCTGACGAGGAGCGAAGAAAATACCGAAAGAGTTTCCTTTGTCTTGTTGAGGAGAGAGTTTAGCAGATTTTTGGACAATTTCACCCATGATTGCCCTAAAATAGAGGAATGTGCTTAAAGAAGTGGGGTGAGGAGGGGTTAGTGATGGAAAACGGCTCTTTATCGTGCTTCGTGCACATATTTTTAGGCATCTATCTGGCGTTTTGCAGAGGTTAGAATGCAGGCAGCTGGGTTTGCGTGCCCTCCCACCCTTTAACACCCCCCGAAAAACTGCTTTAAGCTCGTACAGCCTGGAAATCCAGCCTTTTCGGCCTCCCTCCACTCTGCTGTTCCTGGCCCACAGCTTTGATCAGTTATCTCCACTAAATGAGTTAAATTGCTGCATCATCAACCAACCCTTCAAAACTTCTAAAGAGCATAATTAGTAATTCCAGCATTAATAACATAAAACGTATAAGCAAACCTTCCCTTTAATCTTCAGCTCTACAGATTTTTTTCTTTTACCCCTACTTTACTTCTTCTTCTTCTTCTTCCTTTTTTTTTTTTTTAGCGAATGACCCACACAGGCCACAAGCCACAGTGCATGGCTGGCCAGTATGAAATCACAGAGTGGTTTATTGATGGAAGTAGAGGGTAAAGGTTGAGCTGCAGCAGGAGTCCAGAAACGCTCGGGAACGAGAGTCCATTCCCAGTGACAACCGGCCTCAAACACAGCTTTAAGAGAAAGAGTTCCACAAGCCTCTTTCACTCCACAGGCGTTTCACAATCAGAATCCCGTTATTAGGAATCAACACAAATAATCCATCCTATCAGCTCCTCTGATCACACAGGAGAACTTTGTAGTTCTATAATTACAGACTGAGGCTCTTCTGTTTCTCTGCAGACTTTATTCTCTTATAACAACTCTGTACGACTGTGGACAGCAGAGGAGCATCTCAGGAACAACACGTTCAACCTTGAGGAGGAAATGTCCAACTGTTTTAGTGCTGCTGGAGTTTAAACCCCTCAGTGTCACTGCTGGAGAACAGAAATGTCCAGCAGACAGCATCCTGATGAAGGACAAGATGATGACCAACACAAACTGTGCAGAAACAGAGGAGCAGAGTTCATATGTGCAGGTGGACCCTGGTGGACAGAGCTGTCCCTCAGTCTGCTGGTTCAGGCTTGACAGGAGGCTGAAGGAGCTATAGAATGTGTGTGTAGAATCACCAGCCATGCAGAGGACTTTCCAAGTGAGACAGGTGCTGTGAATGTCCTGGAGGGAAAGGAGAGGGGTGCCAATGATTAGACACTCCTACCAAGTGTCTCCACCTTGTAGATGTAAAGTCAGAGACAGAAGCTCATCTGTTTCTGCACAGTTTGTGTTGGTCGTCCTCTAGTCCTTCATCAGTGCTCACAGGACGCTGGAGGTTTCAGGTTGGTAGGATGTTCTCAGTCCTGCAGTGACACTGAGAGGTTTAAACACTACAACGGCACTGAAAGAGTTGGACATATCCTCCTCAAGGTTGAATGTGTTGTTTCTGAGATGCTCTTCTGCTGTCCACAGTTGTTATCTGGGTTACTGTAGCCTTTCTGTCAGCTCCAACTACTCTGACCATTCCCTGTTGACCTCTCTCATCAACAAGATGTTGATGAGATGATACCAGGTCTAATGAAGACCCTACTAGATTTGGATCTGCTTTGGGTCTGAGGACCCATTAACCAAACTGAGAAGAAGATCAAAGACTCCTGCTGAGTCTCAGGAAGAGTCAAAGACCCTATTTAGCCTCTATTTACAAACGCTGTTTTAATCAATGACATTATTAAGTCTGAGGATTGATTTTACTGAATATATGCAGACATAGATCCTGCTGGTTCTAAACAGAGACTGATCCTACTGAGTCTAAGCAACCACAGGTCCTGCTGGTTCTAAGCAGCCATAGATCCTGCTGGTTCTAAACAGTGACTGATCCTAGGCAGTCTAAACGACGACAGGTTCTGCTGGTTCTAAGCAGCCACTGACCAAACTGAGTCTAAGCATCCATATATCAGAAACCTGTATACAAGTTCAACCATTACCAATTTGTTCTGTTCTTCATGGTAAAGTGTGACCACTGTGTGATACTGACCCACATCATCTGTAAAATATACCAGTTCACTGACTGCTGCAGTGACTCAACCAGCTTATTTAATCGCTTAAAGACAATAAATAAAGCATTACTTTAGGGGTTAGAAGCGTGGGGGTGAAGCAACACCGTACCTACCAAGCCCTCCTTAAACTGTGACCAACAAGGAAGGCTGAGAAATGGGAAATGTAGTGGGACTCCAGAACAGGGACTCCAGGAGTGGGACTGAGAGCTGCTGTCTATCAGCTTTGGTTAGTGGTAGCAGAAAGTGAGAAGAGTGAAAGCATGACAATGCTTTCCTGAAAATGACACCTAGACAGATGGAATTCAAACCTCAGATGCTTTTCCCAAACACTTGACAGGGCGTTGATCAATGCACTGGAGCTTTAGATGACAGAGTAATTAAAGTGGTTCTGGATTCGCCTGTATTACAGTGAACGCCGTGTTTTGACACTTTAAAGGAAAATCAAGCCCTGACAGGATACGGCTCACCACCACACTCCTTAAATCATAAAAACATCAAACCAGAGAACCCCGCCAGCTTTGTGACACTGCACCTAAACACGAAATAGGAACAACCTTCCTGATGTTTTTGGAGCGCCCTCAGACCAGTCCTCCAAACCAAACCCCAAATTTACATGCTGATAGGAGCTCCTCTATTTCTGGTCGCACATAAATAAGACCGCCTGGAACTGGATGCTGCAGAAACACTGTTTCCAGGCTTCAGTCTCACGCTGCTCAGGTGGGCCGAATAACAAGCATAGGTGGTGTTTTGAATCATTTATAAAGGTTCTAAAAATAATGTTGAAAGATTTTCCACAAATCTGAAGAACCATTAACCAGGCCCAGAACCATTAAGGCATCCAAATGGTTGGAGTTCCCATGGCCTTCAGCAAAGAACCTCATTTAAGGGTCTATAAGAAGTTTTCCTTGTATTTGAAGAACAAGTGGACTCACACGAACATTTGAAGTGTTGAGTTGATAATGTTCTACATAGTTCTGTACAGATCTACTGCCTTTCGTAAAGAACCCCTGTTTAATGCTACTTGGAAGATTTAACAGATTCTTTCATAGGTTTTGATTTCTGCCGGTGACAGCATCGTCATGGCAGGAATCCTGCCTTCAGTGTGAGTTAGATACTGCCAGCTAATCAGAATTGGTGTTGCAGGGCTTTGTGGAGGGAAGGCCTGAGGCTACGTGTGCTACCTCATACTAAAGTTCAGGTGCTCTGTACGGACCTGCAGCGCTCAGCTCTGGGATCATTCCTGGCATTCTTCCTCCAGCTCTCTCACCGCCACCGCTGCTGTTACATGCAAATACACTACAAACAAGCTCAATTCACACTAAACCCATCTAACAGTTTTCTGCTTTGTGGAAGAAACTCAGCGATTTTCAGGGCTTAGGCCGTGCTGTCAACTGGAGTGCAGCCAGATACTGATTTGGAGTTCTATAAAACCTCCTATTTAGGGACATTGGGGACAATTAGTAACTGTCCCCACTGTCCAGGGAAGACTTTCCAACCATGCTTTCAGCTGCTTTTATCTCTCATCACTGATTCTGATGTGCCTGGTCTGATGTGTAGGGCGGCACTGTAGCTTGGTGGTCAGCACGCTCATTGTCCAGCCCTGGGATCTTGGGTTCAAGTCCCTGTATGGGTGGTGTTTCCACTTAACCACCCTGGTGTGTAAAATGAGTGTGAATGTGTAGATTGGCCATTGACCTCATTGTGTGTTGTCCCCTGTCAAAAAGTACAGCCAATAGAATAGGACTCTCTGGAGCAGATAAACAAACATGAACCCATTGGCGCCATGTCTAATACCAGGGGTGGGCTGGAGGTGTATGAAGCCCCCCCATCACTGAGCTGTGCAACCAGATTATTTTGATCACATTCTTCTATTTGCACTTGCAACTTGTAGCTCTTGCTCCTCTTGGCCTTCCTTAATCTTCCAGTATATTTTGTACCCTGTGCATCCACATGTTTGTGGACACCCCTTATAATTGAATGCACGGCTTGCATTACTCCTGTTGAGGAGATGGGGATGAGATGGGTTGGCCATAATCCAACATTCTGACTTCACTAACGTCCTTGTCTCTGAATACAATCAAATCTTCACAGCAGTGTCTGGACAGTAGAGACAGTTACTCCAACTCCAGTAGCAATGGTTTCAGAAGAAACAATGAATGAGCAAGTGTCCAAATACTTTTGTCGATAGTAATACTGTAATTAAGTCAGTGTCGTAATGAATGAATGAATGAATGAGTCAGATTCAGCCTCGCCCCGGTCAGTTCACTGCTGGTGTGACAGAGACTCATCTTCAGGAAGTCTCTGACAGCAGTGTTTCAGCTGCGGATGTTCAGGCTGTCCTGTCATTAGCGACAGGTGGCCCAGTAAACACATTCTTCCACTTTCACCCCCCAGCGCACACTTTCTCAGCTGCCCCCGTTACGGTGTGGTATGGAAATGACAGTGTACTCTTTGGTCTCGGTTTGACAGGATCAGAATCGGATCAGTTAAAAAAAGGGAAGAGAACAGATGACAGAAAAAGAAGGGCAGATTAGAACATGTTGCAGGGGGAGTGGCAAGCCTCCAGAGCTCCTTAATGTTAAGACGTGTCTGATAATCAGCTCCTCACACTCATCTCCCATCAGTTCAGATCGGCTCAGGTTTATCTCTATCATGTTCTGCACAGAAGATCTAAATTAGTCTGGCCAGAAATCTGGCTGCAAGAACCTAACGAGCTTCACAGGGTTCCAGTCTCAGGAGAACCTCATTAAGAGGATGAGAAACCATGACCCCTTTCATACTCAGCAGGAACTGAGAGGGCCTGGACATTTCAAGACTTTGTCCGAATACAGATCCGACGCCAAAGACTTTAACTCATAATTAACTTTTAAAACTATGGTCAGAATAAGCGTATTCGTCAGACTCTTCTGGTAGAACTATACTACACTCAACACAACTTGCAAGTTGTGCTGCATCTGCGTCCACCCTTGGTGTGGACAAGCCTGGACAAATGCCATCTCTGCAACTGCTGCAGTTAAACTGGACACAATCTGCACTGGCCCAAAACACAACACCTTCTACCTGTAGTTACCTTCTCGCACATGTGGAGAGAACAATCTCACATTGTTTCTTGTGACACATTTCACTGCGTGAAAACAAACCAAACAAAGGAGGGAACCCTCCAAAGTTCACGAACTTCTTAACTGACTTGGTCAGAAGCAAATGAACTATGGGTGTACCACTAACAACCAGTGTGAAGAACCAAGGATCCAAAGGATAACTTCCACGAGAGCATGACGAAGAATGTCTGGGGATAACGAGAATCTTCTTAAGAACAGAAGGAAGAAAAATCCAGGTACTCTTACTGATGCAGGATGGTGTTCTTGCCGTGCCAGGGAATTGAACCCAAGTCTGCTTGGGGAGGGCAGTACCAAGAACACATCTGTGAGAGCACTATTCATAGACTACAGTGGAGGTGTACGAACAGCACTTCATTGGAGTTTAGGTGAAGGAGTCAGCAGTGTTAAATTCCTTGGCGTACACCTCACTGATGACCTCACCTGGTCTTTCCACACCAACACAGCTGTGAGATCTGCTCATCAGCTCCTCATCTACATCTCAAACAGTTTGGTCAAGTTTCTAACATCCTCACCAACGTCTACAGATTGACCACAGAGCATCCTCCTGGACTGCATCACTGTCTGGTATGGCATCTGCACCACCTAAGACTACTGGCCCTTGAGAATGGTGAGGAGAGCAGTGCAATGTGCTCCAATGCCTGCAGACAACCCTCAAAATTGGGTTGGGCAGTAGTCACCCGAGCCCCTTTCGACCAATGGAACCTAAATTTGGTGCATTTCCACCAACAAGAATAGGTTCCAGAACACAGCGGGAACCAAAGGTTAGCATGTTTATCATTGTAATCTTCTACGTCATCTTATCAGCAAAAGTTGATTCATGCTTCCTTTTCAGAGAAAAACAAACATCTGTAACAGAACAAACACGCGCAGGTCATCTATATGTGCTACCATCTTCTCGATTCTGTTTACTGACCCTGTGACCCATTCTCAGCCCCTCTGTTGATGACGTATTCTGTAATGTATCTTTGGTTCCACTAAAACTGGTGTAAATGCTGGCTGGTTCACTAAAAAACACCAAGGTTCTTATAAGCCTGAACAGAACCCGTTCAAGAACCACAGTTCCTTTGGTAGAAAAGGCCTACCAGTGGACTTTATACCATCTGGCAGGCAGTACCACAGCATCCAGTCTAGAACAAATAGGCTACTGAATAGTATTTACCCCCTGGCTATTAGACTACCAAACAAGTCTTGAAACTGCTAATTGCTAATATCCTCGTCAGTCAGTCACTTTATGAATATGTTATATTATTGTGATGGACACTGTCATCAAGCCATTCTTATATTCTTATGTGTAACACACAATCAATACACCTTCCACGTCACTTTATACGTAGTTGTTATTGTTACGTTGTACTGGCGTTTACAGTATGCTGCTATAGATGCTGCATGTTTGCGTCCTGCATATCTATTATTTTACCATATTCTGTCTTTGCACCAATGAAGTTAGGTTGTACTTCTCACAGCTCTTCGACTTCCACAATTTGTACACTATATGTCCAAATGCTTGTGATGTCCAACATCATGACCTCAATAACACTCTTGCTGCATGCAATCAAATCCTCACAGCAATGCTCCAGAATCTACTAGAAAGTCTTCCATGGAGAGAAGTGACAGTTCCTCCAACAAACGCAGGACAAACTCTTTTTTTTTTTTTTTTTTTAGAACTCTTTAGAACCCTTGGTCAAATTTGTGGGATGATTTTGTAGTTTGATCTACTTTTATTTACTGAAAAATTTGAAAAAGCATTAATAGGAGACAGTCACACAAATACATTCTCACTTTCCTCATAATATTTCCAATGTTTGGGACAGTAACAACATCAGCCCCGCCCCCTCTCTCCGATCAGTCAGAGTCTGTATGCAGGTTGAGCATCAGCCCCGCCCCCTCTCTCTGATCAGTCAGAGTCTGTATGCAGGTTGAGCATCAGCCCCGCCCACTCTCTCTGATCAGTCAGAGTCTGTATGCAGGTTGATCATCAGCCCCGCTTTGGCATTTAAACTGGGATTTAATTCAGTTGGAAACCAGTGAATTTTACTCCACACATGGAGATAAAATTACCATCTGAGTAATGAAGCCTAGAAAACAGCATGTAACTGTGTAAAAGTGTGCAGTTCAAACCCTTGATTTCAGGTGAAACCGTGAATAAGCAGACGTCCCAGTTCTTCTGTCCATAAATTGTATTTTAGACGTGGAGGGTAAATGTTGTTCCAAAAGGTTTAATATGAAGACGACGAAGAGTTACGGCTCCCCGAGACGACTTCGCGGAGTCACGTCTCTAACTTCTCCCAGCAGCTCAGGAAACGTGTACAGCTGGTGTTTGTTACATTTCTTCTGTAATTTATTTCACCCAAGCCAAATGATCGTTTGAGTCTGACGTTGTTTTATTTTCTCCGCCGTAATGATCGCCGGAGGGGTGACATGTGCCCACTGAAACAATGGGCCAGGGCCATCTGCGGCCTCCGGTCATGACATCAGGGTGTTGCGTTACGCACGTGTACATGCACTCGGCTGAAAGGTCTCGCTCTCAGACCCAGCAGCATACGACCTGTCACAGGTATGCGCTTCATCCTCAGGTGTCGACCACAACAAAGAGAACACAAAGCTCGTGTGTCTTTTGATTGATGGTGAACTAACAGCCTTAATTCACATTTTTGCATTTCTGCCCGAGGGTGGTAAGAGTCTGGCTATTGTGCTGCTGGAGTTTTCAGAGACGTCGGTGCGTCTTATCTGTACTTATAGCTCTGACTGTGGCCAAAGACAATCTTCTCAAGTGGAAAAACTGAATTTGCCCATCTATCACTTTCCACACAACAGCTACACGCTTCATAGATGGATCTCACTTTCAGACTCGGGAATCAAACTGACAAATTAAACAAAACATTCTCAGCATTTCTGACCTTCACTGCCTCCAAAATCCAGTGGCAAACTCTCAGATCAGGTCTTCAATCTCAAACTACCTCAACAACAATGGTCCTATCTTCTAGCCTCTCTGTGGGAACTCTAATACTATGTTAGCCCTCACCTGACACTGACTGTTTCCACATTAAACCACTGTTTGAAGCTTTTAGAGATCCTTTTATAAAATCAAAGCTTGTCTTAGATGCCAGGATACACAGAATATGGTCAAATGTTCTGGGACACCTGTCAAAATCAAGAGCATTAAAGGGTCGATCCTGCTTTTGTTGGAGTAACTGTCTCTACTGTCCAGTGAAGACATTTGTGAGTACAGGAGGTTGGGAGATCCTACCCTGCATCGTCCCACACTTCCCAGCTCATCCCTCCCGAAGGTCCTGGATGGAGCTCCATCGCGGTTGATTCTTCATTGTTCTGCCTAATCTGAAGTGGACAGCTTCAGTCCAGCTCCTGCAAGCCTTGCCATTGGGAGAGAACAGCGTTACGGCAACATTCTCAGACTTCAAGGACAAAGACATTGTTCTCATAGTAACAGTATTTTGTCTTTTCTTAGATATAACATATAACAGAACGAATGGACACAGAGAACCCAGAACTCAGGGTTCTAATGCTGGTTGATTGTGAAAATGCAAACCGTTCAGAGGCATTATTGGTCAAACGTGGCTGAGAGAACCCAACAAAGTGCCCAGTCTCTCTCTCTCTCTCTCTCTCTCTCTCTCTCTCTCGCTCTCTCTCTCTCTCCCACTCTCCTTATCTTTCTCTGTCTCTCTCGTCCAGTGCCAGCTCTGTGGTTAACCATGAAGACAAATGAGTCAGTGTGCATTCCTGCAGCGAGAAACAGACAGTAATGACACACTGCCTGCACGAGACATTGTTAAAGCCGAAGGCTGCGGCCTTTTGTTCGGCACGACGAGGAGAGCCGGGCACGTTTGAAGATTTGAATCAGCTTTGAGATTTTACCGAACGAGTTGTAAGGAAATCCAGGGCGTCCCACAATAAAGAGGGGGCTGATTCCCTTTGAACGCTGCACTTTGTTTTGAACAGCACTGATGTGGAGGAACGCCGGGACTCGGGAATGACACCGGGAGAAGGAGTGAGTGGGTGGGTGGGAGAGAGTGAGTAAGTATGAGTGTGAGTTAGTGTGAGCGTAAGTGGGTGAGTGAGTATGAGTGAGTAGGTATGGAAATAAGCGAGAGTGAGTGAGTGCGTGCGAGGAAG
>CM067509.1:34416035-34438535 GCA_034509495.1 Acestrorhynchus altus | reverse complement strand
TTATGACTCAGTAGGACATAAAAGTCAGGGTTTTATGAATAAAAACGAATTGAATTACATGGATCTGAAGGTCACAGTCAGAAGAAGCAGGTTTGGGTGCTGAGCTCCAGACACCATATGGACCAGCTCGGCTGATTTATTGTAGGGACTGAAGGGGAAACCTGAACAGATTACCATGTGCACCATTTTCACGTGGCTTTACAGGTCAGAATGAGCTCCCGTCCACTGGCACCGCTGTTCTGCCAAATGCACACAAACCAGTTCAGCATGTACACATTTATGGCACCAAGCTGACGTTCTTATCCAGAGGAAGTTAAAAGGTGCCTCGTATTATCGAGGAGGTCCAGAGCAGTGTTAGGAGTCTTGTCCGAGGTCTCTAATTGGTGTAGCACAGCATAGTGGCCCAGACTGGCACTACAATGATTCAGCTACCTGTGTGACACAGAAATAAGTCGGTGTTACCCACCTGTCAGCATCACCCACCTGTCAGCTTCACCCACCTGTCAGCATCACCCACCTGTCAGCATCACCTACCTGTCAGTGTCACCCACCTGTCAGCATCACCCACCTGTCAGTGTCACTCACCTGTCAGCATCACCCACCTGTCAGCATCACCTACCTGTCAGTGTCACCCACCTGTCAGTGTTACCCACCTGTCAGCATCACCTACCTGTCAGTGTCACCCACCTGTCAGCATCACCCACCTGTCAGTGTCACTCACCTGTCAGCATCACCCACCTGTCAGCATCACCTACCTGTCAGTGTCACCCACCTGTCAGTGTTACCCACCTGTCAGCATCACCCACCTGTCAGTGTTACCCACCTGTCAGTGTTACCCACCTGTCAGCATCACCCACCTGTTGAGCAGGAATAAAGCGAATTCTTCCTCCTTTCAGTTTTTCTGTTCTCTGAGCTTCTCCATCGTCCAAATATCTTAACAATGTTCATCCGTGTCTTTGATCTTGATCTAAAATCCTTCGGTACAGTGTTTGATCGCCCGACCTTTTCCTCTTTGGCTGTTTCTCTACCATCGCTACTTGTGTTCACAGTGCATTTTCTTACCCGCCTCTGATTCCTCACGCACAAGCCGGAACGCCCTCTGCTGGAATATTTGAGTCGAGTAGTTCCTTGTCTTTCTCCATTCACAGCGCCAAGGCT
This sequence comes from Acestrorhynchus altus, assembly GCA_034509495.1. Classification (NCBI taxonomy): domain Eukaryota; kingdom Metazoa; phylum Chordata; class Actinopteri; order Characiformes; family Acestrorhynchidae; genus Acestrorhynchus; species Acestrorhynchus altus. The sequence continues at coordinate 34,437,377 of CM067509.1, read as the reverse complement.
GAGTATAAACATCAGACATGTTCCAGAGTGCAAACAGAACGGAGAGTGAAGAGACAACATTCAGGGAATTTTAGAAAGAGCACATTTACTTTATAAAAGGAAAAAATGGACAGAAACTCCTGCAGAAATGCTAGGAATGTCCTATTTTACACTGGGGTTATGTTTAGGGGTAGGTTTAGGGTTTGGGCTATATTGAGTTTAGGTTCAGTTTATGTTACGATAACATTCAGGTTCACTTTTGGGTTCCCCAGCGATAAGAACCGTAGTGTCAATGTGTCAACATCTTAGTCCGCTGAGCCTATTCACCATTTAAGCCTCCAAATCTCAGGTTTGTTTGTTTGTTTGTTTTTATCATTATTGTGCTCCAATCTAATCTCAGTCCAACACGGCTCTTCAGTCTGAATGGGAGAGGTTACACTAGGTGTGTATACATCATATGGACAAGAGTACTGAGATGTTTCTTCTGAAATCAGGTTATTATAGATATTATTCATCCTGATTTTGTTGGAGTCACTGCCTTTACTGTCTAGAGAAGACTTTCTTCTAGATCTTGGAGCATTGCGGTGAGGATCTGGCTTGTTTTTGGTAGTTGGATGACCACCACCCCACCTCATCCCAACTCCAAAATCATCCCAAAGGTACTGGATGGAGCTCCATCATCCCAAGTATCACAGTTCCACTGCTCCACAGCTCAGTGCCCGGGGACATTATACCCATCAGCTTCCGAAATGCTGTCTTATTAAGTCAGGTATCTCAGGTGATATGTCACCTGGGGTTGCAGCACTGACTGAACTGTCATCAGCCCCGTCTGGAGCAGCAGCATTGTTCTCATACAAATTCATTTATCTCGTACACCTAGATGCAAATGTCTTCTGAGGAACTGAATAAACACATACCCGCAGTGCTTATTTTACCTATTGTAACCCTTTGGGACTCTCGCTGCAGGGCACTTCTGAGGTGAGATCTCTCTGCTGTCTGTCAGAAGATGTTTGATAGTGAAGTCTTCAATCAGCTACTTCCGCAAACCACCCAACCTTAAAGCATTGCAGTGGAATTAACAGGAAATGCAAGACATCCTGCTTTCAATAGTCTTCATACCAAAAGCTTTTCATTCCATAAATCCAGCAGCAGCAGCAGCAGCAGCTTGGACTTCACGTACACGATTCAAACTCAGTATGAATTATCTGTCATCAGTGCTATACGTGCTGGTCCCGTGGATCCCATGGATATAGCAACCATGAAGAATGACTTTATTAGTTATGACAAAGCAGGACAATCCGTGCTTTGTCCACCTCTGCTCCTTCATAAACACAGCTTTGTTTTCAAGTACTTCAGTAAACTCTCTCCAGGTCCAGCTGTCTTTGAGGAACATTTGGAAGCAGCAAGGTTGAATTCAGTTCGGTTTATACGGATTTCATCCAAAGAGGCTCTCCAGAAGTGTGGGTGCAGACCATTGCTGAGCTCCTTGGTGACTTCTTCAGAGTACACACGGTCTAAGAGTGTGAGGATGAACCACTGAGTAGAACAAGTACTCTGAGATATGATAAAGCGAGAAATAACTCAGAAGAACCAAAACATAAACGGCACAGGGGAACATGGATTTGAGTGGAATCATCTTAAAGCACCAGGAAGGACTAAACCTTTCAGACCTCTCGGAGCCTCGTGAGGGCAGAATCACAACTCAGCTTTATAATTCAGGAATGCCTTGACACACCGGCACAAAACACATATGATGAGTACCTACAGGAACCGAGGCCATGGTCTATTGTGCCCATACTGCTGCATGACATGCGTACATGACAAGGAGAACCAGGTTTCGGCAGAACACTGCTTCTTATTCACCTTTAATTATTTCATTTGTGAGAACAGCCTGCCTCAACTTGCTGCCGTTGGTCAACAAACCGGACCACAGTGCCGATGACCACCTCATTAGGTCATTTTTGTCCTTTGTCTCATTTCACACCTGTAATTTTGGGTTGTACCAAAAGAAAAGGTCCAAAATTCCCATCCTGCTCTTCAGTTACTGCTACAGCAGTCCCCATCTGCATATTCCTATGATGTTCCTCACCTGTTTCAACCACGTCATGAAAACATGCAAAAAAGCTTCTGTGGACCGATTGGAAACCAATATTTCCATTTATAAAAGATGTTGGCTATTAAATCATGGTAGGTAAGAGCTAGGTTGTGTGACATTTGGATTTACAGCAGCTGCTGGGTTCCAGCTTCACACAGATCTAAATAAAGCAGAGTCCCACTGCCAGATGCGCTCTTCAGTAGTGACCGCAGGCCGTGGTGCAGGCCCAGCTGGCCCTGAGCTACCCATCAACTCACACTGCCGAACCAAGAAGGATGGAGGGGTTGAGGAGAAATCTGCGGTCTCCATGGGGCCTCACTGCCCATTCACTTCCATTCACCCAACTTACGGGTCAGCCCAAGCCGGCCAGCGTGAGCACTAATGACTATCACATGTTTGCTGGTGTCATAAAGGCCATCTGTGAATCCAGCTCCACTGTACAGAGCTTACGGCTTTATAGCAATGTTCCCAGTAGCGCCGTCAGTGCTGAACCATCGTCAGCTATGGGGGACACGTCCAGCTTTCAAAGGTTGCAAAACAACAAGGCAGTAGTTGGTGTCTTTACAAGCACTTTTGATGGAACGTCTACAGGGAGATGCATTAGAGGGTACAGAAGATTTTGAGGATCCACTGGTTGATCGTCAACCATCTCATCTCTTTGAATGCAAAACGGAAAATGGAATCTCAGAATATAGTCCAAAATGTACATAGCTGATGTGAGCAAAAGTATTGGGACGCCTGCTTCTGAAATCAGTGGCATTGCCAAAGAGTTGCATGATCACCACCCCACCTCATCCCCAATTGCCTAAATCATCCCAAAAGTACTGGATGGAGCGCCATCATTCCAGAGAACACAGTTCCACTGCTTCCCAGCTCAATGCTGGGGGACTAGGCAAGTTCCATGTGTGCATTTGAACATCTGTGTCAGCAATGGGTGCAACTGAAAATAGCTGAATGCAAAGGGAAAGTGGTGAAACCAATGTTCTTGAGATGCTGTGAGGCATTAGGTACATAAACAAGACTCGTTTGACTCACTAAAAGACAACCGGAGAGAAGCATTTCCTTGTTGTTCTTCTGCTGTCCTTTGATTTTCATCACCAAACTGTTGTAGATTCCAGGACTCCTCACATGACTGCTCAAACTTCTCCACCTTAAAACACGGCTCGGTGTTCCTTCATGGTGAAAGTTCTTCAGGCTGTATCCTGGGAAACTGGGAATATGTGTGAAAATGAGGGTCAACTCTGTTTTAACAGTTCATCTTGTCTTCCAGTGGACAAACTGTCCATTGTCAGTCAATGTTATGACCAACACTGCAGAATTTCCTCCCAACGATATGAGAAGTTACACCAGTTTGAGGCTGGTTTTGCACTGCTAAGATGAGCAACCTAATCGAACCGGCAACATTCCAGTGACATGGCTGGTTCCCTATCCACCCGTCCACGGCCAATCCACGGCCAGTCCACGGCCAGTCCACGGCCAGTCCACGGCCCTTCGTTCATTAATCTAAGAGTTAATGAACACAGACTCCAGCTTAAATTAATTCAACTGGTTTCAGATCGCTGCCTGAAATCAATAAATTAACCACAGCCGTTGCCTGTTCTTCAGGAATTCTGTGTGTTTCTGTGCTCTGGTGCGTCTACCATGTGTGGGCTGGTCAGCCGGTCAGACCACACAATTTGTACAATCACTGTCACCCTGAAGTTGAATGGCTCTCTATCTATCATGACATCCCCTAAAATCTGCAGTGAAAATGAAAGACCTCAGCGAGCCGAATCAACTGCAGAAGCCTTCAAATTACAAGCCTGGCCTCTGCGGAGGCAAGATGTCAAACATCAAGTACAGGGGGGTCAATTGTTAGTAATAGCCAGGAGCCTTTGATTTGGAGTTAAGTGCTGACCGCAGGCAGAGCGAAAAAGCTCCTTAGATTAAATTGTGTCTTTCTGGTTCATAAAGAGGTAATTAGCTCCTGAGATCGGTGGCCTCCGAGCCGGAGAGTGGAGTGTGCTCCGGGCGGTGAGTGCGCTGTGAGTCATCGGCTGCTTGAGGCCTGCTGGAGCGCTGGGACGAGCGGGCGGTCTGACACTCAGGTGAGAGGGTTGTGTGGTCACTGTGGGAAAATGCTTCAAATATTATGAAGAGGTTTGTGGCAGTGCAGTGTATGAAGGGGATCTTCTAAGTGCCTGCAAACGTTCTCTGAGCCCTCCAAGGGTCGGAAATACACCCAAAACGTCTATGGCACAATAAAATGATAAACAAAACAGATAATATTAAAATTCACTGGTTTCCAACTGAATGAAATCCCAGTTTAAATAACAAAGGAGCTTCCAGTGCATGTTTACTGCTCTGTCCACATGAACATGATCAACCTGCATACAGACTCTGACTGATCAGAGAGAGGGGGCGGAGCTGATGCTCAACCTACATACAGACTCTGACTGATCAGAGAGAGGGGGCGGGGCTGATGATCAACCTGCATACAGACTCTGACTGATCAGAGAGAGGGGGCGGGGCTGATGCTCAACCTACATACAGACTCTGACTGATCAGAGAGAGGGGGCGGGGCTGATGACCTGCATACAGACTCTGACTGATCAGAGAGAGGGGGCGGGGCTGATGCTCAAACTGCACACACTCCTGACTGATCAGAGAAAGGGGGGCGGGGCTGATGCTCAACCTGCATACAGACTCTGACTGACTGTCAGACAGAGGGGGCGGGGCCGATGCTCAACCTGCATACAGACTCTGACTGATCAGAGAGAGGGGGCGGGGCTGATGTTCAACCTGCACACAGACTCTGACTGATCAGAGAAAGGGGGCGGGCTGATGCTCAACCTGCACACAGACTCTGACTGATCAGAGAAAGTGGTAATATGTCAACCTGCACACAGACTCTGACTGATCAGAGACTGATATCCTTGTCAATCTAATCATTACAAATAACTCATTATTAAACTCAATTTAATCATTAAATGTATGAAGGTCATCATTTTCACCATTATCACTCACCTTCAATGATATAGCAATATGAGAGAGAGAGAAGAGAGAGAGAGAGAGAGAGAGAGAGAGAGAGAGAGAGAGAGAGAGAGAGTGGAGACAGTGATCTATCACAATACCCGTGTTCAATCACTTCCCAAACATTGTTAGAGCAGATTTACTCTCCTCTTTTTCGGAATGTCGGGAAGGAGTGAATGGGCTTTATGGGAACAGTGTGTGTGAACTCGCTTTTTGTCATTACTTGCCTGGTTATGGGGCTGGTTTGAGGTCACCAGAGGTCAGACTCTGAGCGTCCTGCGGGGGACCATGTGCGACTGCACTGCGTCCTGTGTGGCTTAGTGGCTCTGACCCCCCGCCTCCTCTACCTCCCTGTGTGTAGGAGAGTCATTCCCAAAGCGCCGGCAGCTGCTCGGCCCACACTGCCTCTCGCACACATGAGACATAATGATCCAATTGCATCCAGATGATAAGATCCAGGTTCTTTTAAGTTGTCACACAGCGCCATGCTTCATCTGAGCTTCAGCGCCAGTTTGAGGGCACCAAACCCATGGCCGTGGACCCGATACAAATCACTGCCCAGGAGCTTTCATCTGCAGCTGGACAGGGAGAGAGATTTATGATTAACTGTAATATAGAATAAACTCTAAATATAGAATATGTCCCATTTTGAGAGAAATTTAGAGTTTTAAATGATTTAAGGGTTTAGGGTCATCTACAATGTCCACCAGTCTCTGACATCAACTGGAAGAAAAATCCCACTCCTCCATGTGGAATGCATTCACCTATGTGAAGATCCAGGATCAGTCTTTGTATAGACATGGACCCCCCTCTGACACAATAAAGATTTTATACTGGGTTCTATGATGAAAAGATCTCCAGACCAGAGATCTGGAGACTTCTTCATGCATCTTGTCGTCTGCTCTTGGGCTGAACTTGCTGCCATCGAACAGTGGAGCTGTGTTCTGGAATGACGGTGCTCCATCTAGTACTTTTGGGATGAGTTGGGTTGGTGATCATCCTACATCCTGACCTTATATGTTCTTGTAGCTGAATGCAATCAAATCCTCACATAAAGTCTCCAGAATCTAGTAGAACATCTTCCCTGGACAGTAGAGACAGTGACTCCAACAAAAGCAGGAGAAGCTCTGTTTAATTCCTGTGACCTCAGAAGAAGCAGTGAATGAGCAGGTGTCCCAATACTTTTGTCATTTTATCAACGATGTTGAGGTCTATTTAGATTAGATTTAAATTGTTCTTTGATTTAAAAGAGTTCTTTGAGTAATCGCATAGTAGAACCTCAGTTGGTTCCAGCAAGAAGGAGATGAATTTGTGGAGAACATTTAAATAGGTAAAGAAAATTTGTTGCAGAGAGAGAGAGAGAGAGAGAAAGAGAAATGTCTCTTTCAGTCCTCCCATCTCTAATTACTGCCATACAGCTCCTTTATCTGAAATGAAGAAAAGATCAAAACCAGGCTGAGTTCAGTGCAGGACATCTGAGGACAGACGGACCGAGTCTGATCAGTGGGAGATGAATGGGACATTCAAACAGGAGCACACAGTACCCGTCAAAATCACGTTTTCATTACAATAAAGACATTTAAGTCAAAAGATTAAGCCCAAACGATCTTCTCTGGACCTTAAGAAAAAGACAGATTTAAGGAAGTGAGGCCGAGGAACCCTCGCTGTGTGTGGGAGCAGCTGGAATTCTTGCCATGAGAGGGGACACATGTGTCCCTGGAATGTCCTACAAATATCACTAAGCTGCTTTTGTCCCTCATATCACTACTAGGGGTGAATGGGACCTCAGATAGAACCTGGATTCATCACTAAACACAATACGGTTTAGTCTGTAGCAGAGATTCACGTTCTCGACACCACTGCAAATGATGGACGACGATGGTTTGGTCAGAAAAGCCTAGATGTCGGTAATTCATTGAAACGTCCTGCTTATCTGAGTCCAGTGATTCGTCCCCTCTTAAAGTCTGACAACTGGGCAAAAAGTCTTCGAGTGTGTCTTTGAGTCGTGTCCAGCAGACAATGATCTCTCTTCAAGAGGTACACTACCTAAAAGTAGCTTCTGAAAGGACACAGGGGGACGCACTTTACATCCTCTTATGCCAAGACCCAGTGTCCAATCAGACCACACCTGTACTCATTTACATATCTGCCCGAGACACACCTACAGGCTGATCTGTCGCGTATATGAACTGTTGTGCCGTATGAACAATACCAAACTATAGCTTCACTGCCACTGTAGCTCATTGTTGCTGCTCAGATTGCACACCGTCCCGTCTCCTGTTCCTGGTATGCAGACTCATCATTAGCTCGGGAAGAAGACTTGTTCCCGACACTACAGCACACACACCTGCCTGCTATTACCTCATAAAACAACCAGTAACACTCTGCTGCACCAAAGCAGGTGATTTATTACTTTAATTAGTGACCACAAATCTGCCACGTTAACCACCTTAGAAACGATCCTACTGTTCTTTAGAGGGTCAACAGTCCACTTAATGGACACTCGTTCCTCTCTGTCTCTCTAATACACACAGAAGAGTGTGTCACTGTATCACTGCAAGTGTTCACATGTCCTTCTGTGCACAACTAAAATACTCCAGACTAAACTTAGTTCACTTTATTTTAGTTTACTTTTAGTTTAGTTTTGTTTTAGTTTAGTTTAGTTTAGTTTAGTTTTAGTTTAGTTTAGTTTAGTTTAATTTTAGTTTAGTTTAGTTTAGTTTAGTTTTAGTTTAGTTTAGTTTAGTTTTAGTTTAGTTTAGTTTAGTTTAGTTTAGTTTAGTTTTAGTTTAGTTTAGTTTAGTTTAGTTTAGTTTTAGTTTAGTTTAGTTTAGTTTTAGTTTACTTTTAGTTTACTTTTAGTTTAGTTTTAGTTTAGTTTAGTTTAATTTTAGTTTAGTTTAGTTTACTTTTATTAGTTTAGTTTACTTTTAGTTTAGTTTAGTTTTAGTTTTAGTTTAGTTTTAGTTTTAGTTTTAGTTTAGTTTAGTTTAAGTTTAGTTTAGTTTAGTTTACTTTTAGTTTAGTTTTAGTTTAGTTTAGTTTTAGTTTAGTTTAGTTTTAGTTTATTTTAGTTTAGTTTAATTTTAGTTTAGTTTAGTTTAATTTAGTTTTAGTTTAGTTTAGTGTAGATTAGTTTTAGTTTAGTTTTAGTTTAGTTTAGTTTACTTTTAGTTTAGTTTAGTTTAGTTTACTTTTAGTTTAGTTTAGTTCAGTCAATTTTAGTTTAGTTTAGTTTAATTTTAGTTTAGTTTTAGTTTAGTTTAATTTTAGCTTAGTTTAGTTTAGTTTAGTTTTAGTTTAGTTTTAGTTTAGTTTAGTTTAGTTTACTTTTAGTTTAGTTTAGTTTAGTTTAGTTTAGTTTACTTTTAGTTTAGTTTAGTTTAGTTTTAGTTTTAGTTTAATTTAGTTTAGTATAGTTTTAGTTTAGTTTACTTTTAGTTTAGTTTTAGTTTAGTTTTAGTTTTAGTTTAATTTTAATTTAGTTTAGTATAGTTTTAGTTTAGTTTACTTTTAGTTTAGTTTTAGTTTAGTATAGTTTAGTTTAGTTTAGTTTAGTTTAGTTTAGTTTAATTTTAGTTTAGTTTAGTTTTAGTTTAGTTTTAGTTTAGTTTACTTTTAGTTTAGTTTTAGTTTAGTTTAGTTTAGTTTAGTTTAATTTTAGTTTAGTTTACTTTTAGTTTAGTTATAGTTTAGTTTAATTTTAGTTTAGTTTAGTTTACTTTTAGTTTAGTTTAATTTTAGTTTAGTTTACTTTAGTTTAGTTTAGTTTAGTTTACTTTAGTTTTAGTTTAGTTTAGTTTTAGTTTAATTTTAGTTTAGTTTACTTTTAGTTTAGTTTAATTTTAGTATAGTTTTAGTTTAGTTTAGTTTTAGTTTAGTTTACTTTTAGTTTAGTTTAGTTTAGTTTACTTTAGTTTTAGTTTAGTTTAGTTTAGTTTTAGTTTAATTTTAGTTTAGTTTACTTTTAGTTTAGTTTAATTTTAGTATAGTTTTAGTTTAGTTTAGATTTAGTTTAATTTTAGTTTAGTTTTAGTTTAGTTTAATTTTAGTTTAGTTTACTTTTAGTTTAAGTTTAGTTTAGTTTTAGTTTAGTTTTTGTTTAGTTTACTTTTAGTTTAGTTTAGTTTAGTTTTAGTTTAATTTTAGTTTAGTTTATTTTTAGTTTAAGTTTAGTTTAGTTTAGTTTAATTTTATTAATTTTAATTTTAATTAAATTTTATTTTATTTTGTTTTAGAAATGGACATAAATGGAAAGAGAGTAAATGGTAATACATTTACTCATAGATCAGTGTGTGTGTGTGTGTGTGTGTGTGTGTGTGTGTGTGTGTGTGTGTGTGTGTGTGTGTGTGTGTGTGTGAGTGTATTTAGGTGTGTCCCTGTTTCCCAGATAGTGACCAACCACAGCTCCTATTAAAGAAGTGCCAGACATCACCTAGTCTACTGCACACACTCGTACGAAACCCAACCTGATCTTCTGCAGAACAGCCAGCCTGGGAACCAGGACCGCAGTGAGACTCTGCAGTTCTGTTTATATAAAGCATTTAGAACCGAGCAAGATGTTCAGCTGCACATGTGAGTGTTTGAAGTGTCTTTATTCCTTTGTGTATCATATTTATTTGTTCAGAATGTTTTTCATTCAGTCTGAGCAGCTGACCGGTATACAGCTCTAAATTACATCCAGAGTCCAGTCAAACATGTTTCAAACACTCCGACTGGTCTGACATGCAATGAGAGGGATACAGTCCCTCCTGACTGGCCGCCACAACATCTGCAGACTGGAGCTGACCAGCTCAGACAGCCAAAACAGAATTGCAGCCAAAACTGGGATAAATAGTGTATGGTAACCTAGAGGTTGACCACATGGCAAAAACTCGGACTATTATACATGGCCAAAAGTATGTGGACACCCATTCTAATTCTTGAATTTGAGTTCATCTAGCTCTATGGGTTAGATCACAGGTGTCGTCTGACTGCACAGAGGCCTGGGTCTCTCACGAGGGGTTTTGGTCAAGGTGTCCCTTGCGTACCTAAGTCCCTGGTGTACCTGGCGTCCCTGGCGTCATCTTTGCAGATTTTTTCTCGGTATCATATCTCCTCCTTGTTCTTCACCATAAATTTTATTGCTTTAAATGCCACCAAAGATTATAAAGCTAAGTTCCACCAATCAAGAGCAAACCAAACTGATGTCTGAGGTTTAAAAAAAGGCATTTTCACATCTGTGTTTCATTTGCTTTCCCAGGTGGTCTGTATTATTTTCACAAGGAAATGTCTAAGTGCACAAAAATGCGTCACAACACCCCATGAGAACGTCCTCTCTGCTGATTGGTCAGACTTGGTCAGCGACAAAGTAACGGCCGGTAGAAGGTGGTGTGCTTCGGGCCGGTGCAGATTTGTGTGTGGTTAAAGAGGAAGAGGCACCAGAGACAGGATTTGTTCGTAGCTGCAGTGATTATCTCAGCAATACAGCAGCTTAAACTACACACTGAAAAATTAGGGTTCTTCAAGGGTTCTTCAGTAAAAACGTTAAAATGGTTCTATATAAAACCATGAACAGTCAAGCAACTCTTTGCATGTATAAAAGATCCTTTGCATTGTGAAAGGTTTCTTCAGCTGCTTTTGGGAAAAGGGTTCTATATAGCACCAAAAATGGTTCTATTACCTTTACAATGTCAAAATTGTAGAACTTGGTGTTACATAGAACTCTTTTCAAAAAGGTTCTATATAGAACACTTTACAGCACCTTATCCAACAGCCTAAACCCTTTCACAGTGCAAAGAACCCTTTATTCATGCAAAGGGTTATTTGAGTGTTCATGGTTCTATCTTTACTGGAGAACCCTTGAAGAACCCTAATTTTTTGTAGTGTGCTCACCTGCAGGGCCATTCAGCTCAAACCTGCCCAGTACACCTGAAAGTTGGGTCAGATCGAGGTCACATGACGTTCCTACCACAAACAAACCCTTTGGACTGGACCGAGACCACCTCCTCCAAAGGGTCTGTGTGTGGTTGATGTGGTCCTCGCAGGCGATGTTCTAATCATCAGCACCTTATAATGAAGATCAAAGGTCCACGTGATGAAATGTGTTCTACGATTATGGGATGTCCTATCTGTTTCACATGGCTGTGTGCTATTTACAAACAAACAGCAGACAGCAGGTGGAGGAGGTGTGTGCTGTTGCAGATTGGTTTCAGTTCGTACACTCCCTCTGGTCTGCGGCTGGGTGGAGCGTACAGCGTCCATATGTGAGTGTGTGTGCTTCAGTGTGACCAGGCCTGATGTGGTGGCCCACTGATCCACATACACACACACCACTGGGCAGAGTGTGTGATGAGTGTGTGGGAATGTTATGGGACAGTTACACACACACACACTTCTCACACACTCTTGTCAGTGTGTCAGATGATGAGTCATTTCCACAATGACCAAACACTCTCTCTCTCTCTCTCTCTCTCTCTCTCTCTCACACACACACACACACTCTTCTCTCGGTCCGTCAGTAAATCAACCCGAGCAGCAGCCTTCTGGACTGGTGTCACTGGGCCAGAGTCTCAGAGTCTCAGAGCCTCAGAGAGTGAATTACGTTCAGTTGCACTTTAAAATTAATTTTAAACACACTCTGCACATTTATGTAAACCTCAGACATTAGTCTGGTTTGCTCTTGATGGATGAAGTGAGTGTGATCACCATGGTCAGATCCAAACATCTCTCTGAGGCCTTCAGAACGAAGGTTGTAGATGAAAACCACATCCATTTTCCAAACTATTGAAGATCTGGAGACGTTTTAATCGGCGTTCAGTGATCAATCACACCTCATTTCACTTGCTGCCAAATTGTTCTTGAAGCAGGATGTTTATGGTAAGGTGTTTCCAATAAAGTGGCCAGCGGATGGGAACTGCTGAGCTCAACTGGTCGTTGGCAGCCTGACGTTAACAGTAAAATTGCAATTTCCAATAAGATAATCATTACTGTTTAACAATGTGATGATCCTCTGTAATGTGGTCGCATTAAATTCCCATCCCATGAAAAAAACGACCGCGTGATTGATTTTTCCCATAAAGGAAGAAACCGCCCTTTGTTTGTGAAACTGCTTTAATTCATTCCACTGTTGTTTTATTTTCTCGTCGGACCCATAAAGATCCAATAACCCCCGAGACAGCTTGTCTTCATTTCCCTCCAGCATTACGATGTGGTCTGGGGCCGTGTTTTCTGTGCTCTGTAACTCACACACATCAACACTGACAATTAACCCCTCCTTCACCACCTCAGCAGCCCACCGCGGCAAACGCTGTGCTGCAACCGGCGTGAACACGAATCGACCCGACGAGTAAACAATCGAGCAAACCCTGCTTCAGTAAACGACTCGCTCTTTATTAAAGTCATGAACTATAATCACATAAAGTCACATTGATCATCGACCCGATGATCGAAACTGCAGAATCAATCGTAACATATGAAATTAAAATTTAAATACATTACAAAAATACAAATTAACCAACCAAGACGCTTCTAGAAGTTTAATTAGAAATCCGATAATCTGTGTTAATTATTAAAAATTAATAATTATTTCTAAATAATAAAGATCTAAAAATAAATAATAATAAGTAACGTCGGATATTCTGTTATTTCTGATTCATTCATTCTGGATATTAAAGATATTAGAGATTCATTCTGGATATGAATGTTATTAGAGATTCATACTGGATATTAATGTTATTAGAGATTCATACTGGATATTAATGATATTAGAGATTCATTCTGGATATTAATGATATTAGAGATTCATTCTGGATATGAATGTTATTAGAGATTCATACTGGATATTAATGATATTAGAGATTCATTCTGGATATTAATGTTATTAGAGATTCATACTGGATATTAATGATATTAGAGATTCATACTGGATATTAATGTTATTAGAGATTCATTCTGGATATTAATGATATTAGAGATTCATTCTGGATATTAATGATATTAGAGCTTCATTCTGGATATTAATGATATGAGAGATTCATTCTGGATATTAATGTTATTACAGATTCATTCTGGATATTAATGTTATTAGAGATTCATTCTGGATATTAATGTTATTAGAGATTCATACTGGATATTAACATTATTAGAGATTCATTCTGGATATTAATGTTATTAGAGATTCATTCTGGATATTAATGTTATTAGAGATTCATTCTGGATATTAATGTTATTAGAGATTCATACTGGATACTAATGTTGTTAGAGATTCACACTGGATATTAATGTTAGAACTTCTGACTTTATTCTCTCTCTCTCTCTCTCTCTCTCCCATGTATTTCATGAATGTCATCCACTGCAGAGATCTCTGACCATGATAAAAATAACTGTACAAGTTCTGTGGTGCCACAGATCAGTTACACAACACGGCTCTGGGTAAATTGTGGTGGTGACACATGCTGCTGATGGCTGGCGCGGCCCTGCTGCAGCTGGCCTGATGTTTCCAGCAGGCGGACGGAGCCCGGGGCCGAGGGAAGGGCAGCTGGAGGATCAAACAGACGATACGCTTCAGCCCATGGTACACACACACACGCACACACACAGCAGTGGCTGGAGTGTGTCGTCCGTTTGATCCTCCAGCTGCCCTTCCCTCGGCGGGAAACACCCTCACTGCGGCTTCACTCCACTAAATATTAAAGAGCGATTCCCTGCCCTCCTGCTTTCTTGCCCTGCCAGCTCGTGGCCGGCGTAAATAAAAAACTGCCGCTGCCACTCATTCATTTGAGCGTTTAATATCTGAGAATGTAGTGAAATCCCAAAAATACACCAGAAAACACACACTCACACACACACACACACACACTCACACACACACACACACACACACACCAATGTGTTGTTTACCAGCTGCAGAGGAGAATTCCCAAACAGCCACATTCTGCTGCTTTTTCCCATTTTTTGCTGTTCTGATTGACTTTCTCCTCCCAAATGTTCTACGTCCACATTCCTAGAGAGTCTGGAGGAATCTGAGGCCGGTATTGATCTGCCTGTCTGTGGGGATTCGGGATTGTTGCTTGAGTGTATCAGCTACAGTCAACCGCAAAATCTAGACACGCACATTGGGACTGTGCTGCACAACGGGGAATTTGTCCTCCACTAGTGAATTCGCACTATTGCCGGCAGTGTGCACACGTGTCCAGAGCAGTGGGCAGACCTTTCCACAGCATCCAGGGAGAAGCTGGGGAGTTTAGGGTCTCGCTCAAGGGCACTTCAGTCATGTCCTGCCGATTCAGGGAATCAAACCAGTGATCTTCCACTCACAAGGTTGGTTCCCGAACCACCAGAACACAGCTGTCCAAAGAAATGCTCTGACCTTCTATTGTACTCCAAAGCTGAGAGGCTAATGTAGCTAAAAGCAGTGGAAGCTCATGCCCAGGGGGTCACCACAGGGTGTCAAAGGTCAAGGGGGTCAAGGCTTTTTATTGTCATTACATCTGAGTACAGGTACACAGTAAGGTGCAGAGATATGTAACATACTGATAACAGCAGTTACTGAGGTAGAACGTTTATAGTTCTGAGTGAGCAGATAAGGATGGGGATGACTGTGTGTGTGTGTGTGTGTGTGTGTGTGTGTGTGTGTGTGTGTGTGTGTGTGTGTGTGTGTGTGGAGTGATGGGTGGGTACAGTACAGTCTGGTGGTGGAGGCTCGGATGCTCCGGTATCTTCTGCCAGACGGCATCAGAGTGAAGAGACTGTGTGAGGGGTGGGTTGGGTTATCCACAATGCTGGTGGCTTTGCGGATTCAGCGAGAGGTGTAGGTGTCGCTGATGGAGGGGAGAGGAACTCCAACGATCTTCTCGGCTGTCCTCACTATCCGCTGTAGGGTCTTGCGATCCGTGATGGTGCAGTTCCCAAACCAGACGGTAATGCAGGTGGTCAAGACGCTCTCTATAGTCCCTCTGTAGAACATGGTGAGGATGGGAGGTGGAAGATGTGCTCTCCTCAGTCGCAGGAAGTAGAGGAGCTGCTGGGCTTTCTTGGTTATGGAGCTGGTGTTGAGGGACCAGGTGAGGTTCTCTGCTATATGGGCCGAGCTCCTTTAGCCAACCCATTGATTAGTTGATTAGTTCAGAGTGCAACTGTAGGCCTTTGCATTCACAGTAGATTCTGAATTCATCTACTTCAGCATTTATAGTGACTCGTGGAATATGACCATTGATTGTTCTCCTGATATCAGTATATCTCCAGCACTTCACTGGAGAACATAACTTCCCAGCCAACATGTTTATGTCAGGACTAGGTGGGATCCAGGTGGGATTACAGCCCACCTTAATCTCCTGGGTCCCATCCAGGCCCTAGGTGCAGTGTATAACCCAGGTGGGGCTCATGATTAACCCCTCCTGGTCCTACCAGAATCCCTGGTGGACATTCATATGTGGGACCACTATCGCACTGGTGGAGAAAACCTACTTCATCAACCTCCCTCCTTCCATTCTTCAGTCCTCTCCTCAGGTTTCTGTAAAGAAAGCTCATCCCTCCTGCAAGCATGGCATGGTCAAACCCAACCTGCAGCTTCAGAACTCAGAGAGATGGCACTAAACTACAGGAGTGTCCCCTCACCGGCACGGTTCGAGCCCAAATCACGGCTGTAAACAGGGATCACGGACAGAGGCCTCCTGAGCTCTCTGAACCAGGGTGGGCAGGCCGCTCGCACAACCATCTGGCAGACAGGTGGGTCCACTCTGAGAATGAAGCTGGGCACCCTCTGCAGGACATTACTGGACCTGCAGGATATGTACTGCCCCTCCAGCAATGTTCCACTGCAATCCTGTGACATTTCTCACACAAACCAACTGATAAAGTTGTATTTGTGCCTTTTAGAGACTGAAGAGATAAAAATGAAAGGCTGTTCATGGGTCACAGAAATGCCGTCACCCGTGGATACGAGCAGTAGATGAACATCGTCTACAACAGGGGTTCTTAACCTGGGGGTCACGATGTACTTCAGGGGGGGTCGCGAATGTGACACTAATTAAGATGTTTTGTCAGCTAAATGTGCTATGAAACGTTTTCACTGTATCATTCTCAGTCTTGATGGAGTGTCTCGCAGGAAGGACATGTCTTGTCATCCACTGTTTCTTAAAATAGAGCATTTTTAGAAGGTTCTGCTCGACTCCATCTGATTCTTGATTCAGGTTCATTTTGTGGATCGGCACGTCATCCAGGCTGGATTACATTGAAGTGTTTTTTAGAAGGTCGAACTGGAAGTGGGGACGAAACATGCCTGCGTCCAGGAACATCAGAACAGAAAAAACAAAGAAAGTGAGAAAATATGATGAAAAGTACTTGAAATATGGATTATTGATACCGTTTGATACAGTTGTTCTTCATCATGCTCTTTGGGACTTTCTCTTTTTGAGTCTTGGCTGTTCTCCACGATGATCCTCGTCATATTTTGGAGGATCTCCTTTCACACTTGGTTCCTCAGTGGTTCATTCATTTCCTTTGAAGAAAGTTCTAAATATGAGTCTTGGTTCGTTCTTAAGCTCTAAGTTCTTCCTCATGCTCATTGGGAGTTCTCTTTTTGAGTCTTGGCTTTTCTTTGTGGTTCCTCTTTATGCTCTTAACAAGTTACTCCTCAGTGACTTTTCCCCAAATTCTTGTTTTATCTTCTGAGTCTTGGTTCCTCTCAGTTCCTCAGAGTTTGGGTCTTGGTTCTTCTCATCCTTCATCATGTTTGGGGAGTTCTACTTTGATTCTTGGTTCCTCTCAGTGGTGCATCCATAAGCCTTGAGGGAGGTTCTCGTTTTAATTTTTCGGTTCTTCCTCAAGCTCTTAGAGAGTGCTGCTTCTTCTTTTCTCTTTTTGAGGGGTCTTCCTCATGCAATTGAGGAAGTTCTCCATTTGAGTCTTGGTTCCTCTCAGCGGGTCCTTCCTGTTTCTCCTGGCACTGCTAATTCAGTACAGTTTTCACTTAAAATGGGAAGGAACTGAAAATTGATTCAGATGATGTTGTTCAGTGAACCGGATCAACAGGCGAAGTATCGCTGACTGTCAGGTTGGAGCCGTTGACGTAACTGCGAAGGTGAATGTAGATGTTTATACTTCGAGGTGTCACACGTGAAACTTTTATTTCCCCGAAAAGGAACTCACGGCGAGGCCCTGATGTCAATGACTTGCACGTGCTATTGGCTGTGTTTACAAAACGCATGATATCACTTTACCATTTCACAGGCCAGTGTGACGTGCTTTCAGCGGAGGCCAGTCTTCGCTAAAGAGCCTTTAAGAATCACTCATTAGAGTGTGACACTAAATATTACCGATGCTTCTCGAATGGACCGTCCTAATGTGGGTGGCAGTCACAGTTCAGTACGGCGGTGAATCGGGGTTTTTCACAGCGTACAGTAAAAAACATTATAAAAATAAATTGAGCGACTAAGCGGAGTGCGGTGAAGTCTTGTGTGCGTCTGTGGGCCGAGGGGGAAAGGGGGCTCGGAAAGGTCAGGATGACTCAATCAGGATTTATAAGGTTATTTGTCACTATCATTTATATTCCACTCAATAGCAGGAGCTGCTTAGAAACCCAAGAGAGCTACAAAGCATTCCACAGATCGCAGACTAACTACTGTCAACACGCCGACAGCACTGCCATCTGGAGAAACCACACACACACACACACACACACACACACTCAGAACATGCACAATTAACATTAACTCAACAACTCAGTCATCAGAACGTTGATTATCCCATACGTATTGTAAAAATTGTGTATTTTGGAGTATAAATCATTGTACATTTAATAAAACCAGATATTATTAGTTTGTATAGTAAAGAACAGGGGGTCCCAACCTTTTCCACCTCACGTCCCACCTGTTTGTAACTGCATCAGAAACACAGCTCAGCATTTTATGGTTCATGCGTCCTGCATTACTTCATTCGTTGTTTGCTTATTTAATGTTTGTACTCACGGTTCTGTTTGGTTCTCACGTAGACCCTGAGGACTGGCCTGCGGACCCCTAGAGGGGGCTTCACGGCCCACTGGTGGAGAAATCCTGCTATAGCATGGCCTTCATATTGCCTGTTTACTGTATATAAAGTGTATTCTGGGTACACTGGGTAAATTCTATGTACATTATATGTACATTGCATATATTGATCAGTACTACACACAGAAATGAGAGGTTCTAGATAGTACTGAAAAGAACTTCTATAGTACTACATAGAATGACAGGAAAAAACATAATAACACTCCAGTAAGGATTTGTTGGGATGTATGTAAGTGATTACAGTTTTCGAGTTAAGGGATACGTTTTATTGGGGAAAATTGTACAATGAAAAGGAGGCTCTAGAACCATGTTGGGCCTCTAGCCTGGCTACAAGATGAAATACAGTTGGTCATGGAAATGAACAGGTTCTGTATGACATCCTGCAGCACATTTACCCACAGATGTTGCAGCTGGGCCGGTACACTACCCAAAAACAACCCCTGAGAGGGAAGCACTTCACACCCTCCAATCAGACCACACCTGTACTCATTTACATATCTGCCTGAGACACAACTGCATGCCAATCCAAACATAAATGCAATGAAGAAAAACAGAAAAAGGTGCCACAAAGGGTTTCTATGAGTGATATTGTAGAACCTTTAAAGAACCATGTTGTGCTAAACTGTCATAAAGTCACTCAGAACGGGTCGTTAATGAATAGTCCTGCTTTTGTCTTGGTTTGAGACAACCGAGAAGGTCTGGTGTCATGGTGTGGGTTCTATTTCATACAATACCAGATCACATTTGATCTTCATTACAGACACTTTAACAGTTCAACGTTACGTTTATGAGGTTCTGCAACCAGTGGTTCTACCATCTCTGAACACACACTCCGCTGCTCTATTCCAACAGGACGACGCTCGTCCACACACTGCTGCCGTCTCAAGATCTCGCCTTGAAGACACAGATACTATGCCGTGGTCAGTCTCGTCTCCAGATCTTCTACCTGCTCTTCAGCCTGAATAGCACTGCACATCATCAACACTTCTTTGAAAAAGAACCCATGAGGAACCCCCTTTTTGGTATCTACTGTAAGTATTAATATTGTTGTTGGTCATTATATAGACATTGTTTTTAGTAGGAAACCCATGAAGAACCCAGTTTTTAGAGAGTATACAGTTTTGTCCAATATGTTTGAACGTTTAAGCGAATCTTTGTTCAGAAATGATTTAAGGATTTAAACGATTCGATGCCTGGATGAATGGTTCTTCTGTACCACAGACAACCTCTGTAGATGGTTCTAAATCAACTACAACCATTTGAAAGGGTCTACTGTTGTTACGTACTTCTTCAGTACTATATAGAACCTGTGTTTGCTTGGGCTGCGGTGAACAGCAGTGCAGTAAGTTGGAGGATGGCACACACCCTTATGAAAATATCAGATATGAAGTAAAGGGAAAGGATTGAGTAATACCGGTCACTAATGCGTGACCTTTTTATTGTGCCATGCGGTCCAGCACAAAAATAATCGACATCTGGAGCATCTGCACGTGTTTTAATGACATGTATCGCTCCAATGTTCTGGTCTGGAACCGATAGGGCTTTGGTAACTGCAGGGAAAGTTCAGTGTAAGCAGAAACACTCTGGCCATATGGACCCCCAGGCTGCACTGTGTTCCAAAAGGTTACCTTCATCCCCGTTAGAGATGGGTGCCGCAGCCTCTTTCTAAAATAAATGCCCGTATTCCCAGTGCCCAGCTGAGAGCCTGTTCACAGCCCAGTCCTGCTGGGACAGATTTATGACTGGGTGTTCTGGTGGACTGTGGGACCGCCGTGCTCTTGGCCAACGCGGGGCGTGTTAATGATTACACTGTTTAACGGGGGATACAGACCTGATGGACTGGGAGGCCTGGTGGGCCAGACAGGGTCAGTTAGGGCCGTTTGGAGACAGATGTGTCTACTCCAGTAGAAGAAAATTACACTGTTAAAACAATAAATTAAAGCAATAGCTGGACTATAAAGCTAATGAACACAGCTCCCCTTCCAGCCAACACACTGTACCGTCTAGGACTCTCTGGAGAAGGCTAACAAACATGAACCTACTGGCACCATGTCTTTAGAGCACTGAGCTGTGGAGCAGTACTTTTGGGATGAGTCGGGGAGTTCCAATATTCTGACAAATGTCCTTGTCACTGAATGCAATCAAATTTCTCACAGCAATGCTCCAGAATCTAGTTGAAAGTCTTTCCTAGAGAATAGAGACAGTTACTCCAACAAAAGCAGATCAAGCTCTTTTCTTTTTAATAACCGTGATTTCAAAGAAACAGTGAATGAGGTGTCCCAATACTTTTGTCCATGGAGCGCATATAAGAGAACTGCTGATATTACATGTATGAAAAGGATTTGCTGAAGCTGCACAGCTGAAATCATCTGCATGCTGCTTCGTAATCTCAGTGTAATGGTCGTAATGAGCTTTATTCCGTGTGCCCTGAAGATGAACCAGGATCATCTCACTTTTGCTGTTCTGGATTCTGACATTTCTGCCTTTCCTTATGAAGCTGTGGAGTCTGGAGACCCGTCGACCCCCCCTGCAGCAGAGAATGCCTGAGCACACGCAAATCTGCTTCATATGACTGAGATAAAGCCTTGTCCACTACAGGTCAGAGTTTGAAACTTCACAACGTGCCTGTCTTCAGACACGTCTCAGGTTAGGCTACATTTAGGCAACACTGAGCTGCGAAAGACTTAAAAACCAAACCCTAAGAAACCTTAGAACGTACAGTTCTCACCAGCAAGGCGGAGATGCAGTCTGACTTGTAGCACAAAAATGTGAAAGTGTGAGAAGATCGTTAAGATGTGATCATGATTTAGTAAAGCGTGAGAAGATCGTTAAGCTGTGATCATGATTTAGTAAAGCGTGAGAAGATCGTTAAGCTGTGATCATGATTTAGTGAAGCGTGAGAAGATCGTTAAGATGTGATCATGATTTAGTAAAGCGTGAGAAGATCGTTAAGCTGTGATCATGATTTAGTAAAGAGTGAGAAGATCGTTAAGATGTGATCATGATTTAGTAAAGCGTGAGAAGATCGTTAAGATGTGATTATGATTTAGTAAAGTGTGAGAAGATCGTTAAGCTGTGATCATGATTTAGTAAAGAGTGAGAAGATCGTTAAGCTGTGATCTGGTTTAGTAAGAGTGAGAAGATCATTAGCTGTGATCATGATTTAGTAAGTGAAGATTGTTAAGATGTGATCATGATTTAGTAAGAGTGAGAAAGGTGTTAAGATGTGAT
>CM067509.1:34366035-34411035 GCA_034509495.1 Acestrorhynchus altus | reverse complement strand
ATGAAAACACATGGTGGTGGTGCTGCCTCTGTTCTCCAGTAGCTTAATGCGCTCTTAACATGAATCATGCTGTCGAGCTCCGAAAACCGCCACCATAATGACGGAGGCCAAAGCTGGTGTGGAAAAACATCGGTGCAGTTTCAACAACAACGTCTCGTTATTATCAACCTGATGTGCAGCTAATATTTATTCAATGGGGGTAATTCATACTGGATACGAGATAAATCATAATAGACTCAAAACAGTTCGTAGTGGCATTGAATAATTCAAAGTAGATACAGAATGATTCATACTAGATACTGAAGGGCTAGACATTGAAACTCGGTAGTTCATACTGGATACAGAATAATTCAGTAATGATTAAGTAAATACTAAATGATTCATAATCGATTCTAAATTATTCTTACTGGTTAGAGGACAATACATAATACATACTGAATAAATGATCATTGAAACTTAGTTCATTGTGGAGACTGAATAATTCATGGCTGATTCATAGTGGATACTAAATACCTCATAATTGGTGCTGAGCAATTTATAGTGGAGACTGAAAAATTCATTGTGGATACTGAACAATTCATACTGAATACTGAATAGTTCATGGTGGATTCATAATGTATGTGTTAAATAATGTATAGTTAATACTGGATAATTCATAGTAGAATATTGAGTCATACTGGATAACGAATGATGTATAGGAGGTACTGGAAAATTCATAGCGGATACTGAATAAATGATAGGTTCATAATGGATGAGTTGTTCATAATGGGTTCTAAAAAGTTCATAGTGGATATGAAATCATTTACAGTGGATACTGAACCATTCGTAATAGAAATGACAGTAATTCATACTGGATACTGAATAAGTGGATGTGGAATAATATATAGTATGTACTGAATAATACATAGTATGTATTCAGCAATTCCCAGTAATTACTGAATAATTCATAGTGGATACTGAATAATGATCTGAGCGCGTATCTTAAAAGCCATATATGTTCGTTTCTAACACCGAATAAAGCCGTAGCGTCAGGTCAGTGACTTCTGTTCAGCTGTTCCTTTAAGAGATCTTCTGGTTGTTGTTTTTTCCTTTGGAAAGCTTTGGTGAATCCAAACACCTGGTCCAAGATCAACAGCACATGCTGAAAAGCACTGATGTCACCCTCTCCCGGAGCAGGGCAACACCAAGACACATCAGATTAAAGAGAGAAAGCCGCAGAAGAGCCGAGCTTTCTCCTGGGAAATGGAGTCTTCCTCCACCTGCAGTCGGGCTTTAAGGTTTCACTGGACCAAAAGGAAATCAGGAGTAATAAACCGAGCTCTGTGTGAGTTCATAGATCAGAAAATAAGAAACTGTCCTTTATTAAAGTTCTAAACTGGAGAGCCACCATCTACACTAACCCTGTCAGTCTCTAAACTGCGTTCTTCTAAACATCTACAGCAGAGCGCATTCGTGGAGCAGAACCAGAGCTCGAGGAAAGGGTTGCGGTTATTCCGAGTCTTTAAGAGCATCGGAGGATCAGACGAATCTGCCATAACATTGATGCCTTGTACTGAGTAGGTCCCACTTGTGCCTCCAAAACATCACTGATCCATAGAGGCATGACTCCACCAGACCTCTGAAGGTGTCTTCCTTTAAGTCCTGTTGTGAGGTGGGACCTCCATGACCACATGATCCTGTTGCTGTAGGTACTGTGACCCAGTCGTCTAGAACATCACAGTCTGGCTCTTGTCACAGTGCCTCAGATTCTTGCGCTTCAAGTACTAATATCTCCACCACTCTTTGGATCTAACCATGGTGATGCCACTCAATCAAGAGCTAATCAAAATGATGTCTGAAGTTTAAATAAGACTGGCTCGTCCAAAGTCCTTTCTCACAAGTGTCTAATCATTTGCACCTGATTCTAATTTTAGATGTGGGAGTCTCCTGACTTTGAACTGCATTTCATAAATGATGTTTTGAAGGTTTTTATGGGGTGTCATGAAAGCATGCGAAAGTTCTACCAGGAAACCTCTCCTTTCTTAACCAATCACTCGCCCCCGACTGTCTTAAAAGGCCCCTTTACTGCTTTACAGATGCCATTCGCCTCCCTTCGTCCTCCCTGCTGCCACCAGTTCCGTCCCGTTAGTTGTCCAGGGTGTTGGCTCCACCCCTGCCTTCCATACCCGGGAGGATCTGAGAGGACCCAGATGTTTCAAGACCTGGCCAAACTACGGGGACTTTAAACATCAAATATCACCTCTGAGCTGTCCACCCTTGGTCTTAATGAAAGGTTTTCTGCTTACTACGCATAACTTTAGTCAAAGGATGAAAACCATTTTCAGGATGAATAAACATGTAACCATGTTTAACGTAAGCTTATCTTCTTCTAATCTCGCTATGAAACGAGCAGAACAGTTTGCTTCCCAGCACTGAGGTCTAGGGTTCAAGGCTCTACCTGGGGGTTGTACCTGGGGGTTGTGTGTCAGTGTTGCTCTCCGTGTCGCTGTGATCCCGGGATGAAGCTGGCTCTGAAGCTGAGGTGATGGTAGATTCCTTCACGCTGCTCCACGCTGTTAGGTTCCACTGACAGACATCAGAAAATGATGCTCTACGCATGCGGTCAGTTTTTGAGAAGGATTTATCGAAACAAAATTCCCGGCGGTGGTGGCTGCTTACACGTGCTAACTGAAAATGAACGTCTTCTTCTGTGATTTCTAACTTTTGAACTTGGCGCCCCCTGGCGGGCAAAGAAAAAGCCACACCTCATTATAAGACGCATGGTTTAAAGCGTGGAATAAAGTATCGGCTTATAGTCCAGAAAATACGGTATTACTTCAGTTTCAGGAGCCCAAATTTTACTGCATTAGAGGTCAACTTTAAACAGCGACAGCACTTCTTTAAAGGTTATCCAGAACGTTAAACTGCATTCATCTCAGCACTGTTGAGGAAACGAGTTCAGTACATGCAAGTGATAAACTGTGAACCTCAAACACTGCAGTGTCCAAACAAAGCTGTGAAACAGGCCGATCAACCATCTGTCCACTCAGCATTTCACCCAGCACTGCCTTTCCTGCTCTGCCTGCTGTTACAGATTTGCTTCAGAATTCTCTCAAAGTAGCCACTGCATTTGGCCTGGAAAGGCTTTTTCCCGTGGTCAGGACGTTTATAAACCCATATAAACCAGCCAATAACAGCACTGTAAACAGGCTTGCACAACAACATCTGAGAATTTTCCTAACAAACCCAAACAATCACATACATACAGGGGTTGGACAATGAAACTGAAACACCTGTCATTGTAGTGGGAGGTTTCATGGCTAAACTGGAGCAGCCTGGTGTCCAATCTTCATTAATTGAACCAGTAAGAGCAGAGTGTGAAGGTTCAATTAGCAGGTAAGAGCACAGTTTTGCTCAAAATATTGCAATGAACACAACATTATGGGGGACATACCAGAGTTCAAAAGAGGACAAATGGTTGGTGCACGTCTTGCTGCTGCATCTGTGACCAAGACAGCAAGTCTTTGTGATGTATCAAGAGCCACAGTATCCAGGGTAATGTCAGCACCACCAAGAAGGACCAACCACATCCAATAGGATTAACCATGGACGCAAGAGGACGCTGTCTGAAAGGGATGTTGGGCTGTTAACCCAGATGGTATCCAAAATATGTCCTTCCCAAGACGAATTGACTCTGTATTGGCCGCAAAAGGAGGCCCTAGTTCACCAAACTAATCAATTATTGTGGTCTAAAACCAGGTGTCATTGTCCAACCCCTGTACACTGTATGGACAAAAGTATGGGGACACCGAATCATTCACTGTTTCTTCTGAAATCAAAGGTATTAAATAGTTCATCATGCTTTTGTTGGAATAACTGTCTCTACTGCTGTGAGGATCTGATTGAATGCATCTGGAAGCATTCTTTAAAAGGGGGTCCACAAATATTTTTACAGATAGCGCATGATGTTTGTAGATCTTCTAAAGCTGTCAGCTAAGCTTGGGCATGGACGGCGATTTAATAAGATCTGTGTTGAAATTTAGACTCCAGGAGAAAGAAAAGAAACGACATAGCTCCCTCTGTTGGTGGAGGCTGACAGTGACCAGGCCTTCACAGTGACCACCTGGCATCAGGAATGCGCCAGCCTCCCCCGTACAGCTGGCAGATAAACACTAAACTCCTGCTCTCACACACAACCACTCTTACATCTCCCGCCAGCTACTCTCTGAAGGGTAGCCGAGCCATCTAAAGTCAAGGTCACTTTCCTTCACCTTCAGAAAGACAAGAAGACAGAAGTGCCTCGGGTGGCTGCAGTGTTTATTTTCACTCAGCGAAGTCTAGTCTGCCAGAACCGCAGCGATATTTGCTTCAGACGAGCTCTTTAACCTTCCCAAAGACCCTATATGTCCAAATATCTACTTTAAGATGTACCCATTGCTGACACAGATGTGCAAATGCACACACACAGCTTGTCGAGACCCTGTCGAGAAGTGCTGCCAAAAGAAAAGGACTCTCTGGAGTCTACTGTGCAGATCTGTGTGAGAATATAAGTGAAGTCCAAGGTGTTGGATGATCAGCAGCCCACCTCATCCCTAACCCATCCCAGAAGTTCAGGATGGAGCTCCATCATTCCAGACAGCACAGCTCCAAGCCTGGTATCAGACATGGAGACAATAGGGTCATGTTTGTTTATCTCCTCCAGAGAGTCCTATTCTATTGGCAGTACTTCTCTACAGGGACCAGACAAGCTGTGTGTGCATTTGCATATCTGTGTCAGCACTGTGGCAACTTAAAATATTTGGACATTTAGTGTGCAGCGGTCAGTTGAAACAAGTCAGGTGGTTTTTGGGTTTCGAACTTTTGACTGCTGCTTCTTACAAAAACGATTTGGGACTTCAAACGTGCTGAGCGAAAATCACCCCGGAGCGCAGGAATCTGCCCTTCGCATCGTCCCTCACTTTGTCATTCATTGGTGTCATAAAAGACCACAGGACATCAAGTGATGATCAAATGAATGTATTTATATATTTTCTCTGTAATGAAGCGTTCAGCGTTTCCCTGGCAGCTCCGATGTCCGGGTGTGTTTCCCACACACTCGGAGGAGATGAGCGGTTTGTTTTTGGAGGCCAGTGAGGGGCACGCCGTGAAAACACAGGGAAATGTGGGTAATAGACGCAGGATTTGACCTCTCGCTGCCTGCGTTTCTTAAAGCGATAACTCCGTAAGCGAATAGATCTCTCAGAGTCGGGTGTAAAGTGGACTATGAGCAGTAACGGACCAAGTAACGCTGTACGACACAACAGTTTCTTATACTGAGCTGTTCACTGGCAAGAATCTGCCGATACAATAGTAATTATACTGATTTCACCCACTGTGTGATACACACAGCGATACACACACACACTAGTGACTTCACACACCAGGGGGCAGTGAGCACACGTGCCAGGAGCGGTGGGCAGCCCTTTCCTCAGCACCCAGGCAGCAGCTGGGGAGTTCAGCGCCCTGCTCAAGGGCACTTCAGTCACGTCCTGCCAGTTCAGGGATTCGAAGGCTGGTTCCCAAACCACCAGGCCACGGCTGCTCCGATACAGGGGTCGCAATTCGATATTTTGGATCGATATTTTCAGACACGCTTAATTGGTTTTGGGATTTGAGAAGTGAAAAGAAAATTATACACTGTTTTAAAAATGTTTAATATATAAAAATCTGTAAAGTATGGTGTGCGTTTGTATTCAGACCCCTGTTCTCTGAGACTCCTATAAAACATCCAGTCTGACCATCTGCCTTCAGAATCACCTAATAAGAGTCACCTGTGTGTAATTGATTCTCAGTATAACTACAGCTGCTCTGTGAAGGCCAAGGTTTGTTAGAGAACATGAAGGATCAAACAGCATCATGAAAGCCAAGGAACACCAAAGAGGTCAGGGATAAAGGATAAAGCAGGGTTAAGTTATTAAAATATCCAAAGCTATGAACATCTGAGCACAGTTCAATCCATCATCCCACAACTGCAGTCCTACCAAGGCATGGCCGTCCACCTGAACTGACAGTCCAGGTGAAAAGAGCACTAATTATAGAAGTGGTCACTCTGGAGATGATCCACAGCTCAGGTGGGAGAATCTGTCCACAGGACAACTGTCCTCCACTAACATGCCCTTGGCAAGAAGAAAGCCATAAGTAGTGTCACTTCCAGTTTGCTACAAGCAAACATGTGGAAGAAGGTGCTCGATCAGCCATAACATTAAATTCTTCTGTAAAGAAGAATCAGAAGAAACTTCAGCCTCTAGATGAGCAAAGCTCGTAGAGACAGACCCCAAAACTCAGGGGGACTGAAGACAAAAGTACGCTGTAATGTCGCAAACAGAATTTCTGAATATCTTCAACCTGAAAGGAGTTTTTCAAGGCCTGTTTTCTATGACCTAGTGTCCCTGTTAATGTGTGGACAGGGCCTGAGACACTTTGACCACAACTGGGACGTTCTAGACGACTGGGTCAGACAATGGGATGCAGTGGTCATTACCAAAATTGCTCCACGGAAAGACAACCACTGGTCATGTGCATTCAAGACACATTGGGGCTCATGGAAGTCCCATCTCACAACCTACAGGACTCAACAGATCTGCAGTCAAATTAGTCTTGGTTCCAGATACCACAGGACACCTCAGAGGACACCTTCAGAGGTCTCAATGAGTCAATGTGTTGACAACAGCACAAGTGGGACTCACACAATATTAGGCAGGTGGTTTTAATGCTATGGCTGATCAGGGTAGAGTATATATACAGCCAGGAGAGTCTAAGACACCCTGGAGAGACACTGGCGCCATCTGCTGGTTATAGATCACACTGGAAGAGTTTTTGAAGAGACTCGAATGAGTCGATTATAAATAATCAGCAGCACTTTATGAAGACTGTACTATCTTTAAAAAGCTGTAGCTGAGCAATGGACACACGACATAAGATAATACTTAATCTGGTTTAAACTGGTCTACTGCTTGTCTGGTGCTGGTGTGGTGCTGATGGACCAGTATACCAGTGTTTAAAACACAGCATGTGCTGGTTTAACCTGGTCTAGTGCTGGTTGACCAGTATACCAGTGTTCAAAACAGAAACAAATGCTGGTTTAAACTGGTGTGGTGCTGATGGACCACTATACCTGTGTTCAAAACTTGGCATATGCTGGATTATACTGGTGTGGTGCTGATGGACCACTATACCTGTGTTCAAAACTTGGCATATGCTGGTTTATACTGGTGTGGCGCTGACACACCAGTACATCACTGTTTAAAACACAGTAAATGCTGGTTTATGTTGGTGTGACACTGATACACCAGTATATCACTGTTTAAAACACAGTAAATGCTGGTTTATACTGGTGTGACACTGATACACCATACATCACTGCTTAAACACAGTAATGCTGGTTTACTGAGGTGCGCTGATACACTGTGTATTACTTGTTTTTAAAACACAGAATGTTGGTTTATATCGGTGACACTGATACACCAGTATATTACTGTTTAAAACACAGTAAATGCCGGTTATACTGAGGAATAATGATACACCAGTATACTGCTTTAAAACACAGTAAATGCCGGTTTATACTGGTGACACTGATACACCAGCATATCACTGTTTAAAATGACAGTAATGTGTCAGTTTATACTGGTGTGATACTGATACATCAGTATATCACTGCTTAAAACACAGTAAATGCCGTATTTTGCAAAATGGTGAGGAGTTATGGATACTTGGACACACTGTTGATGTGTGTGTGTGTGTGTGTGTGTGTGTGTGTGTGTGTGTGTAAAGGCAAATACTCCCACAGTGTGTGTGTGTCCTATGACCACACCTGTTGCAGGTCAGCCAGGAGACAGTGATCAGTCAGCCGACGCTTGCTAATCTCTGAGCCTGTTCCTGCAGCGGTCACACAGAGGCCTTTCGCGTGATGAGCTGCTGACTGCAGTGAACGCAGCTGTAATTGATGACATCAGAATCTGAATCTCTTCTACTTTCCACCAGACTTATGGAGGAATTCGAACGTTAGAGGAATTCCTCACATTGACATCACCAATGAGAAAATAAAGAGGCATCGATCAGCCATAACATTAAAGTCAGGTTGATCACATTGATCGGATTCTAGTAGAACCTGTCAAGAGGAGGATAAGCTCTATATGTCCAAATATTTATGAACATTCCTTCAGCTACTCACACAGCTTGTAGAGAAGACCTGCCAATAGAATAGGACTCTCTGGAGCAGATAAACAAACATGAACCTCTGCAAATCAAACAATGCTACAGTTGATTGTCGAGATCCTATCTCCGCTAGACTCTTCATCTGGATCATTTCCCAACATCCTGCCTCACTCAATGTTTCCTCATCACTGAACAATGCAATCAAATCCTCACAAAAGTGCGCTTGAAAATCCAGTCGAAATCCTTCCCATCTTGCCAAAGCTTTGTATTTCAGAATAAACTCTTTTTAATACCATTGGTTTTGAACTAGGAATGAGGTGTCCCAATACTTTTGCCCATGTAGGTTATTAGTCAGTAAGCGAACAGTCAGGTCTTGAAGCTGATGTTGAAGCAGGGAAATCAGACAAGGGTAAGAATCTGAAACCCTGACGAGAACCAAACTGTGCTGTTCTGGGTTCGAACATCTCCAAAACCCCAGAGAGTCCATGCTTCATCGATCTCGGTATTGTTTTGGGAGGCACGAAAGGGACCTACACACATAGGGTAATGTGGTTTTAATGTTATGGCTCTATCTGTATATAATTTGAGGTGTACTGCACTATGAGTGCGGTGGAGCTGCAGGATGGTGGAGAGTATGTGATGCTTTAGCAGGACACCTCTGTGTCTCAGATAATCCTGAGAGGCTGTCTGAGCGTCTGGGTTAAATTTAGCGGCGTCCCAGCCCTCTTCCACAGCTTTGATCAGGCAGGTGGGTACATCGCCCAGTGGGGTGACGGATGTGAGCTTTAGTGTATTAGAGCTTTAATCTTACCGCTCGGCGTTTGTTTGATCACGTTTCCAGGCGGTGTGTAGCTGCAGCCAATTACCACCTGATTCTGCAATAAGGCCACACAGAGCTTCTTAATCATCTGCTGGAGCACTTCTCTTCTTCAGGCACCTAATCGTGATATTTAACTTTAGAACCCGAGGTTTGTGGGGATGTAATTTCATCCCCATCTTCAGCATGTTTATTCTGGAAATTAATTCTCCCTTCCTAGGAGAGATATTTTTAATATCAATAACAACTTCATCATCAACTTCAGGTGTTGGGAAAATGGCGAGTGGCTGAAATAATGTCAGTGAGATGTTTCTAGAACCGCTCACCCTTCTGGCCAACTGGAAGAACTGCTCCTACTACTCCATGCGGAATTTTTCAGCTACAGGATGTTTCAGTGTCAGTCTTTGTACAGACGTCTTCTTTTTCCTCAAACCCCCTCTGATACCATAAAGATCTCATAGTGGTTTCTATGATATAGAGATCTCCACACCCTGCTGTTCTTCTGACAGTAAAGGTTTCCTCCTTAAACATCTCCCACATGAAGATCAAACTGGTTTGGTCTCTTTCTGATGGTAGAAGTTGCACTTTTGATATCAGCTGTGGCGAGAGCTACCTGTAGGTCCCATGAAAACATCTTGTGACCTGACCTCTGACCTGGCCATGTTGGCAGCTGTGGGGGTTCCTGAGCTGTCCACTGAGGTAACACCACTCAATAATCAATTGACCGAGCTGTTGGGAGCAGTAGTTACATGAGGGCACACACACGTTATATGTGCAGGACATTCTGCAAACACACGTGTTGCCTCTCATGGCAGGGCTTCCAACTGGTATTTCTCTGCAAGATGATGCTCCCAGGAATCCCAGGAATGTCAATCAATCAATCAATCAATCAATCAATCAAAGTTTATTTTTAAAGCACGCTTACTACAAAGTTGCCTCAGCAGCTTTACGGAACTGTGTCCCAGCCCTCAAACTCCTCAGACTCGGGAAGGAAGAAAAACCTTGAGGAACCAAGGCTCAAGAAAGGAACCCGCCTCCTCTCTGGTTCACACCGAGGAGCACAGGACACATACATGTGGACATAAAGACAGGGTAGCTGCTCTAAACGAGATGGAAATGTGAGGGTAATGAGTTAGCGGGAAGTCCATGCCGATGAAGTATTCTCTAATCTGGGCAGCAGAGCACCAGGATGTGATGCAGACATCTGGTGAATGTCTCCACCAGACTGCGACACTTCCTTGTCCTACCTGGTCACCAGATTCCCAGGGAATCACTTACACAGATCACATACACCATGGTCAGTCCATTCCCAACAACTCTCTACTGGAGTTATTTTCTCTGTGTGTGTGTGTGTGTGTGTGTGTGTGTGTGTGTGTGTGTGTGTGTGTGTGTGTGTGTGTTGTGTCTGTGTGTGTGTGTGTGTGTCTGTGTGTGTGTGTGTGTGTGTGTGTGTGTGTCAGGTTTTATGAAAACATGAGAATTACTATGAAATAGACACTCAATTATGTGTGTGTGTGTGTGTGTGTATGTGTGTGTGTGTGTGTGTGTGTGTGTGTGTGTGTGTGTGTGTGTGTGTGTGTGTGTGATTGTGTTATTCTCCACTCTCGTCTGTGCTGGGCGCCTCAGTGATATGCCCTTCTGTCTCCCCAAGCCACGTAGCATCCTCCCACAGCAGAACTGATGAACTGTAGAGTGACCGCAGGATCAGCTTTGATGTGCTGGGAGAGAGAGAGAGAGAGAGAGAGAGAGAGAGGAGAGAGAGAGAGAGAGAGAGAGAGAGAGAGAGAGAGAGGTTTACTGGTAACAGACTAAATGCTCTGACCTTCCTTTTGGTCTCTTTCAGTGAAAGCAACCTGATGCATCAGTCTTAAAATATCACCTTCAGAATCATTCTGATGCTCCACTGACCTGATACTGATGCTTCACTACGGAACCAGATATCATCTGCACAGACCCGAGGATGGTACAGCATTCCTGGCCACTATTGGCACTGGCCACCTGGTGGCTCCTTGGTGGGCAGCTACACATGGCCTGGTAGTTCATCAACCAGCTTTGTGACTGGAAGGTTGCTGGTTCAAATCCCTGAACTGGAACGACACGACTGAAGTGCCCTTGAGCAAAGCACTGAACTCCCCAGCTGCTGCCTGGGTTCCATGGACAGGTTGCAGGTTGCCCACCACTCTGGGGCAATGCAGCTCACTGGCCCCTTAGGTGTGTGAATCTCACTGGTGTGTGGATGGGTTGGTGTAAGTGACACAGTGTTTAAACACTCCAGCAGCACCAGCACAAGAAGCCTGGATCCACTGGCATTCAGCAACACACACACTAACACACCACCATGTCAGTGTGACTGCAGTGCTGAGAATCCACCACCACTCACATCATATCTGCTCTGTGGTGGTCTCTAGGGTCCTGGATCATTGAAGATCAGGGTGAAAGGAGGAGAATAAAGTTCAGGAGGAAACAGATGAACTACAGTGTGTGTGTGTGTGTGTGTGTGTGTGTGTGTGTGTGTGTGTGTGTGTGTGTGTGTGTGTGTGTGTGAGTAGGTACGGAAATCCTTCCTCAACCCCATGAACTGCCTCACGACACTGACTGCTCATTTAATGCCGTCTACCTGGTCCAAGCAAGTATTTGCTGCTAAATGTGCACAAATTGAATAAATGTCCTTCATGTGAAAAAATCCTCCTCCCTCCCACACACACACACACACAGCCACACAACACACACTCAACAGCTGGGAAAGGAATAGTCCCTGTTTGTTTGGAATCGCAGCTGAAAGCAGGTCTCTGTCATGATGAGGAATATTGAGCTGATGGAGATTTATGTGTAAGGATTTCAGCCTCAGATTATTAAATATCGGTGCTGAAGGGGAAGGCTGCCACGACAGAACACTCAGCAGCCCTCCTACTAGCAACATTCTCTCTCTCTCTCTCTCACTCTCTCTCTCTCTCACACACACACACACACTCACACACTGGGCTGCTCCTGCCCCCTGCTGACCAGTGAATACAATTCATGACCAGAAACCCTTTTATATCAATGAACTCAGCTACTTTTGGTGTCACTGGTGTTCAGACAGAGTTTCTGACCACATGACCCTGAGGACACAAAAGGGGTTTAACGTCTCTGAATATTGAGATGAGGAACAGTGGAACCGTGCTCTCTGAATGATGGGGTCCATGTAGTACTTTTGGGATGAGTTGATGAGGCAGAATTGACTGCATCTGTATC
The DNA here is from genome assembly GCA_034509495.1 of Acestrorhynchus altus. Classification (NCBI taxonomy): domain Eukaryota; kingdom Metazoa; phylum Chordata; class Actinopteri; order Characiformes; family Acestrorhynchidae; genus Acestrorhynchus; species Acestrorhynchus altus. Next base: position 34,398,812 of record CM067509.1, on the reverse strand, counting down.
GCTATCTGACCTCACAGACTGTCTCACTCTCATGAGACTGAATGCAATCAAATCTCAGACAACAATAAAAGTTCAAATATGTAGTGTGTAAAAGCCTTGCCAGAAGAGTAGAGGCCAGGGACTGCAGTCTCTGTAGTGAAGGAAGATGAAGGTGATCAGGATCAATAACTGATGATAACTGTATCTGGATCTGGGATCAATATTTATTGATCTACTCTGGCTACAGAAGTGGTGTTCCCCAGGACGGGCGCCAGGTTTAACGCAACACGCCAGACGCCTCTGCATGGTGCTGTAGTAGGTTCCTAATGGTGTCCCAGATGATCCATCCCATGCAGCTTTCTGGAATGTTCTCACTCAGTCTGCAGATGGTGTGGTAGGGGTGAGTGTTGATAGAGCGGCCCACACAGCCCACACATTTTCAATCAGGGATCAAGTCTGAGATGAGACCGACAGCGTAGTATCTGTGTCTTCAGGACGAGATCTTGAGACGGCAGCAGCATCCTCCACTGATAGACACCAGGACCACAGACATAAGGGCATGTACCAGGTTAAACATCCAGGTTAAACATTCAAAGTTGGCAGTGGGAGTCTCAGATGGGATGAGTAGGACCTGATAGATCCATCGACAAGGGTTTCAAGTGAGTGGGTGGACCAACATCAGCCAGGCAGCAGGGGCAGCTCAGGACATGGGGGCGAGAGGCAGAGCATTTAGTGACCCCAGATAATCTGGTGTAGCACGAAAAAGAGAGTCTGGAAAGGAGGTGTAACAACCCTGCATGAAGAGAAACGTTTAGTCCTGATTTGAAGACAGAGAGTGTGTCTGAGTCCCGAACAGTAGCAGGAAGGTGATTCCAGAGTTGGGGGGCTTTATAAGAGAAAGCTTGTCCCCAACAGTGGAGGACAGAGTAGGCCTGAATCTTTTGCACATGTGTCTGTGATGGGTTGTATGGTTTCAGAAGGTCTTTTAGATGTTGTGGGACTGAGCCATTGAGCGACTTGTAAGTTAGAAACAATAGTTTATGGTCAATTTGAATTTAATAGGAAGCCAAAGGAGGGGACGAGAGAACAGGACTACTGTGGCTATATTTCCGAGTTCCCAGAGACTCTAGCAGCAGTGTTTTTGGGAACAACTGGAGTTTAATGATTTTCCTGAACTACCAGCCAGTGAAGGACATTAAGCAATAATCCAGTCTTGGATGTTATGAATGCGACACCAGTATCTTGTCTTGTGAGAAAGTGCTTTACGTACTTCAGTAATATTGTGTAAGTGAAAGAATCCAGTTTTCACTACATTACTAACGTGAGCATCAAACGAGAGGTCTGAGGTCTTTACCCAGCAGTAGTAATTAGAGGGAGAAGAGTAGTGGACGAGGACGGATCTCTGTGGTGTGATGAGATGAGGCGGTCAGTTTAGGACTGATCCTTTAATTCAACCACGGTTTTCTAGGCTATCAAGCAAACGCAGAACTAAGATCCAACAGTCGTACTAATAGTGCAACTTCTACCACCTTTATGAATTATGGTAAATTATAATAAATTCAGAACATCTTGAGCACATTGAACTGCTTACTTATAACAGGTTGTAGTAAGTATTCTTCCATTTAAGGTAATGGTGCTTAATCTCTGACCACGAGGGGCATCACTACATCAACTGTGCATCACTGTGCAGCAGCAGTTTTCGCTTTTACTGAACTGGAAATGGGTTACCTGGATTTCATTATGGGGCAAATTGCTTCTTAATAATAGAAATAGGTCAGTGAGATAAGTACCAGTGATCAGTGATGAGTAATTTATAGGACAATCCATGCTTTTACTTCCACTTTCAAAATCACTGTAATACTACTGTACACATCAATAAACACTAGAACAGGAGATATTAGTCCATAAACACGTCAACTAACACTCTTATACACTAGAATAGGAGATATTAGTCCATAAACACCTCAATAAAACACCGCAGCTAATTAGAATAGGAGATATCAGTCCATAAACATTTCTTTAATAAACACTCCTATACACTCCAGAATAGGAGATATCAGCACAAAATGACTGGGTCAAATATTACTGTACACTAGAATAGGAGATATTAGTCCATAAACACCCCAATAAACACTCTTATACACTAGAATAGGAGATATTAGTCCATAAACACCTCAATAAACACTCTATATTAATTGTAGAATAGAGATATCAGTCCGTAAACACCTCAATAAACACTCTTATACACTAGAATAGGAGATATCAGTCCATAAACACCTCAATAAACACTTTTATACACTAGAATAGGAGATATCAGTCCATAAACACCTCAATAAACACTCTTATACACTAGAATAGGAGATATTAGTCCAAAAACACCTCAATAAACATTCCTATACACTAGAATAGGAGATATCAGTCCATAAACACCTCAATAAACACTCTTATACACTAGAATAGGAGATATTAGTCCATAAACACTTCAATAAACACTTCTTATACACTAGAATAGAGATATTAGTCCATAAAACACCCTAACAAATTGCACACTCAGAATAGAGATATCATCCATAAACACATCAATAAACACTCCTGCACACTAGAATAGGAGACATCAGTCCATAACACCTCAATAAACACTCTTATATTACCTGAATAGAGATATCAGTCCATAAACACTCAATAAACACTCTGTACACTAGAATAGGAGATATCAATCCATAAACACCGCAATAAACACTCATACACTAGAATAGGAGATATCAGTCCGTAAACACCTCAATAAACACTCTTATACACTAGAATAGGAGATATCAGTCCATAAACACCTCAATAAACACTTTCTATACACTAGAATAGGAGATAATGTCCATAAACACGCCTCAATAAACACTCCTATACACTCAGAATAGGAGATATCAGTCCATAAACACCCCAATAAACACTCCTCGCACACTCAGAATAGAGATATCAGTCCATAAACACCTCAATAACACTGCACACTAGAATAGAGATATCAGTCCATAAACACCCTAATAAACACTTTTATACTCTCTAGAATAGGAGATATCAGTCCATAAACACCTCAATAAACACTCCGGTACACTTGAATAGGAGATATCAGTCCATAAACACCTCAGTAAGCACTCTTATACACTAGAATAGGAGATATCAGTCCATAAACACCCCAATAAACACTCCTGCACACTAGAATAGGAGATTTTAATCCATAAACACCTCAATAAACACTCTTGTACACTAGAATAGGAGATATCAGTCCATAAACACCTCAATAAACACTCCTACACCAGAATAGGATATCAGTCCATAAACACTCCAATAAACACTCCTATACACTAGAATAGGAGATATTAATCCATAAACACCTCAATAAACACTCTTATACACTAGAATAGAGATATTAGTCCATAAACACTAATAAACACTTCCTGTACACTGAATAGGAGATATCAGTCCATAAACACTCCAATAAACACTCCTACACTAGAATAGGAGATATCAGTCCATAAACACCTCAATAAACACTCCTATACACTAGAATAGGAGATATTAATCCATAAACACCTCAATAAACACTCCTGTACACTAGAATAGGAGATATCAGTCCATAAACACCTCAATAAACACTCCTTGTACACTGGAATAGGAGATATCAGTCCATAAACACTCTCAATAAACACTCCTATACACGAATAGGAGATATCAGTCCATAAACACCTCAATAAACACTCCTTTACACTAGAATAGGAGATATTAATCCATAAACACCGCAATAAACACTCATACACTAGAATAGGAGATATCAGTCCGTAAACACCTCAATAAACACTCTTATACACTAGAATAGGATATATTAGTCCATAAACACCCCAATAAACACTCTTATACACTAGAATATGAGATATCAGTCCATAAACACCTCAATAAACACTCTTATACACTAGATTAGGAGATATCAGTCCATAAACACCCCAATAAACACTCCTATATGCATAAATTAGATATTTTAGTCCACAAATGCATCACTAAACACTTCTTTACGGTAGACAGACATACAGACAGACAGACAGACACAGTGCATGTCGGGGTAAGGTAAGGAAAAGTAGGACGGTGAGTTTCGCTGAGAGTTGTTGTTTGTCCTCTCTGTCACTGCTTGTTTATCAAACAGGCCAGTTTCTCTGCTTCAGACCCAACATCACCACCACTTCTTACTCCAGCATTATTCTCATTATTTCTCAAGTCAAATGTTTCAGGATTTTATCTTTTTGAACATGTTTTCTTTATTGCAATAACTGATCATGTTTACTTTGATCTACAAATTCTGTGCCTCAGTCTGTACTTTTAACAATAAAGAACAAAGATCGCTAGGAGGGTAAACACACGCTATATGGACAAAAGACTGAAACACTGAAAAATATATCTGTCTGATTACAGGAATTTATTCTGTAATAAACAGAATCAATGTTATATTGAATCCGCTTTTTACAGATCATTATTAGACTGAATCAGTATTAATCTGAATCCATACTAAACAGAATCTGTATTGATTTTGACAGCTGCTATTGACAGTGGATATAACCCACTATCTGGGTCAGTGATGTCATCAGCCCCGCCCCCTCTCTCTGATCAGTGAGAGTCTGTATACAGGTTGATCATCAGCTCCGCCCCCTTTCTCTGATCAGTCAGAGTCTGTATACAGGTTGATCATCAGCTCCGCCCCCTCTCTCTGATTAGTCAGAGTCTGTATACAGGTTGATCATCAGCTCCGCCCCCTCTCTCTGATCAGTCAGAGTCTGTATACAGGTTGATCATCAGCCCCGCCCCCTCTCTCTGATCAGTCAGAGTCTGTATGCAGGTTGATCATCAGCCCCGCCCCCTCTCTCTGATCAGTCAGAGTCTGTGAATTTTAGATGGATTACTCACTGATAATTCATCCCATGATGATTAGAAGACTAGATAGAGTAAGTGTTGTAGTTTATTATGATCTGTGAGACATAAATCTTAGAAAACCACCATATAACGCCTGCATTGTGCAGATCTATCCAGAGGTTCTTCAGGAAATCGGAATCAGTTGCTCTATGGAACCATGCCTGTTGTAGAACATTTAATTTAAGTGTGTGAATTTGGTCTTAATGTCTTAATTTGGTCTAAATGTAAAGCTGAGAACACTGCAGCAGACTGTCCTCAGGGGGCTGCAGTGCTGGACTTTATTATAAAGCGTTTGGACGAAGTCTGAAAAATCCTTTCTTCTGTTATATGGATTCTTCATTAAGGGTTATTTATATCTCTGCCCTGGAGTGGAACATAATTAGTGTATATCTGAGAGGAGGATAAAGTGTGTGTGTGTGTGTGTGTGTGTGTGTGTGTGTGTGTGTGTGTGTGTGTGTGTGTGTGTGTGTGAGAGAGAGAGAGAGAGAGAGAGAGAGAGAGAGATTTTCTGGGAAAGTGAAGCTGAGTGTTACTCACCTGTGCAGCTTGTCACCTCCCTGCAGAGTAATATTGAGAACTTTCCACCTGGAGCTCCACTAATAGAAGAGTCAGCCAAGTTTATCCAGATCCAATTAGCCAGAACTACCACACAGATCTATTCATAGAGTGAGTCCCAATAGCACACAGCTGAGCTTCAGGGTTGTGTAATAAACAACAGGGAATGAACACTGTATCCTCTTATTACCGAACAGCAGTGAATGTAGAGCATCTTCATGTGCATTACTGGTTCGTACGGACCACCTTTGAGAAACCGCTGATACTGTTAGAACACTGGATGGACCTGTTCAGTTGAAATAAACTGTGAAACACCGCTATATAATATTGTACTCAATGATACAACTCAATGCTCTGTGATGCGAATTTCTACGATTCAACTTAATACAATGCAGCTCAGTACAATACTATACTCTGTGACGCAACTCAGTACAATACTATACTCTGTGACGCAACTCAGTACAATACTATACTCTGTTACATAAATCAGTACAATACTATACTCTGTTACGCAACACAGTACAATACTATACTCTGACGCAACCCAGTACAAAACAACACTTTGTGATGCAACTCTATACAATATGATACTCTGCGGTCCAATAAAGTACAATACAGTGTTCTATAATGCAACGCAGTACAATGCAGCACTCTATGATGCAATACAACAAAATACTCGGAGATTCAACTATTGCAACACTGCGATGCAGCTCAGTACACAACACTATTCTGTAATTCTTAAATAGAATACAGTGTTCAAGGATGCAGCTCAGTATATTACTCCGCGGTGAAAATCCGTACAATACTTTGATGTGACTCAATACAGTGCAATACTCGGTGATACACCGCGATACTCTGTGACACAGTTCACTACCCTTTGATGGTCTATGACATATTTCAGTTCATTATGATACCATAGCCAGTGGTACTCTGTGATACAGCTCATTTCAACGATACTCTGTATTATTACGTCTCTGTTACACAGCTATGAAAGCCAGTGATGTTAATACGTGTGTAATGCGACTGTAGTTCATGGGGTTAAATCGGAGGTCTGCTGTACTCTGCTGTGATATTTCCAGGCACCTGTTTCAGGTGAGAGAGAGCAGAGCTGTGCTTCTTTTGGGGAAACAGCAACTAAATTTAGCTCTGTGGTTTAAAGTGCGACCCAGTAATGTGGATCTGAGCTGTGATTGGCACAGGAAGCTGCCCGTCTTACTGGGGGAGCTTCTAGTTGGCCAAGCACTCAGACACAGAGGGATAATCCCTTTTCACAAAGCCTGTAAGAGAGAGAGAGAGGGATAGAGAGAGAGAGAGAGACTGCAGTTGGGTTTGATTCACTCTCAAATCCCCTCTGTGTGAAGCCTTTCTGTGTGTGTATGAGTGTGTGCGGAGCTGCAGGAAGGTCCATTCACCGCTGGGATTTGGATTTCACTCACATCCAATGGAGCTTTAAGTGAGAAGCTGCTTGGGTTCCTTTCAGCACAGCTGCAGCAGCCATGGGCACTGTTCTGTCCATCACTCCGAGCTCAGGGAGAGGGCTGGATGATGGGTCAGAGAGTGAAGGTGGGAAAATCCTCAAGAAGCCTTCCATCATTGTGTCCACTTTTGCCATCAGGCGGCTGGTCACTGCTTCGGCCAAGAAGAAAAATGCCATGAAAGTGAACCCCAATAATGGACCTGCTCCTCTTCCTCCGACTCAGCCTCAGGTGAGCAGTCGACAGGTAGATCTGTATGGATTCAGTGTTTACGCATACGTTACAGAACCAATCAGAAGTAGAGTCTGTGTTTTTAGTAACATCATCAAGTTATTGTATTGTTCACTCATTTACATATCATAATAATAATAATCATTATTAATAATAATAATAATAATAATAATAATAATAATAATAATAATAATAATGATGATGATAAATGATTTATAATTTGTTCATACAGTCTAATGCACATGGTTAATTTACCCCTTGTCAAGCCTCATGTATAGTTGATTTTGTAATTTTACATAAGTAAAGTAAATTTAATACACAATTTAATACAAAAATTACCAGTTACATTAAATACTGCAGGTGCAAATGTAATGGCACATAAATGATTTATATTTGTATACTTTTTGACATGTCCATTCAAATAATATGTTTGATTATTTTATATAAAATTTAAAAACATTTAAAATGTAATTTTATTCACAATTTCTATTTAGTTGTTGATTTAATAAATAGGAATATATCATTTTAGTGCATGCTGCGTTTAATGTTTATTTTTTATTATTGTTGAATTCAGTAAATTCAGTGAGTTCATTCGTCGACCAAACGTCATATATAATTAAAATATGGGTGCGCATGTATCGTCACATTAAATAAGATTTATATAAGTTTTATATTTTCGAATACGTTCATGTTTGTATCTAAATAAAAAAAAATGTAAAAAGAAAATTACAAATATTTCAGTTCATTACTTTAGATTACAGATGATTTGTGTTATAATTTAAATAAAAAAATTTAAATCTTCTTAATCGTTAATCTTTTATTGTTTTAACGTGAATAATGTCTGATTAGTAATTTATTAAAACTCTAAAATTAAATATTCTCCTAATTTGAGATTCTGGATTCTGGATTGCAGAGGAAACCATGACAGTAACAGGTTTTCATGAATGTAGTTTAAAAACTGGGGTTTTTTTTCCAAAAAACAAAAAGTGACTTTATTCCTGCTGTCGTTTTGTGAAGATGAACCAAAGAACTGATTAATAATTAATTCCTTGGTCGTTCATTGAATTCATGTCATTAACATCAAAGTTCTATAATGAAGTATTCTGACTCTGATTCTTATTCTTGAAGAATGAAGCTGTGAAGAAGCCCCTCGCAGTGCCCATTCCTACGGTTCCTCCACCCCATAAGGTCGAGCCAGAGCCAGCTGAGGTGAAATCCATCCAGAAGCAGCCCAGCAGCAACTCCTTGATTACTCAGGTGGTGGTCCAGGCATCAACGGGGGAGCTGCTGCTGTGTCTGGGGCACTTCATGTGCCGCCGCTGCTTCCGGCTGAAGGAGCTCAACCCGAATGAGGTCATCCTGTGGTTCAGGAATGTGGACAGGACTCTGCTGATGCAAGGCTGGCAGGAACAGGGCTTCATCACTCCAGCCACCTTGGTGTTCGTCTACCTGCTGTGCAAGGAAACAGTGACTGAGGAGATCGATAGTCAGGGCCAGCTGCAGGGAGTGTTCCAGACCTGCTTGTACCTGGCCTACTCTTACCTGGGCAATGAAATCTCCTACCCTCTGCAGCCCTTCATCTGCGAGGGCAACAAAGATGTGTTCTGGGATCAGTCCTTGGGGGTCATCAACAGTATGAGCGACAAAATGCTCCAGATCAACATGGATCCACAGTTTTTCACCGAGGTCTTCCAAGACCTCAAGAACGAGGGTGAGACGAAGAAGGAAGGGAGCGACGTGGAGCGCTGAGAGGAATCGACACAAACAATGTGCATGATGGGTTTTATTAAGGAGCACTTACTTGAATAGTTGACTTGCTTGACAGCAGACTGGACGCACTGGTTCACGGCAGGGTTCATATGATCGTCCTGTTACCTGTAACAGTGTCCAAATACCTCGTGTTGGACTGTGACAAAGAGGAACGAATGCACTGAACAAAAATGACTCCATTTACTGAACTCAAATGCATGTGCTTTCCACAGGAACAAACTATGTCTGCACAATTTTGACTTCCAGCAATATTTCTGATGTAATACATAAAAATGTGAAGCCAGGACATCTTTCTAAACCGATTACAGAGCGTCTTTTCATGAACTCATTTATCTGCAGGTTAGAACCCCCCTCACGTGGAGAAAGGGCTTCTTACACTCAGACTCCTGACAATGGAAGGTCGTGGTGTTGATGGGATTTGAACTTATGAGCTCTAGAGTCTCTTTGACAAGCAGCAGGCAGTTAGACGGTCGCTCCACTCTAGAACTGTGAAGCCATGTTCATTTCTGAGTCCAAGAAGATTGGAAAAGTAAACGAACGCAGAACTGTCATTTCACAGCTGTTGGGTGGCCCTACGGTCTAACTGCTGCTCATGAAGTGTGAGGAGATTATTAGTCCCACAAGTCCCAGCAAGGACTTAGCACTCCAGTGTCAGAGGCTTCTGAGTGTAGGTACGTCATGTGATAGAGGGTGCAGATGGGAATAAACAGTAAACAAATTAAACAAACATCAAACACAAGATTTAATTCATTTTGGCTGCATTTCATTTATTTGTTTTTGAGACTCAACTCAGTTTGTATTTTGCACGGAAGTGAGATGCAAAACTAAAATATAAGACTTTCCATGAAACTACACTCATCATCAAAAACAGCTTTATATCTGCACCCAGAAGGACGTGTGGGGCTGCAGTTCTGTAGTGAAGGAAGATGAAGGTGATCAGGATCAATAACTGATGATAACTGTCGTCTGATCTGATCAATATTTATTGATCTACTCATACAGAAGTGGTGTCTCTCAGTACGACGTCGGGTTTAACGCAACACGCCAGACGTCTCTGCATGGAGGTGTAGAGGTTCCTAATGGTGTCCTGTGATGATCCATCCCATGCAGCTTGAATGTTCTCACTCAGTTCTGCAGATGGTGTGGTAGGGGTGGAGTGTTGATAGAGCGTCCAATAGCATCCACACATTTTCAATCAGGGACAGGTCTGGAGATGAGACTGACCACAGCGTAGTATCTGTGTCTTCAAGACCAGATCTTGAGACGGCAGCAGTGAGCGTCGTCCTGCTGGAATAGAGCACCGGAGTGTGTGTTCAGAAAAGGTAGAACCACTGGTTGCAGGACCTCATTAACGGAACATTGGTCTGTTAAAGTGTCTGTAATGAAGATCAAAGGTGATCTGGCATCGTACGAAATTGCACCCACACAGTGAAACCAGACCTTATGGACGTGTGACGTGACAACAAACCTTTGATTGTGGCCAAGTGCATCACATTCATTCGTCATTCATTCATCCAACAAGCAAATGTAAGACTGAGAAGGACACGCTGCCATTCTGAGTGACTCCATGACACTCTGGCACGACACACTTGCAGTCGGTAGATGTTTTTGAAGATGAGTTTGTTGAGTTCATTAAAAAGTGCTCTGTATTCAGTTGCTGTATGAGTGTGAGGCAAACTGACTGTTCGTTTTCACAGTGCATGGGTTGTTTTTCACAGAGATTAAGCCCAGTGTTACATTTTCCTTTTACTGGAAAATCTCTCTCCGGAAAATTTAGTCCCTGACGAAGCTTTATTGACCCTCAAAGGTGTCCGAAAGTATCAAAACTCACCTGAATGGGGTCGCTGCACACAAGCCTAGGGTCACTCTACCCAATTTATGAAGGACAGAAAGCCCACCAGAGTTGGGCAGTAGGATTCTCTGAAGTGATGGAGTTCCATCAGTCCCTTTGGAATGAGTCGGAGTGGCAGAACTAATCGTCCCACGTCAGTACCTGACCTTGCGTATGCTCTTTCCAGACTGAATACAATCGAATGTTCCACCAATGTTCCAACATCCAGGGGAGTTATGGGCGTAGTAGAGCGTCCACAGTGAAAGAGGAGCTATCCGGGGTGCTGACGGCTTGCATTCCATTTGGGACAATGGGCATCGTTTCACTTCTGGTTTAACGTTAATCATCTCTGAAGTCTCCTGTTGTGCCAATTCATGTATGATCCAGAGATTATTATCCAGAATTATTTTATATTGTATTTGTTAAAAGGGTCAGAAACTGTTAGCCGAAGATCACGTTCTGTAACTGTTTCCTTGCTTGTATGAAATAAATCCCAGTCTGGTGGTGATTCTAAAAGCCTGTAGTGGGCATGAGTTTGTCTCTGCTTATAAAGAAGAAAGACGAGCTGCGTCCTACATCTCCTATTAACTAGATTCCCAACATTCCTAACATTATGACGTCCAACCAATCACACAATCCGAACCCCAGCTTTCCTTTACGTATTCAAACAAATCACAATCAATTGACCAGTGCTGCAAAATATGTTTCAAAGAAGCTCCAAAAGGTATTCAGCTGCTTTAAGATGCACCCATTGCTGACACAGATGTGCAAATGCACACACAGCTTGTCTAGTCCCTGTAGAGAAGTGCTGCCAATAGAATAGGACTCTCTGCAGCAGATAAACAAACATGACTCTATTGTCTCCATGTCTAATAGCAGGTGTGGACTAGAGGGTATAAAGACCCCCAGCATTGAGCTGTGGAGCAGTGGAACTGTGTTCTCTGGAATGATGGAGCTCCATCCAACACTTTTGGGATGAGTTGGGGAGATGGGATGAGGTGGGGCTGTGATCATCCAACATCCTGACCTTATGGACAGTGAGAGTAGAAACTGTGGTCATAATGTTGTGGCTGATTTTCATCATGCTGGGATGATTTCTTGATTAACAACACGCTGCTGAATTGTACACGACCAGTCAAGAACACAGCGAGGGTTCTTCTTTGTCTCTCCACAGCTGGAGTTGTGAAATAGCTGTTGAGTTTGGTGGAAGCTTGCCTGAAACTGCAGGATACACACTGGGCATTACGCGGTAAGGATGGGAGACTTGATGGCAAGACAACAAATTGGCGACATTCCCTCTAAATAATCCGATAATTCTATAAACCCTCCCACGTGTGACATCATTGTCTTGAGTCACCCTTATCAGATGGAACATTGTGTAATACATCCTGTTATACAATGCAATCCATCTCATGATGTTAATGCACAACTAATTCAAACTGTTATAATGAAACAATGTGTCCAATAAACACAAAGAGTAGCGGTTCAAACCACGAGGTGAACTTTATTCATTTCTTAAAATCCACAAAAACAAAATGTACAAAATGTCTTAGCAGTTACTATAGTTACTGCTATAAGAGTTGCCCAATCTAACAATCAGATTGGATCATCGTTGTGTGATGAATTATCAGTGAGAAATGCAGCTCCAGTACCAACTGAATTAAATCCCAGTTTAAAAGCCAAAAAAGCTTCCAGTGCATGTTTACTGCTCTGTCCACGTGAACATGATCAACCTGCATACAGACTCTGACTGATCAGAGAGAGGGGGCGGGGCTGATGCCTGCATACAGACTCTGACTGATCAGAGGGGAGGCGGGGCTGATCCAACACTGCATACAGACTCTGACTGATCAGAGAGAGAAGCGGGCTGATGATCAACCTGCATACAGACTCTGACTGATCAGAGAGAGGGAGGCGGGGCTGATGCTCAACCTGCATACAGACTCCTGACGCTGATCAGAGAGAGAGGGGCGAGCTGGTGCTCAACCTGCATGAGCTCTGACTGATCAGAGAGGGGCCCAGGCTGATGATCAACCACTGCACATACAGACTCTGACTGATCAGAGAGAGGCGGGGCTGATGCTCAACTGCATACAGACTCTGACTGATCAGAGAGAGGGGCGGGGCTGATGCTCAACCTGCACCTACGAACTCTGACTGATCAGAGAAGCGGGGCTGATGATCAACACTGCATACGAACTCTGACTGATCAGAGAGGGGGCGGGGCTGATACTCCAACCTGCATACAGACTCTGACTAATCGTGTCAGAGAGGGAAGCGGGCTGATCAACCTGCATGAACTCTGACTGATCAGAGAGGCGGGGCGATGCTCAACTTTGCATACAGACTCTGACTGATCAGAGAGAGGGGCGGGGCTGATGCTCAGCCTGCACAGACTGGTCTGACTGATCAGAGAGAAGGGGCGGGGCTGATGATCAACCTGCATACAGACTCTGACTGATCAGAGAGGGGCGGGGCTGATGCTCAGCGGCACCTGCATACAGACTCTGACTGATCAGAGAGGGGCGGGGCTGATGATCAACCTGCATACAGACTCTGACTGATCAGAGAGAGAGGCCGGGGGCTGATGCTCAACCTGCATACAGACTCTGACTGATCAGAGAGGGGAGCAGGGGCTGATGATCAACCTGCGCCTGCAGACTCTGGCTGATCAGAGAGAGGCGGGGCTGATGCTCAACCTGCATACAGACTCCTGACTGATCCAGAGAGAGGGGCGGGCTGATGATCAACCTGCATACAGACTCTGACTGATCAGAGAGAGAGGCAGGAGCTGATGATCAACCTGCATACAGACTCTGACTGATCAGAGAGAGGGGCGGGGCTGATGCTCAAAGCTGCATACAGACTCTGACTGATCAGAGAGAGGGGTGGGGCTGATGATCAGCCTGCATGCAGACTCCTGACTGATCAGAGAGAGGCGGGCTGATGATCAACCTGCATACGAACTCTGACTGATCAGAGAGAAGCGAGGAGCTGTTTGCTCTCTTTCTTTGCTTACACATTCCAGAACTAAAGAGTCTGAAGAATAATACTGATGCATACATAACAAAAATAAAAAAGGACATCAAAATGTTCATTTTCAGCTCAAAAACTATCTTGATGATCTATTTCCAAACATTATTTCTGAGATTCCTGAGAAGAAAATCAAAATCAGAATTTTTAATGAAAAATAAGGTGACATTCATATAAATATCTTAAATTATAAATAAATTCTGTTAGTATTTGTATCAGAAATTAAGACACATTTCAGTCTCCAAATAAAATAATGTCCAAAGCCAGATTCTAAAAAATCATACAGAGCTAAAGTTTGGTATGGTCATCAAATCTCACAATTTAATAATATAAACCCCCAACAAGATGTGTCTGCTGCCCTTGGATGACAAGTGAAACTTTAGAAAGTAATGGGACGGTTTAAACAGTAAATAATGAGCATGTGGTATGTTTTATTATCTCTCTCTCACACACACACGCACACACACACACACACACACACACACACACACACACACACACACATATATATATATATATATATATGAAAGTTATTAGTAGAGCAGTGTGTGTGCATGTGTGTATTGATAATAATAATATGTGTGTGTGTGTGTGTGTGTGTGTCTGAAATCCAGAATGAAGCAGCCCTCGGATTTTGTGAATAAAGAACGTGAGCTGATCCTGCAGCTGATTGGTGGGAATTTGCTGCAGTCTAAGCTACAGGAGAGAGAGAGGAAACATATTCAAACCTTCTTTGTTTGTCACTGATAAACACACAACACCTGAAGAAGAACACTTGATTGAATGAACATGACAAGTTTGATATCACAGAAAGTACCATCTTTATAACTCTTAACATTTAATTCAAGTTTAAGTAAAGTAATAAACTAAACATGTAATTCAGTACTACATCAACACCCACAATACTACATCACCCACAATACTACATCACCCACAATACTACATCACCCACAATATACATCACCCGCATAATACTACATCTTACAATGCTGTCATACAATACTACATCAACACCCACAATACTACATCACCCACAATACATCAACACCCACAATACTACATCAGCACCCACAATACTACATCACCACAATACTGCATCACCCACAATACCATCATACAAGCTACATCATATAATACTACATCACCCACAATACCATCACCACAATACTACATCTTTCTAATACCATCACCCACAATACTACATCTTACAATACTACATCACCTGACCATCCAACACCCACAATACTACATCACCCACAATACTACGTCGCACCACAATACCATCACCCCACAATACTACATCACCCACAAACACTACATCACCCCACAATGCCATCACACATAATACTACATCACCACAATGCTACACTTCACCACAATGCCACATCAACACCCACAATGCTACATCACTTACATCTACATCACCCTGACATCACCACAATGCCATCAGCACCCACAATACACATCACCCACAATACTACATCAACACCCACAATGCTACATCACCACATTTACTACATCACCACAATACTACATCACCACAATGCATGGCACCCACAATGCTACATCACCCACAATACTGCATCAACACCCACAATACTACATCACTTACAATACTACATCATACAATACTACATCACCTGTCACCACATCACCATAATACCATCACCCTGACACTACATCACCACAATACCATCAACACCCACAATACTACATCACCACAGGCCTGCATCACCTGACCTTTACATCACCACAATACTGCATCAACACCCCACAATGCTACATCACCACAATGCTACATCAGCACCCGCAATGCATCACCCACAATGCACATCACCCACAATGCTACATCACCTGATACATCAACACCTGTGCTACGTCACCCACAATACCATCATACAATACATCAACACCCACAATGCTACATCACCCACAATGCCATCACCCACCATTCTTCATCACCACAATGCATCCCAGCACCACAATCTTCCATCACCCTGATACTTCATCGCCACAATGCTACATCACCACAATGCTGCACATCACCCACAATGCATCAACACCCACAATGTACATCACCCACAATGCTCATCAAGCACCCACAATGCTACATCACCTATTTACATCACCCTGATACTGCATCACCACAATGCATCAACACCACAATACTTCATCACCCACAATACTACATCTTCCACAATGCTACATCACCTGATACTACATCACCACAATACATCTTTACAATACTACATCATCCACAATACTACATCAGCGCCCACAATGTTCATCACCCACAATGCTGCATCGCCCTGACCATCAACACCTGATATCACATCTTACAATGCTACATCACCACAATGCATCAGCACCCTGTACCATCACCACAATACCATCAACACACAATACTGCATCACCCACAATACTACATCACTTACAATACATCAACACCCACAATACCATCACCTACAATGCATCAGCACCCACAATACTACATCACCACAATACTACATCACCCACAATACATCAACACTTACAATACTACATCACCGACAATGCTACATCACCCACAATACTACATCACCACAATACACATCCAGCACCCACAATACTTCCATCACCACAATACTACATCACCCACAATGCTACATCTATAATGCCCATCACCCACAATGCCCATCACCCACAATACCCCATCAACACTAAAATACTACATCACCCACAATACTACATCACCCACAATACTACATCACCCACAATACTACATCAACACCCACAATACTACATCACCTGACACTACATCACCCACAATGCATTAACACCCACAATACTACATCACCTACAATACTACATCAACACCCACAATACTACATCACCCACAATACTACATCACCCACAATACATCAACACCCACAATACTACATCACCGACAATACTACATCACCCACAATACTACATCACCCACAATACATCAACACCTGATACTACATCAGCACCCCACATTACTACATCTTACAATACTACATCACCACAATACATCAACACCCACAATACTACATCACCCTGATACTACATCACCACAATGCTACATCACCCACAATGCTTCATCACCACAATGCATCAACACCACAATACTACATCACCTGACTACATCACCCACAATGCTACATCAACACCCACAAGGCTTCATCAGCACCACAATACCATCACCCCTGACCACTACATCAGCACCCACAATACTACATCACACTGACCATCCCAACACCCACAATGCTACATCACCAATACTACATCACCCTGATACTACATCAACACCTACAGTACTACATCAACACCCACAATACCATCACCCACAATACTACATCTTACAATACTACATCAACACCCACAATGCTACATCACCCACAATACCATCCTTTCACAATACTACATCACCACAATACTTCATCACCTGATACTACATCAACACTACAATGCTACGCACCCACAATACTACATCAACACCCTGATACTACATCACCCACAATACTACATCACCCACAATGCTACATCTACCCACAATACTACATCCCAACACCCACAATATACATCACCCACAATGCTACATCAGCACCCACAATGCCATCACCCCTGTGCTACATCAGCATCTACAGTACTACATCAGTGCTACAACATCTACAGTCATCAACACCCACAATATACAACATCTACGGTACTACATCTTCAGTACTACAACATACACTACTACAACACACATACAATTACTTTACAACATCTACAGTGCTACAACACATACACTACTCTGTATCTACAGTACTACAACACATACACTACTACAACATCTACAGTACTACAACACATACAGTACTACAACATCTACAGTACTACAACACATACAGTACTGCATTGACACCTACAGTACTGCATTAACATCTACAGTACTACAACCCATACAGTACTACAACATCTACAGTACTACAACACATACACTACTACAACATCTACAGTACTACAACATCAACAGTACTACAACACATACAGTACTGCATCAACACCCACAGTACTGCATTAACACCTACAGTACTACATCAACACCTACAATACTGCATCAACACCTACAGTATTACATTAACACCTATAGTACTACATCAACACCTACAATACTGCATCAACACCTACAGTATTACATTAACACCTATAGTACTGCATTAACACCTGGTCATGTTGGCCAAACAGCTTGTTTATGCTGGTAAAACAAATTGTCTTGCTTGGTCATGTGGTTTTTACTGGTCAGAACGTTTGGCTATTTTTTATTTCCAGCAGGGATCATTTTTTGCTGTGTAAGTGTAACATTGTTATATCATCCAGATAATGCATTGTGTTTTCTTCAGACGCATTTCTAAACACTCTTCTCAGTATCTTCTCAGTAACATTTTCAGGTTCTGGCTGTCATGCCTGGTACTTTCTCAATGGCATTCCACAACCTGAGATGGTGAGAGATTACAGCTCACCTTTACCAAAATACCTGTTCCTTCATGTGTCAAATGAGATTACTCTTACTGGAACCAGCAGCCTGGCATTCGTCTCCACGGCTGATGATATATATATAACGTCTTAACTCACTTATCCCTAACACCAGCTTAACACTAATGAAAGAAGTCGAATGTGCATCGGTGAGGTCAGGACGTTGGATGATCACCAGCCTTCCTCATCCCAAACTCTCCAACTCATCGCAGAAGTCCTGTATGGAGCTCCACCATTCCAGAGAACACAGTTCCACTGCTCCACAGCTCAATGCTGGGTGGCTTAATACCCTCTAGTCCACACCTGCTATTAGACATGGAGACAACAAGGTCATATTTGTTTATCTGCTCCAGAGAGTCCTATTCTATTGGCAGTACTTGTCTACAGGGCAAGACAAGCTGTGTGTGCATTTGCACATCTGTGTCAGCAATGTGTCTAAACTTGATAAGAGCATCTGATAAGTGTCAAAAATGTACATGTTTACGCCAGTTTTAGTGGAACCAATGATATGTGACAGAGTATGTCATCAACAGAGGGGCTGCACAGGGTCAGTAAACGGAAGTGAGGAGATGGTAGCGCGTATAGACGACCTGCAAGCTGAGGTCCAAAAAGCAAATGTTTTTTCAACTTTTGGTGATAAGAAGACCTAGAAGACGACACTGTACAAGATGAAACAACTTCGGCCTACAACGTCCTTAACACCCCACTCACGATGGGCTCCCACGATGGGCTGATCAGCTGATGCATAAAAAACAGCACAGTAAGTAGGACAGTGGCATACTTTCTCCCTGTCTGACTCTGTCTCTCCCCCTAAAGCAGTGTGAAGCAGCAGGTTGTCTATCTTTAGCAGAGGGAGGTGAAGGGATGAATGAGAAAGGCGCTCAGTGCCGCCCACTGACGGAGCGTTAGTCACTGGGAAAAAACAAAAAACGACAGATTGAGAGCAGCACTCTTCATTAAGACTCTCCAGAGAGCTGCCAGATAACCCTCCATAAAGAAAACACTCACTCCAGCAGTCTTCACACACCAGCACTCTCTCAGGGCCGGGTGGGATCCACTTGTTTATGATTTTCGCCGTTTCCTGCCAATCTACAGTGCAGAAGAACCCCATTAATGGGGCTGAGCTCGCTCACCGTGGGGAACAAAGTGTTTCATTAGACAGAGGCGCTGGCAGGAATAAATTAGCCTGAACAGCCCAGACTATCTTTAAGGTGAGCAAGAGAGAATGATTCCGGTCGTTTGCATTTTAATAAACATTTGGTTTCCTCCAGAAAGAAGTGTGGGATTTAATGCTATTGGGAAGGAAGATAAAGGTTATCAGATTCAGATATGAAATATGAATATGCTCTCTCAAATTCACCACGCTGTCACTCAGACTGGCTCTGCTCTTGCACGAAACTGGGCACTCGGCTGTGTTCTTCCAGTTCTGAAAGCGTGCACACATGCATGAATGTATCTTGCTCGCTTGCACATCAAACCCTGCTGTCACGCTCAGATATTCAGTGCGACAAAGCTGCCAATCAGAAGCTGGTAACCAATGAACCAGTGGAATTCTTGTCGAGTCAAAATGGATTTGTGTAGAGCTTTAATGCCTGATGTTGTCAACGGTCAACAGGGGCAAAGGAAAACTCTGGAGGAAGCTGGAGGAAGAAACCTTGGGAGGAACCAGGCTTACAAGGAGGGACCCCCCTCCTCTGGTCAGACCACTTATACATTGTTAGTTAGGGGACACTGGACCACCACATGTCTGCTGCAATACTGCTGTCCTCAAGCAATGATAGGTGACTGTAATAGTAACTGCTGAAGCCTTCTGAATTCTGGGAACTAGTAGGAAGAATTATTGCTGTTGTTCCTCTGCATTCCCATTGATTGGGAAAAGTTTGATGACCTCTCCTGACCCCAGTAACTTGCTTTAAGATGGGTCAGCATTCCGTCGAGTTGTGCTACATATCAATATGTGCTACTGTTACATGTGAACATGTAATCTGTTTTGTTTTGGTGTTTCTATCCTTGTTTTTGTTCTTCCCTTTCTGCCCTTATAGGTATTGGTGCACGAACCTGTCACTCCCGATTAGACCTTCCCACACCTCAACCAATCAGGTCTCAACACACCAGCCAGGTGACCCTAAGGAGGAGGGGCCTAGCCTTTAATACCACTCCTGAGGCGTCTCCAGGAGGAGAGGGTTTGAGAGAAAGATTGAGATTTTGATTTTGGATTGTGATTTGGCTTTGTGGAGGAAAAGTGTTTGATGCTTGTTCGAGCTTCTTGTTTTGGCTTTCTTTTCTCTCTGTGTTTTGGTTTGTCCTCTTCTGGTTTCATAAGTTTTGTCCTTTTGGTTTTGTCCAGTGTGTGTGCTGACTTTCCCACCTCGGAGGGCACCTAGCCTTTTTCTTAATTTCTTTACTTTGGTTCTGTCCTTGTTCTCCCTCCTCAGGTGCGTAGTAAAGGTTTTCTTTGTAACTAAAGGTGGTCCAGGTGTTATACTCTACCACTACACACATACATGTTACTGTCCCTGCAAAGCCCTTCGACCAAGAGCCACACTGCTGGGACGTAACAGCTACTTGGAGGCACTTTGCAGTGCCGAGACACAGTTTTAATGTTTTCATAATGAAAAAGTCTGTTAATTATGATCGATATGTTTTCCTGAGGGCATTTTTACAATCACATTCATTACCTTTATGAACTTTATCATCTAAAACAGTGATTTAGGCCCCAAATATCCTGTCTATACTGATAAGGGATTATCTGATGGTGCGTTTAGTGTCTGGAAAACCCGTGGGCTTCCACTCACGCCTCCAGTTGGTTGTGCCTCTGTCAGAAGCAGTGCTGGAACACCTCATTTGAGATGGCCTGTGGTTGGTCCGTCGGATTCTGCATGATGTCCACTGTGGACTGAAATTTGCTCCTTTTCAGTAAGGAGCCTGAGGAAGCACAGGTGTTGTGTTTGGCCAGGAAAATCTTTGTGGTACTGTGAGACACAATCGGCTTTAATACAGAGTTTCCTGTGCTTCATCAGGCTCCCTACTCTCCCAACATGGCTCAGTGTGACTTCTAGCTTCTGGAGCACATTTCAGCCCAGAGTGGACATGATGCAGATTGCGACTGACCAACTGCAGGCCATCTCAAAAAAGACCTTCCAGTGCTGCTTCTGAGGGAACTAGGTGCCAGCAATCACAGTCGGTTCCACTTTTGTTTCCATAAAGACGTGTGTTTGTAATAGAGGTGTGTGAGGGTTAAAGGCTTTTATCCATCAAAAACGGTCTTTGCTTCACACTTAGGCCTTTTCCACCAAAAGAACTCTGGTTCTTGAACTGGTTCTGTTCAGACTCTGATAAGAGCATCTGATAAGTGCCAAAAATGTACATGTTTACGCCAGTTTTAGTGGAACCAATGATACGTCACAGAGTATCTCATCAACAGAGGGGCTGCACAGGGTCAGTAAACAGAAGTGAGAAGATGGTAATGCGTATAGACCACCTGCCAGCTGAGGTCCAGAAAGCAAACATGGATCAACTTTTGGCGATAAGAAGACCTAGAAGACGACACTGTATGAGACGAAGCAACTTCAGCCTACAACATCCTTAATACCCGACTCACGATGGGAGTTTCCTGTGCTTCATCAGGCTCCCTACTCTCCCAACATGGCTCAGTGTGACTTCTAGCTTCTGGAGCAGATTTCAGCCCAGAGTGGACATGATGCAGAATGCGACTGACCGACTGCATCTCTAAAAAGACATTCTAGTGCTGCTTCTGAGGGGACTACTTCATCCATTTAACAAATGACATTTAAAAAACATTTCTTGATGATGTTCATGGGGTGTCCTAACATTTTCACTGATATAGCTGAGCTGAAGACTGAGAGAGATGGAGTGGAGCTGATGATGCACAGAGGATGCTGGAGGGGTTCAGAGTGAGTCGGCAGGGTTGTGGCTCACTGAAGCAGGTCTAATGTTCCTGGATGTGTTGTTTAAATTCGCTCGGGAGAAGAGAGAACCCAAGCAAGAGATCCAATCCACAGGCAAGGGGTTACGCAAGAGCTGCTGAACAGATAATGTTCAGATTAACACTAATGCTCACGCAAACCACCCCCCTCAGCTGGGCCGGGAGTGTTAAGCTCTGGGAGTTTCCAGCCTTCAGGTGTGACACCATGTCCTCACTGTGAACTACATCTGCTGTAGACATGTGGGACAGACAGCAGCTGTGAAGTCCAGAACAGTAATCACATACCTTCTGAAATACCTCATCTGATTATGAGCACTTTCGTTATTACTGTCCAACATTAATGTGGTTTATTTTCATCCAGGATCTGAAAATAGATGCGTTTGAAACAGCGTTTAAAGGTGTGAAAATGCATTAGTTGAGTAATTAAATTATCTGATGGCCCTGAAACATTTATTAGAACAAATGTGCACCATTGTCTATTTAACCCCACCCATTCCGCCTACAGCACTGCAACCCCACCCATTCAGCCTACAGCACTGCAACCCAATCCATTCAGCCTACAGCACTGCAACCCAACCCATTCAGCCTACAGCACTGCAACCCAATCCATTGACCTACAGCAATTTAGCTCCACCCATTCAGCCTGCAACAATTTAGCCCCACCCATTCAGCCTACAGCAGTTTAGTCCCACCCATTCAGCCTACAGCAGTTTAGCTCCACCCATTCAGCCTACAACAATTTAGCCCCACCCATTCAGCCTACAACAATTTAGCCCCACCCATTCAGCCTACAGCAGTTTAGGCCCACCCATTCAGCCTACAGCACTGCAACCCCACCCATTCAGCCTACAGCACTGCAACCCAATCCATTGACCTACAGCAGTTTAGCTCCACCCATTCAGCCTACAGCAGTTTAGCCCCACCCATTCAGCCTACAGCAGTTTAACTCCACCCATTCATTCTACAGCAGTTTAAGTATGAGTGTTATATGGGCCTTTTAATAACCCTATATCATTACTGTCTGTATTAATCACTGTACTGATACTCGGCTCTGCAGGTGGACAAGACAGGTTATGTAAGCATATGACATCTTCAGCCTGTATGTGAGACCTTCAGGAGCACACAGGAGTAACCATGCTGCAGCTTTTCTGAATGGGCATGAATGTTCTGTGTGTTTCAGGGAATTGGACCACATCCCAACACACACACTCATACACACATAAATGTGTCCACACACTGCTGCCGTCTAAAGATCTGGTCTTGAAGACAGATACTACGCCGTGGTCGGTCTCATCTCCAGACCTGTCCCTGATTGAAAATGTGTGGATGCTATTGGACGCTCTATCAACACTCCACCCCTACCACACCATCTGCAGAACTGAGTGAGAACATTCAAGCTGCATGGGATGGATCATCACAGGACACCATGAGGAACCTCTACACCTCCATGCAGAGACGTCTGACGTGTTGCGTTAAACCCGATGCCGTCCTGAGAGACACCACTTCTGTATGAGTAGATCAATAAATACTGATCAGATCAGACTACAGTTATCATCAGTTATTGATCCTGATCACCTTCATCTTCCCAACAGAACTGCAGTCCCACACGTCCTTCTGGGTGCAGCTATTTTATTGGTTTATGAATAAATAAATAAGAGCTCAGACAGAAGCAGAGCTTTAGTGCTGCTGTGGTTTACTGAGGCTTCCTGAAACACTGACACACACACACACACACACACACACACACACACACACACACACACACACACACACACAATGAATAAGGAGAGGGGGGGCTCTTGGTCTGATTTGCACTGTGTCAGGGTGAGCGAGTGTGTCGCCTTTCAATTGTAGACTCTAGTCTTGTCCATTAATATGCAAAACACATACAGCTTAACACACACACACACACACACACACACACACACACACATATTATGTATATATATAGTGTGTGTGTGTGTGTGTGTGTGTGTGTGTGTGTGTGCAGAGAGCTGGCCTGTTGTGCTCATTCTGATGGTGGTGATTAATTTGGGAATGTAGTGCCACCTGGTGGCTGAATCCTGCCCTGTGTTCATTCCCATGTACCTGTATAACAGCAGAAGACCTTTCACTGCTGGTATCTTCTTTTCTATCATCTGTGCAATAATTTGTCCACTATTGAATCAACATCACACTCATCAGAATCAAGGAAGGGTGTTTCTACTGAAGAATCATTTTTGCAGTATTTTAATTCTATGTTGGTCCAGCTGTGCAGGCTGTGCTGATAATAATAATCAGAGATAATATGTTTATAAAACGTGATTTGGTGGTTTAAGTAAGTGAAGTGGTGGCAGTGTGTGGATGTCTGAACAGAAAGCCGAGCCGCAGTCATTGCTGTACATGGTTTATCTTTTAATTTCCACATAATTCATTTATCCAGAGCTGAATTCACCAAATCAAACCTGTCTGCAAACACCACCTGACATCTCTGAGCCTGGAGGAGAGGAGCTGGTCTGATGATTGAGGTCTCCCTACAGGAACATCATCAAACCCCCCATAATGGACTTAAGAAATCATTCAACATGTTGCAAAAACTAAATCTACCAGAACTAGAACCCAGAATGAAATTACAGCACAGTTATTTACAGAACTACTCAAAATATCAAAAATATAACCAACAGTGAGGTTCGGGTAGAAAAGACACATGAGATTTATCCTGCATGTTCACATTATAGTGGCTTAGACTGCTATACAAATAAATTAAAAATATATATGATAAAGGTGTTAAAATGACAATATAACCAGTGACAAAAATGCAGCTGTTATTTGTAGTCCATGAGATGGCGCCACATCACCTCATCAGACCTCCTCGAGCTCCTGTGTGGAGCTTTACAACAGGATTAAAGGATTTGTGAATGAAGCTCTTGAGCCACTGTCAGCATTCAGTCCTGAACTGAGCTTCACCTTCGGAGTTCATCACTTTCACTAATAGCTCAGGAGAACCGAAGAACCTTAAATCAGCTGGATGTTCATTATCAGAGCCCTGGACCCCAACATCTGCAGCAAAACCACCCCACAGCCACATGAACACGTTACAGTACTGAATAAATCTTATAGTACTGAATAAATGTGTAACAGAACTACAACCGCTAATTATAGTACTGAAAAAATGTGTAACAGAACTGCAACCGCTAATTATAGTACTGAATAAATGTGTAACAGTACTACAACCGCTAATTATAGTACTGAATAAATGTGTAACAGTACTGCAACAAATTATAGTACTGAATAAATGTGTAACAGCACTGCAACCGCTAATTACAGTACTGAATAAATGTGTAACAGCACTGCAACCGCTAATTACAGTACTGAATAAATGTGTAACAGAACTGCAACCGCTAATTATAGTACTGAATAAATGTGTAACAGTACTACAACCGCTAATTATAGTACTGAATAAATGTGTAACAGCACTGCAACAGTTAATTATAGTACTGAATAAATGTGTAACAGCACTGCAACAGCTAATTATAGTACTGAATAAATGTGTAACAGAACTGCAACAGCTAATTATAGTACTGAATAAATGTGTAACACTTCTGCAACTAATTATAGTACTGAATAAATGAGTAACAGTACGGCAACTAATTATAGTACTGAATAAATGTGTAACAGCACTGCAACCGCTAATTATAGTACTGAATAAATGTGTAACAGCACTGCAACCGCTAATTATAGTACTGAATAAATGTGTAACAGTACTGCAACCACTAATTATATATACAGAACTTCAACTGCTAATTATATTTTATAGTACTGTATTTAAGAGTTATTTTACAAATATGCACTAGTACTGAATGAATACATAAGAGTGCTGAATTAACAGTACTGACCTTTGTACTGTAATGTGTTCATTCAATGCTGAAATTATTCAGTAGTGTAACACGCTCCTTCTGTTGTTTTTTTATTACAGAACTGAATGAATATTATGGTATATAGTGTTGTTATTAATATAGTACTTTATTTTTATTTAAGCTGTGATTATTTATATAGTATTAATACAGTAAAATATTAGGAATAATTTGGTATTTTAAGTACAGTTCATTTAGGTGCTAATGTTGATGTATATATTATTTCAGCATTGCTTGCATTATGTATTACAGGTCTTAATTCAGCACTGTGTGTAATAAATAAGTACTGTAGGTGTTAATTCACTGTATGTATTATGAACTCCGTGTAATAATTCAGTAGTGACTATATTAATTTAGTACTGTATGTTTTAATTCAGTATTGGCAGTGTTAGTACTCACAGTGCTTCACTTCATACACATTTTCTTATCTTACAGTTTTATTCCAAAATGGACTCAATTCATTTTTCCCTCTAAATTCTACACACATTACCCCACGGTGACCAAGTGAGAAAAGTTGGTTTGAAATCTTTGCAAATTTATTAAAAATAAAACACAAAATTATTAAATGTATAGTTACAAGTTTTCACAGCCTTTGTTTAATAGTTTGTTGAAGCATGTTTGGAAGCAATTACAGCCTCAAGTCTTTTTGAGTTGATGCTACAACCTGGGACATTTCTCCCATTCTTCTTTGCTGAACCTCTCAAGCTCCATCCAATTGGATGTATAGCATCAGTGCACAGCCATTTTTAGATACCTCCAGAGATGATCAATGAGGTTCAAGTCTGGCTGGGACACTCGAGGTTTGTTTGTCACGAAGACACTCCTTTGTTATCTTGGCTGTGTGTTTAGGATCGTTGTCCTGTTGGAAGATAAACCTCCGTCCCAGTCTGAGGTCCTGGCTACCATCAAGGACGTCTCTGTACAGCACTGCAGTCATCTTTCCCTCAACCCTGACTGGTCTCCCAGTTCCTGCTGCAGAGGAACATCCCCACAGCATGATGCTGCCACCACCATGCTTCACTGTAGGGATGGTATTAGATAAGATGATCCTTTAATAGTCCCTTTAGGTGTCTTTTGGTAAACTCCAGATGGGCTCTCGCATGCCTACCAGACAGACCTGATTGGTGGAGAGCTGCAGAAATGGTTGTACTGTGGAAGGTTCTCCTTTCTCCACAGAGCAACGTTGGAGCTCTGTCAGAGTGACCAGAGGGAACAGAGCTTTTGATCCCCTCCCTGACTCCCTCAACCTTCATAGACCCCATTGCTTGGTTTGTCTCTGACCTGCACTGTCTACTATGACCTTAGATGTGTCTTTCCAAATCATGTCCAGTCAACTGGATTGACCGCAGGTGTCCAATCAAGCTGTAGAACCATCTGAAGGATGTTCAGGAAACGAGATGCAATTTTGAGTGTGGAGGCAAAGGCTGTGAATTCTAATGCACGTTATGTTTTTGTGTTTTATTTTTTAATTCATTTGCAAAATGTTCAACCTTTTGAATTTGATCCGTTTTAGATTAAAGCTGTAACATAACAAGATGTTAAAAAGCGACGCGCTGGGAATACTTTCCGGATGTCCTGCGTGTGTTAAGTCAGTACTGTAATGTGCTGATTCAGCATTAAAGGCATTTACTGTGGTGTGGAGGGTCTGCTGCATGCGCCTGTTTCCCCTCAGTTGTAATGGTTACTGATGTTGTTGAGGTTGTTGATGTTGTTCACGCAGCTCAGGTGTGCGGGGGCAACGGTGCTGAAGGCCCCAGGCTGCAGGCCGTGGCTGTGGTACAGAGCCTGGGGGGACGTAGGCCAATAGGAGAACCCTGGGGGTCCCAGATTCAGTTTAGAGATGTTGGAGATGCCTGAGAAGGGGATGGGGGCGAAGTTGGTCTGCAGTTTATAGAGGGCCTGCTCAGTGGATGAGGGCTGGCACACCTGGGCCAGGCCGTGGAAGTCGAATTTGTAGGCGTATCGCTTTCCGTGCACCTTGCTCATGATGTTTTTGTCGTAGTAGTAGCGCAGAGCTCGGCTCAGCTTGTCGTAGTTCATGCTGGGTTTGCTCTTTCTCTCACCCCAACGGCGAGCCACCTCGTCTGGGTCCAGCAGCTTAAACTCACCGTTCGTCCCTTCCCACGCAATGCAGGACGTGTTGGAGCTGTCGGACAGCAGCTCCAGCAGGAACTGCCACAGCTGGATCTGACCACTGCCTGGAGAATCCCAGAGAAAATGAAAATGGCAGATTTTTAAAAGCAGAATTAGGTGTTGTTGAGTTCTTTGAACCGGAACATGTACAGTTAAATCCCCAAAGCTGGATCAACACGACTACAGTACTGGATGCAGTGCTGAAATAATTCATTTCTCAAAATTACAATAAAAATGAGCACAACAGTACAGCTTGAGCTCGCATTTCAGCACTGAAAGAACAAATTACACCTAATAGTACTGAATTTACATATCCTACATAATGATGACAGAACTGAACATCATCATTATATATTAATTCATCATGATTGAGTATTTTAGCAGTTGATTTAGTCCATTGTAGGTGTTAATTCAGTAATTGACAGTAGTAATTCAGTACGGAATGCATTATTTCAGTACTGCAGTCATTCATTCTATATAATAAAGCCCTGAAAAAACTGTAGAAAGAAGATATTTAAGTATTAAAAGGACGCATTATATTATTGAATGACACCTAATCACACATTGTTGCACTGCATGAACACATTACGGTACCAAAATAAGACATTATAGCACCATATGAACAATTTATAGTATTGAATTTAACATTTTGGTACCTAATGACACATTGTGGAGCTGAAAGAACACTGTAAATGACCGGCTGTCACATTACACATTACAGTACTTAATGCCACATTACTGTAAGCTCCAAAAATAACTTCCAATTAAGTTAAAGAGAATAATTATGAACCAATAACAGCAAACAGTGTTAAAAACCCTGCCGTGGAAGTAGATTGAAGGTGTATTTACACTGTGCTGTTTAGTATAATAGTACTAAAGTAACATATTCAGTTCCATTTAATTACACATTAAATGGACATTATAGTAATAGAGGGCTGAACAGTGACTAACGCTGCTGGACAGAAGGTCCAGTACAGATGAAAGACGTAGGACAGTAATGCATGGACAAATAGACAGGACACAAGATAAGGTCTCTAGACAATAAATACACCACACAAATAAATACAATAGAGTCAATACAAATGTGTGTAAATGTGTGTAAAGGTGTGTAAATGTGTGTAAATGTGTGTAAATGTGTGTATGAAAGCAGGGCTGTGATTTAAGGAGCACACTCTTTTTTTTTAATGTAATATTTATTTTGAGTACATTTGATTTCCTTCTTTCTCTCCTTTTTTCTTTATTTTATTTCTTTATTTATTTATTTATTTATTTAATAAACATCCTCTTTTTTAAGTGTTATTTTTGACTGAAGCTTTCGGGTTTTATTCTCCTCACTTTAACCAAAAATCAAATGTTTGCAGCTGTTGATTTTATAAACAGTCCAATAAAACCTGCTTCAAACACAATTCAGTGAGATTTATTTATGATTAAATTAAAACCAATTAAACTATAATGAATCCGTGCATTTAAGCACTGATCTGCAGATATGATTTCATTATGAATGGTTCAGGGTTTAAATAGCAATCAGAAAAGTAGGAAAAATGAAAATTATATAGTGACAACAAACCGATTAATAAAAACCAATATTAAAAAACATGACCATTAAAAACACATTTTAAGATAAAATAAGATCATCTATTATTAGGAAATTCACATTATTACAGCAGCAACAGTACAGAAATAGATCAGGTATAGTATAGTATAGTATAGTATAGTATAGTATAGTATAGTATCTATAATATTAACATTATAAATAATAAACTAATTAAAAATACATACAGATAATTGCAGTTTTTAAAATATTAAAATATGTCGGAGAGGCTCTGATTTACAGCATAACAGAGACTAAACTGCAAAATACTAATAATCTGTAAAAAATAAAAGTTTTATCATCTGATTTATGACAATAACACACAAATAAATCTGTATTTATGTATTTTAATGCTATTAAACGCCTGTAAATTCAGCGGTGTCCTCTGTTCTCTGCAGTTCTGCGAGCTTTTATTAAAGTTTTTCAGGGAAGAAAACAATGAATCTCTGATTATTGTCTGATTATGTTTGATTTGGGAATAAAAGTAAAGCAGTGCTGGTTTCATAATCAAACAAGCGAGGCCATGTTCATCATATTAGTCCACTGGAGACATTTAAGGATGTTCTGGAGAGATCTAGAAGGAATTAAGCTCCATCCGGTGAGAGACTGAACCCTTACCTTTCTGCACTCCAGTGTTAATGGGGCTCCACGACGAGGTTTTACTGTCCTTCAGTAAATTTTCTGTAGGATCTAAAGAACAACAGATTACTGCAGGTCATTCCACTGCTCAGACAGGCGCTTATTCACAGCAGACACGGAGAAACAGACACTGCGTGCGTCCCCGCTGAGAGCAGAGCAAAAGACCACGATCTGGGTGGTCTAATGAATGTGTCTGGAGGAGCTGCTTCAGCAGCAGTGAGGGACTTCACTGCTGGAACTCAGAGGAGTCAGGAAACGCGTCCAGGAAAAAGGACATCCGCTCCAATCCAGACGCGTAAAGACGCGCAAAACGCGCAAAGGCGCGCCAAAGCTTGGAGAGGCGCGGGGGACCCCGGAGCGCGCGGAACGAGCAGGGCACAGAGGAGAGCGGGGAAGCTCAGAAGAGAAGGGGAGAGAAGAGAAGAGAAGAGAAGAGAAGAGAAGAGAAGAGAAGAGAAGAGAAGAGAAGAGAAGAGAAGAAGGGCTGTGTGGAAAGCAAAAGAGTTTGGAGGAAAGGAGAGAGATGCGGAGGGGTCTCAGCTCAGCATCCTCTCTCCTCATCACTGCTGAAGCTGTAGGAGTAAAGAGAGAGTCGTACCTGAGAGATACATGTTAAACACTAGGCTTCCTCCTCCGCAGCGCTGGGGCATTGTGGTGCAGCCGCACGAGGGCTTAGGCTTTCATTCAGGGGAGATTTTTTATTAAACTTTATCTCAAAACTGGGATCTGGAATAAATGTGAAGCAGATTGAAGTTTCCAGGCAACTGTCACCAGCCCCCATCTCTGAGACAATATTCAGACAGCAATTTCCTTTGGAGCATTGCTTTAATTAAAAGAGCAATTTACCTCTGTCATCCCTCCCTGGCTGCACAATAAAAAAGAGGAGCCGATAGAAACTCGGCCCTTATCACCCCTCTATCTGCCTTTAATAAAGTTTCAGCGTTAAGATCAGAGTTTCTATGGAGAATTGAAGTGTTTGACATGGAAACCAGTTCAGATCCTCTTTCTTTCCGCCGGGTTGCCTCTGCGCAAACAGAGCCGGCCTGCTGCGCGCTGTTTACCCCTTATGCGCGCTCCGCTGCGCGCGGCCAAACAGGGACATTATGTCCCGGAGCTGCAGGACAGGGGCTGTAAACGTAAAAGGCCCTTTGCCTCCTGATTGCATTGATTAACCATTGACAAAGACACCGAACACCAGCAAACAAGCCACCGACTTCACAGGAGAAGCAACCAAAAAACACCCTCTTTCCATAAAAGACAAAGGAAAAGAGTTGATCCCAGGGTTGGACATATCCACATCATACAGTATGAAGAAAGGGGGGGACTATATGTCCTCCATAATGAATGCATTGCATGATGTACCCATACCACACACAGCTCTAGTCTAGTCCCTGTAGAACAGGTCTCTCTGGAGCAGATAAACAAACATGACCCTGTTGGCACCGTGTCTAATGGCAGGCTGGGCTGGAGGCAGAAGACAGGCCTGGCGACACCCTTGGCTAGAGGTGGAAGGATGTTCCAGTACTTTTGGGATGAGGTGGGGAGGTGATCATCCATCATCCTGAACATACACATTCAGAAAAGTCCTATTTCTGAATGCAATCAAATCCTCACAGCAGTGCTCCAGAATCTAAGCCTTGTAGAGACAGTGACTCCAAAAAGGCAGGATAAACTCTTTTTAATACAGGAGAAGGCAGGTGTCCCAACACTGTTACCAATGTAATGATATAAACTATACAATTCCTGATCTCGGATGCACCCAGAACCTGTTTGCATTTGTTCTGAGGGTTGAGTACCATAGTGAGTAACAGCACCACATCCCCTCTAATAGACTAGGGTTCAATTCCCTGGTCAGGCAGAGTCACGGGGTAATAAGAAACTCTTAACTCTGCATTAACATTCACAGTATTTATCTGAAGCTCTGACTTTTGCATCATAAAGTTCAGCCTCTGCTTTCTTACAAACTCTCTAATGTGGTTTCTGACACCATGTGACCTGAGACACGTGACCTATTCTAATGCCTAATTAATGAATGTCTAATCAATCTAATCAATGGCTTTGAATCCTTTTTGTACAATGCAGGGTCAGTCCAGTGCCAGACCTTTCAGTCCAGTCATACGTGGACATTAGATTCTGATGTCTGATGTCCAATCTGAAGTCTACCTCAGACACGTTTATCTCATTATTATTATTATTATTATTATTATTATTATTATTATTATTATTATTA
>CM067509.1:34314747-34350613 GCA_034509495.1 Acestrorhynchus altus | reverse complement strand
AGATGAACAGAAGCTGTAGATGATGAACGGTAGATGAACAGAAGCTGTAGATGATGAGCGGTAGATGAACAGAAGCTGTAGATGATGAACGGTAGATGAACAGAAGCTGTAGATGATGAACGGTAGATGAACAGAAGCTGTAGATGATGAACAGTAGATGAACAGAAGCTGTATCCAGAACGTGGAGCTGCGTTCTTCTGGAAAGCGCAGTAATGTGTAAAATAGGTTGTTAGAAGCCATGTTTGAAGTGCTCATTCGATTATGCTGACCGTCACTCTGTCCATCTCTTTCTGTTCAGTGCTTTTGTGCAATGGTAAAAAGTTTTTGTCTCCTTTTGCTACCCAGAGGCCATGGCTGCTATTGTAGAGCTACACTGTCAGCAACTCGTTCTCCGGTGAATGAGCGGCTCAATAATAATGAGCATGTTCTCAAAGTGTTGAGAAGGTTTGAGACCCGTTCTTTGGGAAATGTTAACGTTCCAACGCCGAGTTCCCATCTTGATTCCCTCTAACTTCATTCATCCATTTCATCCACAGACACATCCTGCCTTTCTGCCTTTCAGGCCTTCTGGAAAGCTCGACCTGTTGTAAGAGCTGTTTCTATGGATTGTCTGGAGCGCCATCTTGTGGCCATGTCCTTCATTGCCTTCATTCCTTTTGCCACCCAAGCACACCTGATTCATCTCACCTGTTAATTATCAGGTACCCTTGATATGCTGGAGCAGAGAAATCAGCAAACCTTGCTGGACTCCGGCCCTCGGTTCCCCACCCGTGGTCTAGACGGTGGTCAAACTCTGATGATGGAACCAGTCACACGCAATGACAAACCTTTAATAAGTGTGAGATTACTGCTCTGCTCTGTTCTCCTCACAACAGAGAGATGTTTACAGACTTGTCTTCCATACAAACCAACTTAAACGACCAGGATCAATAACTGTAGTCTGATCTGATCAGTAACTATTGATCTACAGAAGTGGTGTCTCTCAGTACCGCGTCGGGTTTAACGCAACAAGGTTCCTAAAGGTGTCCTGTGATGATCCATCCCATGCAGCTTGAAGATCGTAATATTGACCCCATAATTTCAGGTTCTAGTAGCTACAAAACAGTAGCCACAAGATAATACACCGTATGGACAAAAGTATTGGGTCACCTGCTGGTTGGACCACTGGATGCAGGACCTCATTTATGTATTGTTGGGCTCTGATGGGGACGGGGGACGCAAGTTGAGAAGTGTAACATTGAGGCTTTATTCAATGTTCTAGTATACAGTGTATAGTGCATAGTTTATAGTGTATAGTATGTCATGTGTAGTGTGTAGTATGTCACGCATAGTATACAGTGCACAATGCTTAGTATGTAGTGTGTAGTGTATCATATATATATATATATATATATATATATATATATATATATATATATAGTACACAATGTATAGTATATAGTATACAGTGCACAATCTTTAGTATTTAGTATGTAGTGTGTAGTGTATCATATATATAGTACACAATGTACAGTATATATTATATGGTGCATAGTATATAGTATAGTGTAGTGTAGTGTATATAGTACACAATGTATAGTATATAGTATATAGTGCATAGTATGCAGTATAGTGTAGTGTACTGTAGTGTAGTGTATAGTATATAAAAGTACATAGTTCTAGGGGGCAAAGTACATGATATACAGTGCCTCATGTATCGTATGTGGTTGTAGTATTTAGTGTGTAGTGTATAGTGTGTAGTATTTAGTGTGTAGTGTGTAGTATTTAGTGTGTAGTGTATAGTGTGTAGTATTTAGTGTGTAGTGTGCATGTATAGTATATAGTGTGAGTCTGGTGACCGTTTGAGTAAAAGCTGTGGTTAAACTGTGACAGTTTTATTATTATAAGCCCTCCTCCCCCACAAAACCGGTCACCTCCAGCCCACACACCGTTGAAGAGTGTTTGTTTGCTCTCTGTGTGTGGATCTGTTTGCCTAAAGGCAGGTGTGTGTGTGTGTGTGTGTGTGTGTGTGTGTGTGTGTGTGTGTATGGGGGGAGGAGGAGGCCCAGCTGTATTCAGTGTGTCTGATCTGATCTCTGCTCATTTTCCTGCTAAATTACAGTTCATTTCCATCCAACGTCAAACCGCCACCCTCAGTCCAGTCTCTGTAGTGCAGCCACTCAGTGTTTGAGAGTGCGTGTGTGTGTGTGTGTGTGTGTGTGTGTGTGTGTGTGGGTGGTGTGTGAGTGTGTAGTTGGACACACTCGATTGGATGTACCGGAGTGTACTGAAATTAAAATCTTGAGTATCGGTTGATCACAATTATCCAATTATAACAATAAACCACATGGGCAAAAGTATTGGGACACCTGCTGATTCACTTTCTTCTGAAATCAAGGCTATTAAAAAAGGTTTTAGGTGGACTAACTGTCTCTACTGTCCAGAGAAGACGTTCTCCTAGGCGGAGCAGTAGTAGTAGACTGTGATGTAGTAATGTAATGGAATATTTTTTAATAATTACAGATAATCTCCACCTTTTTGAGGAATTCTGCCTGGTGGTGATGTGTTGTTAAATACAGACGTAAACGATATCTTGTCGTTTTTCCATCGTGTCTGTTCGTGTTCGATGGCCGCTGTAGTTAATAATGAATCGACTGCAGCAGGGTTTTATGAGTTAGTGTTTGCCTTTGACCTTCCCCCTGTCCAGCTGCTCCATTCAGCCTCGCTAACAGTCGGCTCCATTTCACTTGCAAATGAATGATTTTCATATCAGGAAGAGCGAAGCTGCAGCTCTGTCACAAGTAAGACCTACCTTAAAGACTTCTCACCAACAGAGCACTGAAAATATATACTGGAATATCCTTGGAACAGTTTGAATGATGTCCTGTCATCATGCAAAATTGCAGTGTAACACTGTTAATCCGTCAATTTGACTAACATATCTAAACATCTGGACATCTGATCTTCACCGTATCTCCACTGAGAAATGGAGGTGATGAAACTAAACACACACAACTGTAGAAACAACTTTAAACATCATTAATAGAAATATCATTTTATTATGAGGATAAAGTTCAGACCCCCTCTGTCCTGATATCCGTATCTCCTCCTTCGTCTGAAATACTGTCAGTTAGATGTTTCTAGAACCGTCTACCGTCTCTGACATCGACTGGAAGAACGACGTTCCCACTCCTCCATGCGGAATTCTTTCAGCTCTGTGATGTTTCAGCGTCAGTCTTTGTACAGACGCTCTTCCGTTCTCCTCAAACCCCCTCTGATACCATAAAGATCTCATAGTGGTTTCTATGATGGAGAGATCTCCACACCCTGCTGCAGCAGAGCAGCTCCAGACCATCACACGTCCACCACCAAGTTTACAGCTGCTATGAGGTTCTTCTGCTCAAATGCTGGGTTTGGTTTGGGACAAACATGTCTTCTGTTACTGCTTCCAAATAATTCAACTTTGGATTCATCTGTCCAAACACATTGTTCCAGAAGTCCTGCTCTTTGTCTAGAAGTTCTCGAGAAGTTTACTCTTGTCCTGATATTTTGTTTTAGTTTCCCATGAAATTCATGCACATTTTAGGATCCTCTTTATGTATCTTGTGGTTCTGCACCTGGGTTTAACTTTCCAGGACGACCTTATCTGGTCATGTTGGCAGTTGGTTGAAATGTTCTTCACTTGGCAGGCAGTTACATGCCGTTTTCTAGTCTTCTAGGCTAAACTGGCCAAGATTGAACGTTGCCAAGTGAAACTGAAAACTGTAACACATCATTAAATAAATACTTAGTCATTGTAACTTTACATGTTTTACAGTGTGATGGTAACAACTGCACTGAGAGACTGAGAGATGTTCCTCAAGTGTCCTGCTCTCGGCCAGCAGAAGGTCCAGTGTTGGTGTAAATGTGAATGCTCCTCAGCGTTTGTGTGTCTGGAAAAACACCAGCAGATATCAGCTTTCTTACTGCCATGTGTGTGAGACAGCTGATGTAATGGTCAGGTGTGAAAGGTCCATTTGTGTGGTTTGACATTCGGCTGGTCAGTCTGAATAATCAGCACACTCTAAATGACCTGCCCTGCTTGTTTTCCTCGGGTCACCATGGAAACTAATCCTCCTAAGGACAAATTTGAACCGGTTTGGAACAGCTCGTGCAGGTGGCATCTGCTCCGTGAATGGCCTTTATGCATGTTTGCGTGTGTGTGTGTGTGTGTGTGTGTGTGTGTGTGTGTGTGTGTGTGTCTGTGTGATCACATCTGCCAGGTACACAGTACCTCCTCTATGTAATCTACAGCCATAGGCAAAAAGAAGCCACTGCTCTTTCCATTCTAACAGCGAGACTCAGTCTCCCCCCAGTTAGTCCACCTGTCGTCCATCAGCGGAGTCATGATTGGTGTCTAGTGTTTACACTGTTATCTATAAACATAAACATGCATATAAACCCACTGTGATGGACACAGGGGGATTGTCCTCAGCATTGTCCCCATCGACACGCAGTGACATATACACAAACACACTAGTGAATTCACACACTAGGGGGCAGTGAGCACACATGCCCAAAGCGGTGGGCATCCCTATCCCCAGGAGTCAAACCAGCAACCTTCCAGTTCCCTGACCTCCAGGAGTCCAGGTGTCTGATCCACTCGTAGTAGAACAACACACACTAACACACCACCACCACGTCAGTGAGACTGCAGTGCTGAGAATGACCCACCACCCACATCATATCTGCTCTGTGGTGGTCCTGTGGGGTCCTGATCATTGAAGATCAGGGTGAAAGGAGGAGAATGAAGTGCTTCTATATAATCAGAGGAGCTGATATAAAGGTCTACATCCATTTATTCATTAATGAATTTATTTCTCAAATAAAAGATTCAAATATTTTCAATAATTATTAGTCCAGCTGTCTCTCTCTGCAGTCTCACGGGAAACGTCCCGTTTAATGATTAGTGTTTATATTAATCTTAATCTTTATAGTGCAAATGTAATAATGTTCAACCAGGTATGAACATTCCTTCGCTGGTGTGCTTATAATGTCTTGGTAACTCGGTTTTTATTCTAATATCAAATTCAGATGTTGTGAGATGATCATAGGTGTGAGTTTATTGTGTGACTCAACCAATCAGAATTCAGGACTGGAGCTATCCATTATATAACACAAGATAAAACACACACACAAAATGACAATGTCTAACAAAAATAATGACCAAAATGTCTTTGTTTATTAACTAAATACAAATAAATAATCAAGACTTTAAAATCACTATATTTCTATTCTATATTTCTTGCAGTTTTAAACTGTATTTGATGGATATTTCAGTCATTTTCTGTGAAATTACAGAAAATATTGCTGCTTTTGATCAATAAATAGAAAAGGAATGATTTTTATTTTATGGTCAGTTTTTCTTAAATTATTTTAATTATTTTGTTACAATTTTGTTGGCTGTTTTTGCAGCTTGACACACTTTTATTCACCTATTTCAGATCCTAGGCTTCATTTGAGAATGAAGAAAGTAAATATTTCAGCATGTTTTGATATATTATTATTATTATTACAATAAAAATATTATTATTATTATTATTATTACAATAAAAATATTATTATTGTTGTTGTTGTTATTGTTATTACTATTAAAATTTGTATTAATATTGTTGTTATTATTATTACTATTGAAATTATTATTATTATTATTATTTTATTTTTATTATTTTGTTTTTTGCAACTTTCTTTGCTTATAAGGACTAGAAAACACATAATACCTCAGAAACCCAGTTAAGAAATAGATTGATAAAGATATTTATGATAATAAACTCTATAAAATACCTGAGAGTGATCAGAATAAAAACAACCTGAATGTGCTTTATTATTTAATTATTTATTTATGTATCAGCATTATTCCTTCTCAGGGCTTTAATTCTGAAATTTGAACTCAGTGTGAGCAAAGAAAGGGTGAACGTCCCCTCCCTTCTCATGTTCCTCGATCTGGGATTTAATTTAGTTGGACATAAGAGAATTTTAGTCTCGTAGTTTGTTATATGAGTGTCGTGTCTGTACGTTCCTCTGATCCTGGGTGATGAAGCTTACAATACCGGTACGTCACTGCCCACGAAGTGTGGATCAAAAAAAATACGGAGGAAAAGTAGATTAGAGTCATAGAGTGGATTTCTGGACGATAAAGTCTGTGATGGTCTCAGAAAAATAAAATAGAACAATAATTTAAGCTTTAAACATGTTTATTTGTCTTTTTCACTGATACAAGTCACAGAAACGCTGAATATAATGCCTGTAAACGCTGACCACGGCGCTGCTGGACCGGAGCGCCGCGACTCTCCCGTTGACTCCAGCTCCAGGATGTCAGTTGGAGTTTTGCATATCTTACGCAACCTTCAACGAACAGGTCTGAAGTTTAATATTTGATCTTGCTTTGTTTTGTTACCTGTAACCCGTGGTTTTAATTCACTACAGCTGAGGCAGAACCCAAATTAAACAGGTTGGTTCTGTTTAAAACATACAGTACCTGCTCTTTGCACTGTATGGACATTCCATGATGGTTCTCCTGTATGAGGTTCAGCATGTGCTGCTGTATAGAACCCCCTTTAAAAGGTCCTTTAAAAATCATTTTTAACAGTCTATAATTCATAGAGCGAACCAGGCTTGGAACCATTAAACCATTCAGGGTTCTAAAGACCTATCTAGAAGAGGGTTTCTTTGTATGTAAAAACCTATTAAAGCATTTCAGCTCTTTGGACTGTTTAGGTTCTACAGAAGACCCATCTTTTAGCTAAAAAGGTTCTATATAATACAGAAAGTATTCAGTAATTAACCATGTTAATTGTTAATGAACCCTTTTTAGTACTGTATAGAACCTTATTAAAGCCTCTTTAAAGAAGCTCCAGCATAGAGAAGAGTCACTGAGCTAGATTCTTTGTTACGGTTCTTTGAGTTGACATAACTCCACTAAAGAACCATTGAATTTTCATCCAAGGTAATCATCCAGGGTGTAGAATAACAAATAAAAGGGTTCTATGCAGAACAGTTTCACTGATTTTAACAATGGTGGAACCCTTTGGGTGCTATAAAGTTCCACAAGAACAACCATGTAAGCTTTCATATGGGTCTTTGGGTTGTCATGGTTACTAACAAAATAACAATGAAGGTGCTGTACAGAACCCTTATTAAAAGGTTTTACATATAATAAACTATTGGAGGTTTTGTACGTGAGGAACCACTAAAGCAATTAAACACTTCATTGGATCTCATATGGATCCATCATACAGAAGAGCAATTGAACCAGGTTCTTTAGTTATGATTTTTGAGTCGTCAAGATTCCACTAAAGAACCATCTATTTAAGGGTGTGAAATAAAATCTAAAATGGTTTTTCATAGTACTGAAAGGGGTTTTCTGATTCATATTAATGGTGGAACCTTTTAGTGCTCTTTACTAGTTTAATTAAATGATATAGGAAGTGTTCCACCATTAATCCACTAAAGAACGTCCACTAAAGAACTTTGGAACCCATTTTGGTGATTAAAACAACCCTTTGTCAAAGGGTCTTCAATGAAGACAAGAGGCTACTGAGGCACTGAACCAGGTACTTTATAGTAGTGGTTTGGGTTCTCATGATTCCACTAAAGAACCCTCAAATAACCTTTTGAAAAATTAGTTCATAACAGTGTTTGGACACTTTTTGGTTCTATATATAGAACCCTTTTTTCTTTAAAGAAACATATATTTTTCCATAATGAAGAAAGAGTTCCAACATTGTTCCACTAAAGAACAATTTGAATAGAGCAAAATAAAATCTAAACGGGTTCTATGTGCTATGTTCTATATGCTATGCTCAACTGTTTTGAAAGGGTTTTATTTTTGTTCTTTCAAGAAGCTCCATAATAGAGAAGACCCATTGAAGGCTCTTTAGTAATGGTTCTTTAATTTGCCATGATTCCATTAAAGAACCTTGAATAACCATCATTTTAAGAGTCTGGAATTAAAAAAATAAAGGATTCAGCATAGAACTGAACAATCATTTGGTGGTGGCTTCATTAACAATGTTGGAATCCTTTTGGTGTTTTATAGAACCTTTTTAAAGGGTTCTTTAAAGAAATACATACAGTAGCTTTTCTATTATGGAAGAAGAGTTCCTCCACTGTTCTAATAAAGACTTTAAGGGCATAGAATCAAATCTAAACGCCAAAAATAACTTCTAAACAGTTCTGAAAAGTGTTTTACTGATTCATAAGAATGAATAACAATCCTTTTTTGGTACTATTTAGAACCTTTAAAGTTTCTGTAAGGAAGCAAGTACACTTATTGTTCTAGATTAGGCAAAGAGTTCCACCATTATTCCACTATAGAACACCTTTAAAGGTGTAAAGTAAAATCTAAAAACTAAACATAGCCCTGAAAAGGATTCATAACAATGTGTTGCTGTGTAGGACTCTTTAAAAGGGTTCCACAGAGATATGTACAAGAACCTTTTCTTTGTTAAAGTGTTTGCCTCATGAAGAACAATGGTGGAACTATTGTTGGTGCTTTTTAAAGGTTTTCTGAAGAAGCCTTTTCACAGAGAAGAACCATTCAACCAGGTTCTTTGTTTATAGTTCTTTGCATCGTTATTATTTGCTTAAGAACCCTTTAATAACCATCATTTTAAAGATGTTGAATAAAATCTAAATGGGTTCTATACAGTGACTGAAAAGGGTTCACTGTGTCCATAACCAGGGTGGAACCTTTTTTGGTGCTATATGGACCTATAAGAAGAACCGTGTAAGAATTCATAGAGCTGGGTTGTCATGGTTACTAGCGAACCCATCAAGTGAGTTACATTAACTTGCATTAAAAGTTAAAACAGTTAATTAGGCCTTTATAACACATTTATAAACACTGAATAACAGCATAATAACAATATAATACATGAGTATTTCACTGTTAATAAGCATGTTATAAAGCATGAATAATAACAAGCATGTCAGTATTGCGCCTCTTCTGGACAAATGAATTAATGGGTGTCTCACGTAAAGGACAGCAAGTCTTTTTATGAATATTGACGTGACCTGTTTGTCCTAAACCCGCCGGCTTTTCTCAACGTGTTATTACATGCTTATGAATGTGTTATTAACTGCTTATGAATGTGTTATTAACTGCTTATGAATGTGTTATTAACTGCTTATGAATGTGTTAAGTCCCAGTATAGGCAGCCTTCCCTTATGAGGTCATAGTAATTAAAAGTCCATCTTTAAGTAAAATGAAGAGCAAACCAAGCAGTTAAACACAGTCCTGTCCAGAGTGTGAAACACACACACACACACACACACACACACACACACACACACACACACACTCCTCCACACCTGAAGCACACCTGTACTTGCGTAACGCGAGCCGAACGAACAAAACTGCAGCTTCAGGTGTTGTGCGTGGGGCTCAACGTGAAGCAAATACAGAGAGGGAGGAAGAGCTGGGGTCCTTCAGTGTCCACTCACTGTCCAGAGAACAGAATGTCCAGAGTGTTGAGTGACAGTTAAACACACTTTACTGAGTTAGTTTTCTGCACATCCCTAATCAAACACACACACACACACACACACGCACACACATACACACACACAATGAGTAAAAAGTGCAGGACAAAGCACGTAAGAGTGTTGTCTCTCTACACTGATGCAGGTGTGTGTGTGTGTGTGTGTGTGTGGGTGTGCAGGTGTGTGTGTTAACTCACCTGGTGTCAGGATGAGTGTGGCTGAGCCTCAGACAGAGGTGTGTTTGGGGGGGTTTATATACACACCCTCACACACACACACACACACACACACACAGACACCTGGGCTTTCACTGCAGTACAGTCAGTGATGAAGGGGGCGGGGCTTTGAGCAAAAAGGGGTGTGGTAGAAAACAATGGTTTGAAAAAAATGGTTTGATAAAGGATAAGAGAACACAGAGAACATCAGAAAGACCAGAGAACAACACTAGAGAACGGAGAACCACAGACAGAAAGAGCATCATTTTAAGGTATGGAGAACCACTGATAGAAATCAGAACAACACGAATGGAGAACGTCAGGCAGAATAGACATTGACAAAAAGGAACAGAGAATGACATGAAAAAAGGAGAACCACAGACAGAAAGGAGAATGACATGAAAGAATGGAGAACCACAGATAGGAGAACCACATGGAAGAGCATAGAACCACAGATAAAACAACATGAAAGAATTGAGAACCACAGATAGAATGACATGAAGGAAAGGAGAACCACAGATAGAAAGAACCACATGAAAGAATGGTGAACCATGGATAGAAAGGAGTATGGTATTAAAGAAAGGAGAAGCACAGAAAGAACAACGTGAAAGAATGGAGAACCACATAGAGAACAAAAAACACAGATGGAGAACCACAGAGATTGATAATGGACCCACACTGAAAAAGGAGAATAATATAAGAGAAGGGAGATCAAACAGAGTAGGCGGAGCTTATGGGGCTGAGGTCCCAGATGTTTAATCAAAAACCTGAAAGGGGGACCCCGGGGACCCCCCCAAAGGCAGGGGGTTACAACCCCATCTAGCTCCGCCCCTTCTTAACTTTTCAGGGTGGTGCTGTCTGTCAGAGTTGAGTCTGTCAAAAACAGATGTTCTCAGAAACGGTGATGGAGAATGTGCTGTATAGAGTTCTATATAGAACCTTTCTGAAAAGTGCTCTATATGGCACCCCAAAGAACCCTGTTTGTACTACACTGAACACTTTTCAAAAAGGTTCTATTCAACCTTCTCGAACACATTCTCCAAAAAAACGTTTCATTATGCAAATAAACCCTTTATTTGAGCACAGGGTTCTGAGTGTTCTTTACTGAAGAACCCTGAAGAAGCGTCGGTCAGTTCTTCGCTCCCGTCCAGATTTAACCGAATATTGAAAATTAAATGTGATTTTGCGTCGTTTATTATAAAGCAGTGAAAGAAAACGATGTGCTTTTGTCGAAGCAACTGTCTCTGCTGTTCGGGGATTTGAAGCATTGCTGTGAGGATTTGATTGAATGCAGCAGGACGAGCATTAGAGAGGTCAGGATGTTGGATGATCAGCACCCCACCACATCCTCAACTGATCCCAGAAGTCCTAGATGGAGCTCCATCGTTCCAGAGAACACAGTTCCGCTGCTCCACAGCTCAATGCTGGGGGTCTTTAAACCCCTCACCATGTTTTTTTGCCATGCTCCAACCCTGCACATTTAGTGGGTTATCTGCTCCCAGTACGTCATGTCAGCTAATTAGGAAGCCATTTTGGAGTTGCAGGGAGAAGAACTGCACACCCGCAGCCCCGTATATCCCCATTAACATTCAGCGTTTCAGAAAAGTGTTACCTAGATCCGGGGAAGAGAGAGTCCAGTCAGGAGGGCCGGATTCTTCTCACCCCGTTGACCACCAGGAGCATTCGGTCTGGTGAGCAGGGAAATCAGCA
Organism: Acestrorhynchus altus; assembly: GCA_034509495.1. Lineage (NCBI taxonomy): Eukaryota > Metazoa > Chordata > Actinopteri > Characiformes > Acestrorhynchidae > Acestrorhynchus > Acestrorhynchus altus. Next base: position 34,339,187 of record CM067509.1, on the reverse strand, counting down.
AACTGTGCAGGACACTGGCCCTCGTTCACCAACCCTGTGCTAGATGATTATGAAATAACCAAGTTGTATTTTTATAAAGCGATTAAAGAGATTTTGGTTCTTAGGAGCTCCACTGATCACAGATCTTCAGTCTTTCGTTGAGCAGGAAACTGCGACTGCAATTCTGTAATCAACCACCAGGTGTAGTGGGTCTGACCGAGGGGCCGAGTGCTGTACTGTAGCCGAATGGAATGATTAGATGTTCATAAATATTAGGACGAGACTTGAAAAATAATAATCAGGGAAGTTCTGACCAAAGAGCTGGAGAACTCGAGGGGAACCAGCCTTGAGACCGGAAGGTTTGATTCCCTGAACTGGCAGGACTTGACCAGTGTGCTGGTCACGTGTGCTCGCTGCCCCCTAGTGTTTGAACTCACTAGCGTGTGCGTGCAGAGGACAAATAACCAAACAACACTGATTTATTATACAACACTGGTCAATTTTAGCAAACAAAACAAAAGACAACCACATACACAATTACATTTGGAGGGTCCCTAAAGGGTGGGCAAAATGAAAGGCATTGATATAAACAGCTGTGTGTGTGGTCAGTAACGCAAGTGGGCGGAATCACCAAAACCAAGTCTGGAATTAAAAGAACCAATCACAACCCAGAGATCGTTCACATTCAGCACTGTCTCAGCTCACCTGAATTAAACACCTGAAATTAAACCAGTTTAATGACAAATTAATCCCTTAAGAATTCCGAGAAAGCAAAAGGAAGCTCGTCAAATCAAAGCCCCTGTAACGAGAGCGGACTCTACTCCACTGTATGATCCGAGTCTGCGGGAACAGCGGGAATGTTAAGACCAGCACGTGGCTCGGGATCAGGAGTAGTTGAGACGGTTCTGGTTAGCTGGACGCCGACAGCCTGCTCAGATACGCCTCCCACCCTGCCCTCCTGTATTCCTCTGCTGCCTTCAGCCTGTCAGCGCTGGCAACAATCCCTCGTCCCACGATGATGACGTCCGAGCCTTTCGAGCGAATCACCTCTTCCGGGCTGGTGTACTGCTGCCCCAGTCCGTCACCTGGAGGACAAAGGTTCAGGAGAATCAGCATCGAGTGAGAAACCACGAGCCTCAAACACTGCTGTTCCTCCATCCGGCAGAACAGAGCCTTAAAATGAGTCGGACCCAAAATGGCCAAACTGTTACATCACAGTCCTGACCGATTATATTTACAGCCTCATCACAAACGCCGCCCAGAAGAAAAGCCGAATCAGACTTTATAAGAATATGGATTTGTTGAAACCGGAGAGCAGCTCTTCAGCTCCAGACACTCTATGGGAATATGGGTTGCTACGGGAACCAGGACTCGTGACTGAGTTCCTGTTCCAGTCTCTGCATTTTACACTCCATCCAATAAGTCACATACTTCAGGTGTTTCTAATAAAGTGGCCAGTGAGGAAGCAGATGAGGGTGTTTCTAATAAAGTGGCCAGTGAGAGGAAGAAGGTGGTGTTTCTAATAAAGTGTCCAGTGAGTGAAGCAGATGAGGGTGTTTCTAATAAAGTGGCCAGTGAGAGGAAGAAGGTGGTGTTTCTAATAAAGTGTCCAGTGAGTGAAGCAGAAGGTGGGTGTTTCTAATAAAGTGTCCAGTGAGTGAAGCAGAAGGTGGGTGTTTCTAATAAAGTGTCCAGTGAGTGAAGCAGAAGGGCAGAAGGGGGTGTTTCTATTAAAGTGGCCAGTAAATGTAAATAGAAGGTGGGTATTTCTAATAAAGTGGCAAAGGCAAGAAGCAGGGGTGGGGTTTCTAATAAAATTAGCCTGAGTGCAGAGTGAAAATTAGTGTTTCTGTCTAAAGTGTCAGAAATGGTGAAGCAGAAAGGGGGTGTTTCTAATAAAGTGGCCAGTAGTGAAGCAGAAGGGGTGTTTCTAATAAAGTGGCCAGTGAGTGAAGCAGAAAGGTGGGGTTCTAATAAAATTGTGCAGAGTGAAAACAGAAGGGGGTGTTTCTAGTAAAGTGGCTAGGAGGAAGCAGAAGGTGGTGTTTCTAATAAATTGGCCAATCGGCTAGAACCTGGAGCTACAGTGCCACCTGGTGGTGGTTTTTCTAACCAAATGGGCTGCTCCGTCTGGACAGCAGGACTGTTGTGTCTTATCTGTACAGTTTATGATAAATGAGAGATTTTCGGATGATGTACCTCCACCCTGCATCTGCACCCCCGGAGTCATGTGGATGAACTCTGGTTTAGAGCTGATCTTCGAGCTGCTGATGAAGCCAAACACGAAGTCTGGGTAACTCTCTGCCATTTTCACCTGGAAAGGAAAATCATTCAGTTCACATTGCTGTGAGGATTTGTTTGCATTCAGCCCCAACAGTGTCAGTGAGGTCAGATACTGATATTGGACAATTAGTTCTGCGAGTTCAAAAGTGTGAGCTCCATCACTAAGGAGGATGTAGTTCCACTGCTCCACAGCTTCGTGTAGACTCACAGAGATTGCTCGCGAGCAGCTGAGCAGGGGCTCGAGAGGTACCTTACTAAAGAAGGTTTCTTACCACAGCCTGTGTGTACTCAGCAGTGGCCAGTGACCCCTGAGAGCTCATCTGGGCGATGAGGAGGCAGCCCCGGCCCAAAGACTGACCGACGGCGGCACCGAGCCCTCAGCCACGCCCGGCCCAGGCACGGCATGGGCGTTGATGATGTGTGCCCACGAGGAGATCTGATACACACCACCTGAAACACACACAAGTAGACGTGAAAGACTGACCGACCGATATCATTCGAGTTAACCAGTCCTACTGTTTCCCGTTTCTCACCTTTGTACTGGTGCTTCACGGTGTTCCCAATGTCTGCAAACTTCCGATCCTCGAAGATGAGAAAGTTGTGCTTCTCCCCGCAACTCCCTCAAACCTGATCCCCACCTCAGGGGTGAAGTCCTGCAGGATGTCCACGTGTGTCTTCAGGGCACACACGAGCGGCCCAAGCAGGTCGGCCAACTCCAGCAGCTCAGCCGCGCTGGTCACGTCAGCGGACACAGGTTGCTGTTCCTTCTGCTCCATCAGTTGGAGCAACCCAGTGTTTCAAGGGGTGGGCTCCGGGGAGGCGGCTCGGGCCTCGTACTTCTTCACGCTCTCCTCACTTATCTTCTTCAGCGTCTTTAAGCCATTCACCTTCCTGGGCCTGTAGGTCTGATTCATCTGGACGAAACGCTCCACACTGCTGCAGGTGGCTGAGAAAACAACACACAGTTCAGTTGGTGGGACTGACCAACAAACCGGCCTCTTACCTCCAAGACGACCAACAGGTGAGAGAAAATGTCCATTAATATTACAAGAAAAACAGCAGAAGAAAATAATAAATCACAGCAAAATAAAAGTAAATATAGTTCAACAAAATAAAAACGTACAACAATAATTAAAAAAACGAAAGGAAATAAAGACAAAAAAGGTTCTGTGGTCCTGACCAGACCAGAAAGCCTCTACACTGACCCTGATCGATGCGTCCGGCGCTGAGCAGCACAGACAGCAGAGTGGAGATGCTGATGACCGGGTGGAGGGAGATGCCCTCGTCCGCCAGCTTCGCACCACCCCCCTGCTCACGGTCCAGCAGCACTACAGAGTCTTTGACCTTCAACCCCTCCGCCTGCAGCACCCGAGCCGTCTCCAGCACGCTGACGCCGCTCGTCACCACGTCCTCCACGATCAGACACGCATCGCCTGGTCGGATGGCGCCCTCAATCAGACGCTTCGTTCCTGAGAGACAGAAAGTGACATCAGACAACCTGATTTTCTCACACACACACACACACACACACACTGCATGTACCGTAGTCCTTGGCCTCTTTCCTGCGGATCAGCATGGGGCAGTTCTTAGTGGAGCAGATGATGGTGGCCAGCGGCAGGGCCGTGTACGGGACTCCACACACGCAGTCGAAGCAGAGTCCAGCATCCTCAGCGCACTGACTCAGCAGACTGGACACCTGACAACACACGGACATTCAATTCTACAATTAAAGCGCAAGAGAAACATAGAAAACAAACCACAGCAATCTGCATAGAAATAAATCGCTTAAAATAAAAGCACAAGAGAAAGGCTAAGAAAAGCATAATAAGAGCACAATAAAAAACAGCCCAAACAAATAAAGTGTGACATAAACATCATTAAGTACAAATCACTGGAAAATTAAACATGAAACTTAAATTATAAAAATAAATTCACAAATAAAAAAATATAAAATAACTAAAAATAAAATAGAAACACAAAAAAATCCTGTAATAAAGTAACATTTTTATAATACAAATATAATATTTATGTGGAATAACTCACTCACTCACTCACTCACTCACACACACACACACACACACACACACACACACACACACACACACACCTTCCCTATGTCTGTCTCTCTCTCTCTGTCTCAGTGTGTCTCTGACCTTTCTCAGGAGCTTTGGGTATGAGATAATGACCCTCAGGTCGCAGTAGACCGGAGAGGTCAGTCCGCTCTTCAGTGTGAACTGACCGAACTTCACCGCCTGGACTTCAAACAGCTCCAGAACGAGCGCGCGCACTCTGTCCGCCATCCTGCACATGGCACTGCGCATGCGCACTGCACCACCACACCGCCAAGCTGCCACTGCCAAAATAAAAGCCTTTAAATAAGTAAATAAATAAATAAATATCACAGACATATAAACAATATTTAGTAAATATGTAAATAAAATAATGAATCTTAACTAATAAACTATTAGGTCTAATTAATATTAGGCATATCTGCAACCTACATTTTACAATCTACACTTTATAAATAAAATAATATATATAAAATCTACACTTTATAATATATAATACATATAAAAATCTACACTTTATAAATATATAATAAATATATAAATCTACACTTTATAAATAAATAATAAAAATATTTGTCGACACTTTTTAAAGAGATAATACATATAATAGTTTACACATATAAAAAATAAATATGTGTGCATGGTTTAATCTCCATACCTGTAGCAGGAGTTTCCCAAAATGATGTGAAAGTTGTGTTATATGTGGATTTTCTTTGGTCCTGATTTACTGTGTTGTTGTAAACTACACTCTCCTGTGGGGGAGTGTTCCAGGCATCTGCCGGGGAGGAACCATGAGTAGACCCAGGACACGCTGGGGGACTATGTCTCTCGGCTGGCCTGGGAACGCCTCAGGGTCCCTCCCTAGAGAGCTGGCTGGTGTCAGGGAGAGAGTCTGGGCTTCCCTACTTAGACTGCTGCCCCCGCGAGCCGGCCCCGGATAAGCGGAAGAAGATGGATGGATGGATGGTAATAAACCCTCTGTTTCTGATCTATAAAGCTGATTGATCATCAGAGTCATCCAATCAGAAACAGACACACACACACACACACAGGGATAGAGGTCAGAGACAGACGGTTGTTCAAATCATCAATTGCAGAATCTCTGGAACAGGTTATAAAGATAGTACTAGTAACAACAACACTTCAATAATGGTAACAGTAATAGTGTTGATAGTAATGACAGTGATAAGGAAATGTGTGAAAGTAATCAGTGAAACGTGTGTGTGATGATGATGAGAATGAGCAGTGTGTTGTGTGTGTGTGTAGTGTGTGTGTGTGGTGTGTGTTGGTGTGTGGTGGTGGTGACCAGTCATGGTGTGTGTGGTGTGTGTGTGTGTGGTGTGGTGTGGTCATGGTGTGTTGGTGTGTGTGTGTGTGGTGATGTGGTAGTAGTGTTGATATGAGTAATATTAATAATAGTAAATATAATAATAATAATAATAATAATAATAATAATAATAATAATAATAATGTTAAAACCTCTTGGTCACTTTATTAAAGGTTCACATTCACAGCAGTGTACCGATTCACCAAACGGCTCACTGTTCGGAGAGTCGACTCCGGGTTCGGAGAGTCGACGCAGACAGCAGAAGAGTCACGTGCTGCTGAGCGACTTTAAGTTTGAGTGCAGGTTCTTCAGGTTCCTCAGGTCTTCGTTCTGCTGCCAGTATGAAGAGGAGGCTGCTGCTGGTGTCCAACTCCACCCTGCACGGAGGAGGATATCTAGAACACTGTCAGCAGCAAATCAAAACCTTCTTCAGCACGTGAGTCCCTGTGTACAGAGAGATCATCACGTGACTCAATTTACTGCAGAACAAAGATTTTAATTATTAATATTATTAATTAGTGTCAAATTAAAACTGCTTTCACTGATACAATCGTTTATTTTAAAATATATGTTTTATAAAGTTTGATGGTTAAACAGGTCTACCAGTATGACCAGCCTGACTGGTCTACCAGTCTGAGCAGCCTGACTGGATTACCAGTATGTCCAACCTGACTGGTATACCAGTATGTCCAGCCTGACTGGTATACCAGTATGTCCAGCCTGACAGTTCTACCAGTATGTCCAGCCTGACTGGTCTACCATTATGTCCAGCCTGACAGTTCTACCAGTATGTCCAGCCTGACTGGTCTACCAGTATGTCCAGCCTGACTGGTCTGCCAGTATGACCAACCTGACTGATCTTGGGACGAGTATGTCCCAATACTGATGTTGTCTCTAATGCGCCCAGTCAGGTGCCAAACTGGACACGTCTTTTCATTAAGGACAGTAACGTTTGTGTTTTAGGAAGGTGAAGAGGATCCTGTTCGTTCCTTATGCTCTGCACGACCGGGACGCCTACACCAAAACGGCCAGAGACAAGCTGAAGACTCTAGGTTGGCCTGTTTCTGTGATAAGTGCTGTTGTGTAGTGTGTAATCAGCAGTCTGACATGTGCCGTGGTTCCACAGGGTATGAGGTGGACAGCGTCCACGAGGCTGCTGATCCAGTGGAGGCTGTGCGGAAAGCCGAGGGCATTTTTATTGGTATGGATACTGGAATAAACCTTTTCATATTAATGTTCATCTGGATATGAATGGCTGAGTCACGCTGTGTTCTCACATCTGGTTTGGTTCCTGTGTTCTCCAGGTGGAGGGAACACTTTCCGCCTGCTGAAAACACTCTATGACAACAAACTGGTAGAAGAGATACAGAAGAGAGTGATGCAGGTACGTGTGTTTGCGGAACAGGACAGCTGGAGTTATGTGGTTGAAATGACACAGGATGAGTTCAATAAAAATAATAATAATAATATAATTAATAATAATAATAATAATAATAACAATATAATCAATAATAATAATAATACAATTAATAATAATAATAATAATAATATAATTAATTATAATAATAATAATAACAATATAATCAATAATAATAATATCAATAATCATAATAATAATAATATAATTAATAATAATAATAATAATATAATTAATAATAATAATAGGCTATAATAGGTTAATATATTCTATGTTTAACTAATATTAGTTATTATACTAATAATAACCCAATAATAGCCTCCAATTCTCCCAGGTTAGGGGTACTATTGTGGCAGGTCTAGAATGTTCTAGATAGTTACAGTTTATGGAGGTGATTCTAGGTTCAGAGCTTTAGGGGTTTAATGAGACCAGCGCCCCCTAAAACACAGAGAACCGTACATTTAAACATAACTTCCTATGTGACCATTGCAACTTAATTGTCTTTAATGTTCCTAAATTCAGTCACGTAACTCCTCTGCTGCGTTCCCTTCATTGGCTTCCTGTAGCTGAACATCAGATTTAGAACCCTGATGCTGACCTACAAAGCCAAAAATGGACCAGCCCCTCCGTACATGATGGTAATGGTCAAAACTCGAGCTGCACCAAGAGCCCTTCGAGCTTCAAGTACAGCTCGGTTTGACCCAAAGTCCCTCAAAACATAAGGAGAACATGCATCCAGACTTTTTCCTGTTCTGGAACCAAAATGGTGGAATGAACTTTCCCTGGGAGTCCGAACAGCTGAGTCCCTCACTGTCTTCAAACGCAGACTGAAGACTCATCTGTTTCAGGAGGATTTAACTCCATAAAGACATTTGTGTTCAACAGGATCTAAGTGTGAGGAACCTCTATTCTAGCCTCGTCTACTAGTGAAGGATATTTTCCGAGTGAACAGCAAAGCACTGTTGTAAGTCTCTCTGGAGAAGGACGTCTGCTTCCTGTTTCATATGTATTTCATTTCGTAGCTAAATCTGCTGCTGTTTTGGACATTTAGGACAAACTACTCTAATCTCAGGACTGTACCGGACTTCACGGAGCATCTACTGGGCAGTGAAGTCCTTCCTCTCTCACCTGAACCTGGAACCCGAGTCTTAGAATTGAAGAGAGTGTGTGTGTGTGTGTGTGTGTGTGTTTGGACTGTACAGGATGGAGTGCCCTACATGGGGTCGAGTGCGGGCAGTAATGTGGCCACTATCAGCATCAACACCACTAACGACATGCCCATCGTTTACCCCCCGTCCTTCTCTGCCATCGGCCTGGTGCCCTTCAACATTAACCCACACTACCTGGACACGGACCCCAACAGCAGACACATGGGGGTCAGTGCAGCCCCCTCACACACACTTTTTTATAATGTACAGATTGAAATCTGATCATACAGCCTAATAATTGTAGATAATGAATAATTCATAGTAGGTACTGAATAATGCTAATGCTAATGCTAATGCTAATAATAGTATATGGTGTGTGTGTGTGTGTTTGTGTGTGTGTGTGTGTGTGTGTGTGTGGTGGCTGTCCTGTTCCTGATCTGCTGACTGTGTGTGTGTGTGTTGCCGTGTCTGCTGTAGGAGACGCGAGAGCAGAGGATTGTTCAGTACCACGAGGAGCCCGACACACCATGTGTTCTGGTCAGTGGCATTTCTGACGGGCCTTTTCCACCAACGTGGAACGGGTTCAGGTTTTGAACCATTCTAGAACCTGAAAAGTCTGTTGTAGCCTATGTCTGCTGTTTTCTGACGCTGCACAGCGCCCTGTGTTGATGACGTATTCTCTGACGTAGCCTCGGTTCCACTAAAACTGGTGAAAATGCGGGACGGTTCACTGGAAAACACCAAGGTTCTTATGAGCCCAAACAGATCGAGATATGGCATTTGACCATGACCGCATTAGTGGGGTGGGGTGGTTAGTGGGTTTATACCACCGTGTCTGCCGAAGGGCAGTGGGCACGTGGACTCGTGAAGTGGCCGTTATGTGAACATTAGAATCTTGAATCTTAATCCTCGTGTTTTTCTGCAGGGTCTGAGGGAAGGTTCTATGCTTCTAGTGGAAGGAAACAAAGCCACTTTACTGGGCAGCACAAACGCCAGACTGTTCCAAAGGTAACCCAACAGATCTATCAGTGCAAAGAGCAGAGATCAGAGATTCACACCTTATCAGGACTGTTAGTCCAGACTGCGGTTATCAGTCAGAACCTCGACTGACAGCACGATATAGAGGACTGTTGAACTGTCCTCTGCACTGACACAGCGTTTTACCACGGCTTAATTACAGATAGACACTCACTGACTGTTTATTTCGGTTTATTCTAATGTTATATAGAGTTAATTACAGGTAGACGCTCTCACTGACCGCTGACTTTGTTTATTTGGGTTTATTCTAATGTTATATAGAGTTAATTACAGGTAGACGCTCTCACTGACTTTGTTTATTTGGGTTTGTGTTATATAGGTTTACAGTTATATAATGTTATATAGTGTCATTTTTATTTGAGGTTAAAATGTCTTTTTTTATGTTTTTAGGGGAAAAAATAGCGTGGAATACGAGCCTGGCAGTGATCTGAGTTTCTTACTGACGGACGTTCAGGAACGTTTATAAACAGAACCTTCTCTGTTGGACAGATCGTCTCAACAGTGCTGTGGCTTTTGCACACAGTCGTCACGTGTTCTTAAACAAAATGATTCTATTTTTTGTAATAAAGTGAAAAATAAGCAATAAATACATTTCAAAATCAAAATGTCTCTTCAGTGTAATGACGGTCCTTGATGGAGTTTTCAGAGACAGGAAACTCTCCAGACGTCCTCTTCCATTGACCACCACTGTGTCTCCGTCAGGATCACCAACCCTGCTCCTAAAGGGTTCAGCCAATCAGGAACTTCTGAAGGCAGCCACTAGAGGGCAGTGAGCTCAGGTGTCCAGGGAGCAGTTGGGACATTAACTGCTTGCTCAAGGGCTCTTCAGACATGTCCTGCCAGTGCAGGGGATTGAACCAGCAGTCTTAAGACTGATTCCCCACTAAAAGGCCGTCGGCCAATCAAGACGTTCTGAAGGCAGTAATTAGGATCAGGTGGGGTTTGATCTAACGTCTGCAGGAATGAAGGCCTCCAGGAGCAGGGTTGGTGACCCCACATGCACATTTTACACACAGACAGATAAAAGACACACACACACACACACACACACACAACCACTCAACACAAGATCAATATATTCATTTATTCAGTTAAAGAAGCAGTAACGTCAACAAAAACCTGAAACCTGACGTCCAAACATCCATCGCTCCCAGCGGTGATGCTTTGATTTCACCAGTAAATAAACAGATGTTCTGCTCTAGTGTGGGTTGTGCGATGTTTTCGCTCCGATTCTCAACTGATTATTCGTTTTTGAGAAAACGCTCAGACTGAGGTCAGAACGAAGCTGAACTGGTTCTAAAGGTGTGAAAAGGTGAATCCTCACCTGGCGTCTGCTGAAACCCAATATGGGTGAATTCCGAGGGGCAGAACAATAACACGGCAACGTTAAAACACAGCTCGGATTAGTGGACAAAGGGGGTGTTTGGTGTGCAGGAGTGAAGTACAGGATCAACGGAATTCGACATCGGCTGAAAGAAAACGATAATAATCCAGAAAAACACGAAGATCTAACCGTTCGTAAGTAAAATACAGACAAATAACCCGTTTGGGAGAAATGAAAGTCAACTGCTGCAAATACACTCGTTAGAAAAGTTGTCTTTAATATTTCTGTGTGGAACTCGTACCATTACGAAGGTTCAGTGCTGTGCAGGTGTTGGCCTTGAATCGAAACCCCAGAGCTGGTGTCGGTGTGTTTCTAGTGGAGTGCTGTAGGTTACGGAGACGGTGTCATACACTCCTTTCATGTCATTGGAATTGATTATGGAATCTTCAGGTGTGAAAACGGTGTTGATATTACAACCAAACTGAAGATTCCTGGGAGCAGTGATGGCAGAAGCTTGACCAGAAACACCTAAACCCATGGTAGACCCAAACCCCGAGGATCTGTACGTGGGACAGTACCCTGCCAGCTCCCCCCGCACAAAGTCCAAAATCAGAAATACTTTATGACTGGACAAAGTCCAGTACAACTGGAGTTTGACCCCCAGGGGTTCAACCAGGTACGTTGAGCTACGGTGAACTTAATAAATGCAGACAATGTCCCGTTTACGAATCCAGAAATACAAACCAGGGGCACCTGCACAACACTGTAGAACCGAAGTCCACTTAATTCTATTCCATTTCTATATTAATGACAATGTGAACATAAATTGCACTTGAAGTCTGTTCATTTTTGTGGGTTTTTCAGGAAAATGTTCACAACAGACCTTTATTTTCTACATTTCTTACGAAAATAATCTGAAAATATAAATTGGATTCAGATCCAGATCACTGATCCGATCTGCTCTGGAGTGTGAACTGAAGCGAATCAAATTCTACGTGTAAGCGTGAAAAAGCCCAGCTCATATCAGACCTGCATTAAAGACAGTGATACAGTATAATCAGATTTACAGTAAATACTTTCAACGTGAAATCGGAGTGAAGAGGAGTGAAGAGGAGTGAAGAGGAGTGAAGAGGAGTGAGCGGGAGTCCAGCAGCGAAGGGCAGGACGCTGGTTAGATCATCAAGCAATATATTATTAAAGTACCTCTAAAAATACAAAATTCCCCACAAAAAAAAAGACACTTGGCACCAGCTCTGTGAAAACGTACAAACGTCCTGCAGATCATTTCAGAAAATGTCATTTCTTGGCACATTTCAGTTCAACCTCAGCTTCTCCTGTTTTTCTTCTTGTTATTTCACTAATTACTGCAAATCTCTACTTTATTTCTAATGCCGACAGCGAGCGATCAAACCTGCTGAAAGTCAGTGCAGTAGAGCAGCGTTTCCCAGTCGAACTCCAGGAGTTCCTGCACGGTTTTCCTGCTCTAACACCAGCGCATCTCAGAAAAGGAACACTGTCAAAAACTTCGGGTTAATAATTTCATACAAACAGTCCGATTTAATGACACGTAAAGTGACGGTTTACTGTTCAGCTCATGAAAATCAGAAATCCAGGATCTCAATTCAGGTTCACCATCAAAATGAATCATTAATATAAAATTTCACAATATTCAAATTTGCTGAGATGTAATAATAACCCGTTTGAAACCTCATGCAGGGGTAAATAATCAGCCTGTGGGGTGAATCAGGTGTGTTTGAGCAGGAAAACACAGTAAAAGTGCAGAAAGCAGATGTTCCACAGTTCCACAGTCAGAAGGAGTGAGTTCTAATGAAGCCCATCACCGTCACGATGGTCAGCAAATAATTAATGGCCCCAAAATTTAATAAACATGGTTAAAAATAGCTTCTCTATTCATTTTGTTTGATATCTGAGAGACTGATATACTGAGAGACACCACTTCTGTATGAGTAGATCAATAAATATTGATCAGATCAGACTACAGTTATCATCAGTTATTGATCCTGATCACCTTCATCTTCCTTCCCGACACCTATTTTGATGGAGTGTATTTATGAATGTAAACGTTTATAGAACGTTGCGTCTCCGCAGCTCAACACTTGATTAGTAAATCAGTGCTTAACGATATTATATTGGGGCGCTGGTGATGGAACTGAACCCCCAACCACGCACTGACTGGGAGCCTCATGATTCTAATAATGGGATGAAGTCCCTCATACGTCCGTACAGCACCGCATGGTGTTATTTGAGCTGTTCCATCAATTCAGGGACTCTCCACACTTCCTGTTCGGCTCCGGACGGGTGGAACTGGTTTATGTGACTGGAGCAGGACTGGGGAATGCTGCAGTAGAATAAACGGGAAATAGTCCAGCAGGAGCTGGAGGGGGAATGGTATCAACCTCAGTAACACAGATCTCAGTCTTAGAAACACAACACCGCTGCAGTAAGCTCTAAACCATGGGTGCATCCAAAATCACCACGGCGTCCCGATACCTCCAGCCTCACCGAGATCAGATCGGAATTGTTAGGGATGGGCACAGTTATTAGAATAAACAGCCGAACTCAATCGGGTGTTTGAGGACACCGTTTACGTTTAACCGTATTTTTTTCTAATCTGAAATAAATTCGAAAGTCTGATATTGCGTCTTACGTTAAACCCCCCCGACAGGACGAAGCAGAGCAGATTTGGGAGATAATGTTCCACACATCAGCTGAAATCACATCACGCAACAATCCATAAATGATTGGAACAACCAGCTGGAGATCACATCGGACTTATTCCGTAACAATACGAAGTGTTTCAAGCTGTGAAATTCAAACACTATCCGTTTAAAAATGCAGGAGTGCAGGTGTGGCCGTAAGTGGAAATGCCCATCCCTAACAGTGATCCCTCAGAGAACATCTCCGGACTGACTTTTGGAGAATTGGTGAGATTTGGAGATGCGGTCATGCTCGTGGACGTCTCATCGCGGTCAGCTTGTGAAGTGTCTCTGCAGTCTCGGCGTGGATGGAGGGAAAGTTAAGAGGAAGAGTGTCTATCTGGGTGAGGGATCTTTCAGGCTTCAGTGTTCCTATCTCCGTTCTCCTGTGGCTGGAGCTGCTCCTTCTCCGTCCCGTCCTCCTGGGGTGGGCGCACACGGTTGAAGAAGCCCAGCTATAAAAGAGAGAAGACAAAGAGTAACGTTGAAATGTTTTTTTTGGGAGACGACTTCGGAGGAGGCTGTCATTTTTAAACCTCAGACACTAGTTTGGTTTGGTCTTGATTGTTGAAGTGAGTCGGATCACCAAGAGCTCTCTGAGGTCTTCAGAAAGAAGGTTGTAGATGCAGATGAGTCTGAGAAGGGATTTAAAAAGATCTCAGAACAATTAGAAATCAGTCGTTCCACTGTCTGGAACATAATTTACAAGTGGAGAACATTTAGAACAACTGATCACATGACCAGATCAGACCGTCCAACATGTTCAGCCCAAGAGGAGAACCACAAGATGAGTAAAGAAGATCCAACAATCCTAAATGTTCATCATGGAGCTACAGGTAGGTCTCGTAACAGTTGATGTCAATAAATAAATGTGGACCAATAGAATAGAATATGGACCAAGACCGTCTTGCACATGATGAAACTATTGTCTCCATGTCTAATAGCAGGTGTGGACTAGAGGGGTGTGAAGACCCCAGCATTGAGCTGTGGAGCAGTGGAACTGTGTTCTCTGGAATGATGGAGCTCCATCCAGTACTTTTGGAGCATCCCCTTGTTTTCAAAAGACACAATGAGTGAAGTGTCCCAATACGTTTGTCCATATGGTGTACATGATCTGTACGGTCACTGGGGGGAACTGAACCGAAGGCCAAAGTGCAGCAAAGCAGTACATGTAAATAAAGCAATCACAGAGAGAGTGTGTGTGTGTGTGTGTGTGTGTGTGTGTGTGTGTGTGTGTGTGTGTGTGTAACTGGGAGAGTTATTCACCTTGTACATAATGAAGATGAGCAGAGCGAGCAGCAGCAGCCCAGACAAAACAGCCACAACCACCACCCACACGGGGGCAGACTGGGTCAGCTCCATTACCCACACCACGTTCAGACTGGCCTACACACACACACACACACACACACACACACACACACACACACACACAATCATTACTTCACCAAAAGAGCAAAATACTCAACATGTTCCATCAACACAGCACAAGGGAACCCAATTTCAGATTTGACATGTAGAAATGTAACACACTGCACAATATTATAATTCACAATTCATAGTGGATACTCAATAATTCATAATGGATACTCAATAATTCATAATGGATAATCAATAATTCATAATGGATACTCAATAATTCATAGTGGATACTCAATAATTCATAGTGGATACTCAATAATTCATAATGGATACTCAATAATTCATAATGGATAATCAATAATTCATAGTGGATACTCAATAATTCATAATGGATACGCAATAATTCATAATGGATAATCAATAATTCATAATGGATACTCAATAATTCATAATGGATACTCAATAATTCATAGTGGATACTCAATCATTCATAATGGATACTCAATAATTCATAGTGGATACTCAATAATTCTCATAATGGATGCTCAATAATTCATGAGTGGACTCAACCGCTAATTCATAATGGTAGTCAATAATTCATAATAGATACTGAATAATTCATAATGGATAATGAATAATTCATGAACGTTACCGAATCATTCATAACAGTTACTCAATAATTCATAGTGGTTACTGAATCATTCATAATGGATACTCAATAATTCATAGTGGTTACTCAATCATTCATAATGGATACTCAATACTCCACAGTAAATACTCAATAATTCATAGTCCTATCATTCTGGGTTCTATGCATTTTTAAGTATCTACTAATGAATACCATGATACTCAGAGGCAGAACCCAAAACATAACTAAAGTGGATGCTCAATAATTCATAATGGATACTTAATACCCCATAGAAAATACTCAATAATTCATAGAACAAACTGAATAATTCATAGTGGATCCTGAATAATCCACAGAACATGGATGTGTCAGAGCAGATTCAGAATATTTAATATTGAATTAATACTGAATTTAATACGAACTGAAGAGTCCGTAGGGATTAACACCCGCTGAGGGTGTGTGCTGTGGAGGCCCAACACCCCGCTCCGACCGCACACCAGTACTCACTGAGGTTTTATTCGCTGGCAGCTCAAAATCCAAGTTCTTGTAGGGCATCTCAATCACACTGAACGAGGCCAAGGACTTCACGATGTACGAGCGGTTCTGACTCTCACTCTGGAGGAGGAGGAGAGAAGTCAGGCAGACGTCAATTATTACTGACATGTACCAGAATCTAGTAGAATGTCTTCTCTGGACAGGAGACACAGTTATTCTGACAGAAGCAGGAGAAACTATTTAATCCCCTTGATTTCAGAAGAAACTTTGAACGAGCGGGCGTCCCAATACTTTTGTCCACATAGCGTTCTTCACTTAATATGAACATGAGATGTGACTGACCTGCAGGAAGGTGGCCACCGCCAGTCTGGAGTAGATGAAGAGTATGGCGCTCTGACCTCTCTCCAAACGGCCCACTTGACACTTGATCTTCAAACACTGAGCTTTCTCACAATCCTACACACACACACACACACACACACACACACACACACACACTTAGTAAAGTGATGACATCATAAGTACTGTAACAGGATGTTCAGTGTTGACGTTATCAGTAAGAGTAACGGTGTAACTAAGCCCATTAAAGTGATGAAGCTATTAGAAGAAATGAATTATGACCAGTGAAAAGTACCAGGATAAACATGTCCCCATTGTGTCCTGGTCCCTTCAGACCAGCGGCGGTGAGCATTGGTTTCCTGTTCCAGCCATCCATTGGAATCACCAGGCGACACTCACTCGCATTTTTTGTCCCCAGTACATGGGATTCTGTAACAGCAACAACATTTACAGAAACTCATATTAGTTTTTCGATACAACAGTGTTCTCCTGCTTTGATACCCCTCACTGAATCGCTATGAGCTCTGAGTCCCTCAGACACTACAGCAGTGTGTGAAGAAGACTTACAGACACGTTGAGGGGGTTGATCTCCATGTCAGTGCTGCAGTTCATGGCTCCGTCCACCTCATATTTAGTGATGTAGAGCAGAGAGCCGTTGTTAAAGCGGTAGGGCCACTCCACGTCCAGCATGGCTTTGGTGAAGGTGCTGGGACCTTTATTCCGCAACTGCACAACAACACAAGACCATCGGCTTTATGAAGTGGAGACATTTCCATGACTATGTTCGTTGTTATGCAAATACATGTTCACATACATGTAATATCACTATATCATACGACTGATGATTCATCTCATAACATCCCTCATGGTGATGGTTTTTAGTGGAGAATTATGTTTTATGGAAAAGGATGATATTAAGAGTTAGAGAGTGACGGTGTTTGGTTGGAGAGTGACGGTGTGGTGGTTAGAGAAGTAGCGGTGTGAGGTGGTTTGGAGAGTGGCGGTGTGGCTGGTTTGGAGAGTGGCCGGTGTTATTGATTTGGAGATGATATGTGGACAGAAGTGACGGTATGTGAATGTTTGGAAGTGACTGTGTGGTGGTTGGTGACGTTATGTGGGATTTAGAGTAAAGCGTTATGTGGTTAGAGAGTGACGGTATGTGGTTAGAGAGTGACAGTGTGGTGTTGGAGAGTGACAGTGGTGGTTGGAGAGTGACGGTGTGGTGGTTAGAGAGTGACGGTGTGGTGGTTGGAGAGTGACGGTGTGGTGGTTAGAGAGTGACGGTGTGGTGGTTGGAGAGTGACGGTGTGGTGGTTAGAGAGTGACGGTGTGGTGGTTGGAGAGTGACGGTGTGGTGGTTGGAGAGTGACGGTGTGGTGGTTGGAGAGTGACGGTGTGGTGGTTGGAGAGTGACGGTGTGTGGTTAGAGAGTGACGGTGTGTGGTTAGAGAGTGACGGTGTGTGGTTAGAGAGTGACGGTGTTGGAGAGAGACGGTGTGGTGTTGGAGAGTGACAGTGTGGTGTTGGAGAGAGAAGGTGTGGTGTTGGAGAGTGACAGTGTGGTGTTGGAGAGTGACAGTGTGGTGTTGGAGAGTCATGGTGTTTGGCTGGAACATGATTCTAATGAAGCTGCGTTAGAATGAGGGTGTTGTGGGTAGTGATGGTGTTTGGCTGAAGATCTGAGTGATGGATTATGTTAAGTTGTAAAATGGTTGTATACAGTTCCCTAAGCTTTACTTCAATGTAAAGAGTATTAGTACTAATTTCAGTGTAACACTGTGTCGGGTCCAGCGAGACTCATACTTCGTAGATGTGCTGGACGAGGGGTCCGATATCGTCCTCCAAAACCGGCACATCTTTGGGTTGCCAATTAGCAATGGGTAGGAAAATCTGTTCAGGTGCAGAAGCCCTGCCAGGAAATAGACACACGACTACAATGTCAATTACATTACATTGAATCAAATAGGTGTTCGATACAGTGTATGATAATGAGTCTCCTACCCTCTTATTTCCACATTTGCCAAAACAGCCAGCTTTGTGATGATGGGCACCAGGTTGCTGGTGTTGTTGTACTGATTCGAGCTGGGAAGAAAAGAAGGGCGAGGGTAGACACCAGGTAAACACTAGGTAGTGCTGTTGCTCCAGTAACCCAACACTTACAAACACACAGTGCGACCCAAGCCTCAAAAATCCCTGTGTAAATGGAACGACCACAAGCCACTCCTTGTGTTGCACCACAGTCTGAACTACAAAAATGTTTTTACTGGGGATTAAAGCACATACTGGCTAAAGCTCTCTGCACAACAATGTATGATGTATCATAGTTATTTGGAACACAAGGACAACTGAACTACAGCTTAAGAGTGAACTGGAATGGTCTAGGTCCTAGAAATGGAACAGGAATTGTACAAATAACCATACTGACCACAGTCCAGCCAAAACATAGACCTACACCAATAACTGATCCATCCTTGTACCCTCAATGTCCATCCTATCAGCTCCTCTGACCACACAGGAGCACGTTGTAGTTCTATAATCACAGACTGTAGTTCATCTGTTTCTCTGATACTTTATTCTCCTCCTTTCACCCTGATCTTCAATGATCAGGACCCCACAGGACCACCACAGAGCAGATATGATGTGGGTGGTGGGTCATTCTCAGCACTGCAGTCACACTGACGTGGTGGTGGTGTGTTAGTGTGTGTTGCTGGTACGAGTGGATCAGACACAGCAGAGCTGCTGGAGTGTTTAAACCCCTCAGTGTCACTGCTGGACCGAGAACAGTCCACAAGCCAGAAACGTCCAGCCGACAGCGTCCTGTGGGCAGCGTCCTGTGAGCACTGATGAAGGACTAGAGGACGACCAACACAAACTGTGCAGAAACAGATGAGCTTCTGTCTCTGACTTTACATCTACAAGGTGGAGACACTCGGTAGGAGTGTCTAATAGAGTGGACAGTGAGTGGACACAGTGTTTAAACACTCCAGCTGCACTGCTGCGTCTGATCCACTCGGACCAGCAACACACACTAACACACACCACCATGTCAGTGTGACTGCAGTGCTGAAAATTACATAATGTGATATTATATTTCTGAATTACTTGTAACTGCTCTTTAAAGTATTCAGTCTTTAATTCAGAACACAGAGTGAATGCAGTGGAAAAGAGAGAGACGCAGAGGGCTGAAGGAGGGAAGATGTTGTGTTTGGGTTCGGGAGGAGAGCAGCAGTGCTCTGTAATTAAACAGACTGTGAGTCTTCTCCATCAGCAGGGAGCTGGAAGATTCGACCCCCGCAGCACTCTGCAGCCTTTTACTGCTTCAAATGAACAACTTGGGCAGGAAGTGGTTATCCAGCGGAACATCTCTGCTTTATGAGTTTGGAGAGGAAAACATCTGATCTCCGTAGGTCAGAGAGGCAACGGCTATATTCTCATAAACTCATCCCCACCCAGAGACAGGGCTGCTGATTTACAGAACTACTCAAAGACTCATGACCATTCTGATCACTCATA
This sequence comes from Acestrorhynchus altus, assembly GCA_034509495.1. Classification (NCBI taxonomy): domain Eukaryota; kingdom Metazoa; phylum Chordata; class Actinopteri; order Characiformes; family Acestrorhynchidae; genus Acestrorhynchus; species Acestrorhynchus altus. The sequence goes on along the minus strand of CM067509.1, from coordinate 34,319,548 downwards.
ACACAAACTCAAAGCAGATAACGGTTCCATTGTTCATTCTTTAAAAGCACACTATAATGTCTATATGATCCACACCTCATTCTGACAGACTGTAATACACTACAGGAAGTGTAGGGGGCGCTCTATAACGCTCTATAATGTTCATATGATCCACACGCTCATTCTGACAGACTGTAATACACTACAGGAAGCGTAGGGGGCGCTCTATAATGCTCTATAATGCTCTATAATGCTTAATATTGAATGAATATCAATATATTTATATATTATTAACACTATAATATATATCAACATACCTTTGGATCTGCAGCTCAAACTTGACTGAGGTGTCCTGCTCTGAGAGCTGATGGACACTGAATCGCAAACCAGCCATAATCTGAAACACACACACACACACACACACACACACACACACACACACACACACACTCTTTTTTATTATAGTCATGAGGCATAACACTGAAAACAGCCTGTCCAGGCTGCACCCTGTGAGTGAATGACGGGCTGTAAATGGGGTCTACCTTGGTTCCTCCTTTCATGGGGTTTCCTAGATCACATACAACTCTGGTCTGGTTCTCCTTCTTATACGCACAGGAGAGTCGGGACAGCGTCTGCAACACAAACAAAACTCCAACGTTGACACAGCGCCTGGACAACGCATTAAAAACCTACAAACGTGTTTTACTGAAGCTGAGGTCAGCAGCGTTCGGGTCCAGTCAGATTCCTGCATTTGGGTAATGAGGGTGAATTAGTCGCAGTTACTCCACACACTTATCCAATAATCCTCCGCTCGGAGAACAGAGTTCCTCCATAAAAGAACGGCTTCACAGTTGGATAAACAATGCTGTGCATAAGTTTTCGTCCCCTCAAAAGTCAGAACTAAAAGCTGCTTATCTGCTCAGTAAGTGTTCATTCCATCAGTTAAACACTGATAACCTTCCTACACAAAGTCCTGGTTTTCCATCACTGTCTTCATGAAACATCTCCAAAGTTCTCCTGATGGGAGTCTAGTATCATTATTAGTCTCATCAACACCTGCTTTGGTAAATCTTCAAGATGTTCAATCAGGTGCGCTGGTGATGGAATCGAACACATCCAGGCACTAGCTGGAGGCATCCAGGAGAAACCTGGAACTTCATACAATCACACCAGCCTCAGTCCACTCCAGATGAAGCTCTTGAATCCACTTTCAAGACAGTCTTCTCAAGGTTGCGGTCATCCCTGCTTCTCGTGCACCTTTTCCCACCACATGTTCCCCTTCCGGTCAACTTTACATTAATATGCTTTAAGACAGTCTGAGAACAGCCAGCAGTGAACTTCTGTGGCTGACCCTCTTTGTGGAGGGGGTCAGTGATGAGCTTCTGGACAGCTGTCCGGTCAGCAGTCTTCCCCTTGGTGATGGCTGTGTGTGCTGAACTAGACACAAGACATTATGAACTTTGAACGCCGTTACCAAGGACAACATAACGAGAACACGATGGGGGACTATGTTCGGGACTGATTGTTGTTTGGTCATCTGTGTAAAGTTACAATGCGTACAATGTTCTTCATCTGACTGTATGAACGAGAAGATGCGAAACCGACTGTTTCGATACTGAAAACGCGTGACTTTCTTTGCCGTGGTCACAGAAGCGAGGTTTGTGAGGAACGTAGGCGATTCTGCATTTGTTTATCGTTGTTTTAAACAATGAAACTAAAGGTGGTTTGTGTAAAAAGCCCTGCTTTGTCTGTTCCATTCCAGTAGCAGCACATCAGGACGGCCGCGTCCCTGCGGACAGTGATGGCAGGACACGCGCACTTATTAAAGTAGTAAGATGACTGACCAACGATGATTGATCTGTCTATGGTGCGTGTGGAGTCTCCTCTTACCTCGCTGTTCCGGACCACCCCGATAAAGTCGGCCTGCGGGGGCATGATGACGTGCAGCTCCGCCTCGTAAGCCCCCTCACCTCCGTTCATCGCTGTGACCTCCAGGGTCAGGGGGTTATCGTCTCCAATGTAAATCTGCTTCTGATCACTGGAGCACAGCAAACACACACACACACACACACACACACACACACACACACACACACACACCATGCTTTAGTTCATATAGTACATCAAATCAATAAAATTAATATCAAAACTTGATAACACTTTTCAGACCAAATGAAATTGGGATTCAACAGATCAAAGGTAAAGATAAAAAATGGAGGGAAAAAATAAAAATAAAATTAAAATAGAAATTAAAATGAAACCATGGGTTTTAAAAAAAAGGGCAGATCAGTGATAAAATACTGAATCAGACTCGCTCCAGTGTCCTCTGTTCCAGTAGCAGCACGTTATTGACCGTGTTCTGGACACAACTATTCATCCCAGTGTTATTAATGAACTGGGAAAATCTGCTTCATCTCCAGAGCACCAGCGAGCTGGACGTCACGACATCACCTTCGGTTTCTAACCACCTTCAGACAGAGTCGATCATCTTTACTTTAATTTCATCCTCATTTTATTTTCATCTTTTATTATATTTACTCATTTCTATTTTTTTACTTTTTTCTATGTATTTATTTTTGTTTGAACTTACTGTATTTTTAATTCCATGCTGTGCTTGATTATCAAATACCTTTTTGGAGATTTTCATTCAATTTATCCCAATTAAATCTTATTAGCGAATTTTATTTACATTATTTTCCATTTTCAATCCCTTTGGGCTGCAAATGCTCGACCGCAAATGGAAATGAGGGTCACCCTCCATGTATTTCTGAGTAAAATAGAGACGGTCTGATGGATAGAGTAAAAAAATTAATAGAATTAAATAAAAAAATCAACTGAAAACATAATCGTAATGAAACTCACATCAACTGTTTTCTTCAAAATGAAACATTCACAGATTAGAATTGAATATTTGGCCGAAATGCAGTCGTTAACTGGTTTCTTTGCTTCTGTTCTAACGGGGTCTGGAGTTTCTACACTGATCGCTCGTATTGATCAGAGACAGGAGGAGGAATCGCGTGATTAAGGGCCTAAAACCTCTGTGTCTGTGTAACAACAAGGCTGTGTCTGAAACCGGGATTAGCAGGCTGACGCTGCCACTGTGTCTCACGGGGCAGTTTAATAATGAACGTCTGTGTCTGTAAGACAACAAAACGTCCAGATGTTGCAAGATACTGACCGCTCACCCTCATTAGCTATTTGCTTTTTAAACCCAAAGACGGATCAGAATCCTGTTTGCGTCGGCAGCCGTATAAACATTATCGATACATATAAAGCCTTGACAGGAGGAGAGCAGCAAGAGTGAAAGGGAAGGTCTAGAAGACAGTAGTGAGACCTGCTGTGATGGTGGTTTGGAGACTGGGTCTCTGTCTAAAAGACAGGAGGCTGAGCTGGAGGTGGTGGAGATGAAGATGCTGAGATTTTCGTTGGGAGGACAAGGATGGAGAAGATTAGAAATGAGCAGATCGGAGGGACAGTGAAGGTGGAGCAGTTTGGAGGTAAAGCCAGAGAGGACAGGTTGAGATGGTTTGGACATGTGTTGAGGAGGAATAGTGGATATATTGGACAGAGAGTGTTGGAGATGGAGCTGCCGGGCAGAAGGAGAAGAGGAAGACCTCAGAGAAGGTTTATGGAGGTAGTGAAGGTGGGCATGGAGATGGTTGGTGTAACAGTGGAGGAGGCAGGGGATAGGGCAAGACGGAGGCAGATGATCCGCTGTGGTGACCCCTAAAGGGAGCAGCCAGAAGAAGAAGATATACGTATATAAAGCCTCATATCCACAAACATCCACCCAGTCCTCCAGAGCGTAACAGCCGTTTGTGTCATGGTAAAGGATGCACAGACAGACAGCTCAGGGTAATTCCGAGCTCTGGTGACTCACCTGACCACAGCCAGTTTCAGGTCAGGCTTACAGATGTTATCGTCACCACAGTCCAGCAGAATATGGGCCTATGGAAAGAGAAACCACACCACGAGTCAGCATCTATTCATATCCCAGACAGCGCTGAGGGAGGGATTATCTACACCGTAACAACATGCTGCCCTGGTGTTTGTGAAATAAGACTATCATTTGGGCATTGGCAGCTTGTTGGTCATCTTCTGACCTCATAACTAAGTTCTTGCACCAGGTTCTTCAATGCTGTGGTCTGAAAAATAAAGGAGCATCAAAGAAGAACCACTTTTGCTTCCATTAACCTTTCAAATAAAGACGTTCCTAATAATGATGTGGTTGGTGTGGCGCAACAGAGAACGCCAGCAGTGAGCCACCACCCCGTGTGGGAGACTGGGGTTCAATTCCCAGTCTGGACAAATATGCTGTGCTATACCATTAAGAGTCAGTCCAGACTGCAGGGGTTGGACAATGAAACTGAAACACCTGGTTTTAGACCACAATAATTGATTAGTTTGGTGAACTAGGGCCTCCTTTTGCGGCCAATACAGCATCAATTCGTCTTGGGAAGGACATTTTTTGGAGACAATCCGGGTTAACACCCCAACATCCCTTTCAGACAGCTTCCTCTTGCGTCCACAGTTAATCCTGTTGGATGTGGTTGGTCCTTCTTGGTGGTGCTGACGTTACCCTGGATACTGTGGCTCTTGATACATCACAAAGACTTGCTCTCTTGGTCACAGATGCGCCAGCAAGACGTGCACCGATGTGGTGGTTCACGGGTGGTGTTATCTGTTGCTTCACCCCAACCACATGTATGTTTGATGGATCAGGTGAATTCTTCTCTCCTTCAGCCGCTGAGGGTGTAGGTGACTCATTTTCATATTGCAGTCTTCTGTGGTCGCAGTGTTGCAAAAGCGGATCTTCTGAAAC
>CM067509.1:34148263-34309263 GCA_034509495.1 Acestrorhynchus altus | reverse complement strand
CACACACACACACACACACACACACACACACACACACACACACACACACACACATTAGCACATGCATAGACTTGCACACAAACGCAATGCACTAAATGAAAAACAAAACCACACAGAGAGGGAAGGAAGAGAGAGAGAAAGACAGAGAGAGAGAGAGAGAGAGAGAGAGAGAGAGAGAGAGAGAGAGAGAGAGAGAGAGAGAATAATAATATTGGTGTTCAGTGTGCTAGGCAGCTGCTTAGAGGAGCCCATGGCTGCTAAATGTTGGGATGAGGTTTAAGCAGTGTTGAAACTGAAACTTGCATCATCTGGTCTTCAAGACTTTTGGACATCAGTTAATTTCCTGCTCAGAGAACATCTCCACGAAGACCCTCTGAACAGGAACATTGTGAGACATTTATAGATTTATCACTTTTTATCATATTTGGGCTACGTTCACACAGCAGGTAAAGTAATAATAATAATAATAATAATAATAATAATAATAATAATAATAATAATAATAATAATAATAATAAGACATTACCTTTCACAAGGTAAGGATGGTTTACAGGACAAGTACAAGAGGAAGGGACAGAATTAAACGTTTTAAAGAAGAGATTGGATTTAAGTTGAGCTCTGAAGATGGAAACAGGGGGACGAGTGGATAGCGGATAGCAGTTGTGCAGCAACAACCTTCTCCAGAACTTTAGAGACAGAAGTCAAGTTAGAGAAGAGCTTTTAAAGAACGGGTTTAACGTGGCCGATTTGAAAGTTCTAGGGACAGAACCAGCAGAAAGACAGCGGTTAATGATATGGGACATTGATACCAGTGAGGCAGAGCTTCAGAAGCGAGGTAGGAGCTGGGTCATGTAGAGGAAGAAGATTTAGATTTGGCAAGTAGTCAAACGGAATCAACAGGGCAGAAGTTTGAGAGGCTCAGAGACGTGGAAGGACAGTCAGAGGAGGCAGAATTAGAAAGGCTTTTATAGATGGAACCAATTTGATCCTGGAAAGAGTTTCGGAAAGCAGCGCATTTTTCTGAGGAAGAGGAAGCAGCAGGAGTGGGAGGCTGAAGCAAATCACTGACAGTGGAAAAGAGTGGCTTAGGATCGTCACCAGAACCATTCATCGATGGTGTGGTCAGAGAGGCCAAGCGTGACCCATGTCCAGCATCACTGCAGGAGGTGTTCTTCACTTCACGTGAAGTGTTCAGACTGTGAATCGGATATATATCACATAAACAATGGTCGCAAAGCGCGCCCCCGACACCAGGTGGGTGAAGACGAGCAACCCCCCCGGGGGGTATTTTTACCGGCTGTGTGAACAGAGCATTAGTCAGCAGCACTAAACCCCACCCCATTTCCTTCCCCCCGGTCAAACCCAGCAGTCCCTCTCCGTCTTGCAGCTGTGGGCGTTACCTAAGCGGCAGGGCGAATACTCCACCACCGTGGATCCTTTCTTCAGGAAGCAGGTCCCGACAGGTTCGCGTTCCTTTACGCTGTACGCGTTCCACTGATACAGCGGGGCACACGCCTGCACACGACCAGCACACACCACTCACACACCTGACACACTCCAGTATTCACAGCTGATTCACAGTGAAACCAATATGATTTTCTACACAAATCATGGACATCAGCAGATTTACAGTGACTAACAGTGATTAACACTAACATAGTGACCAGCGTTTTGTTTCTACACTCACTGTCCACTATCAGCTGCTCTCACCCTGATCTTCAATGATCAGGACCCCACAGGACCACCACAGAGCAGATATTATGTGACATGGTGGTGGTGTGTTGGTGGATCAGACACAGCAGTGCTTCTGGAGTGTTTAAACCCCTCAGTGTCACTGCTGGACCGAGAACAGTCCACCGACCAGAAATGTCCAGCCGAGAGCGTCCAGTGGGCAACGTCCTGTGAGCACTGATGAAGGACTAGAGGACGACCAACACAAACTGTGCAGAAGCAGACGAGCTTCTGTCTCTGACTTTACATCTACAAGGTGGAGACACTCGGTAGGTGTGTCTGATAGAGTGGACAGTGAGTGGACACAGTGTTCACGTCCTTCTGGGTGCAGCTATTTTCTTTGATAATGAATGTACATGCCCCATTCTGACAGACTGTAATACACTACAGGGAGAACAGGGGGCGATGTGGCTTCTACTATTTAACTGATTTGATTCACTCCGTCACTCGGAATCGTTGTCACTCCGGGTCGAAGCCGGAGTTTTAAAGGAGCAGAGCAGGTTTACCAGGATGTGTTCTCCATCAGAGCGAACTGTAGCTCCAAACCACTGACTGGACTTGAACTCCATCTGCATGCCATTCTCACGCCGGTCATCTGAGAACGAGAGAGAGAGAGACAGAGAGAGACAGAGAGAGACAGAGAGAGAGAGACAGAGAGAGACAGACAGAGAGAGACAGAGAGAGACAGACAGAGAGACAGAGAGAGACAGACAGAGAGAGACAGAGAGAGAGACAGAGAGAGACAGAGAGAGAGAGACAGAGAGACAGAGAAATTGCACAAATTTGACAATGTTTTGATCAAAAATTTACGTTACATTACATTTGCATCTACACAAAAACCTTAAAAACAATTTATATCTCAGTGTTTTTAATGAAAAAGAAAAATATTTTGATTCAACCTTTAATGTTTATTTAATTGTTATTTATGTATCAGAATCATCTCTGTTCAAACAGCCCCTCCTTCTCATTCTCCTCTATAACCAAATATCTGGGTCAGTGATGTCATCAGCCCCGCCCCCTCTCTCTGATCAGTCAGAGTCTGTGTGCAGGTTGAGCATCAGCCCCGCCCCCTCTCTCTGATCAGTCAGAGTCTGTATGCAGGTTGATCATGTTCACGTGGACAGAGCAATAAACATGCACTGGAAGCTCTTTTGGCTTATAAAACTCAAATAGACACGTGTAGGTTCACGACTGGGTTTGTATATGAATATAATAAACCACAAATTCACACCAACCCCTCCACACTTCCATCTCCACGACTGAACTCTGCAGCCATTGCAGGACCTCTTTAAGACTGGTCTACATTCTTCTGCTGAATGAGTCTGAGATGGTCTTGTTGGGGTGGACACAGGAAAAGGCATTCCTGTCGTTCTGGACAGAATAAAGACGTTTGACACCATAAAATAGAAAAGTCCCAGATGTTTTAACAGCAGCCAGTGGAACCGGGAGTGTGTTTGTTCCAAAGCGATGCTTTGTGAAGTGGGGGGAGGGGTCCTGATTTCCCCCAAACGTGGGAAGAGCCAATTTCCCAGCTCCATTAGGACTCTCCCCCATCACACACAATGCTTCTGAGACCAAGACGGTGAGGACGACCACATTCCTCTGTCTCTTTTTAAACTGCCGTCATTGCATCATTGCTGGGTAGCCAACACACTCGGAGGAAAGTGTCGGTTCCCCAGCTCTGTGCTGGCCACCATCGCACGGAGAGCGCCATCTACCCACCCACAGAGAGCATGTCCAACTTCATGCATGACCTGGGATTCGAACCTGCAATCAGTTGTGTGTAGTAAGAATAAAGTCCTACTCCAGGCTTTGACGTGCACCCTTGTGCTGACTATTTGCAGGGTAAAATAGCCACACCCTCATTCCCCAGGCGTGGGTTCATACCCTGTAGAAACATCACACATGCTTTCCCCCCCAAATCATCCAGATCCCACAGCAGGTCGCAGTCAAACTCTTCTCTCTAAATTGAAATTCACGGCTGAACCGATTCAGCTGACTCTGCTCCTGGCTCCAATCCTCTCCGTGTCGACTCAGCACCTTATCTTCAGACCATCGGAGTGTGGTGAAGCTTCAGGGCACGAGAAACCACAGAGAAACAGAAGTAGAAAAGCAGAAGACTCAGTGCCTGGGATCAATAAGCTCAGTCAGACTGACTGCTAACTCTAGACATAAAAACGTGTCCAGAACCCTCTTCTGAAAAAGGTCCTCAGCTACTTTAAGCTGCACCCAGTGCTGACACTGATGTGCAAATGCACACAAAGCTTGTCTAGTCCTTGTAGAGAAGTGCTGCCAATACAATAGGAGTCCCAGCATTGAGCTGTGGAGCAGTGGAACTGTGTTTTCTGGAATGATGGAGCTCCATGCAGTACTTTTGGGATGAGTTGTGTAATCCTCACAGCAATGCTGCAGAACCTAGTACAGTTACTCCAACAAAAGCAGGAAGAACTCTAATACCATTGATTTCATAAGAAGCGATGTATAAGCTGGTGTCCCCATACTTTTGTCCATACAGTGTACTATAGAACAGTCTCAGGCTGAATATAAAGAAGTCTTGCTCCATTTAGAGGAACGTGGCGTCATCTAGTCCAGACATGCCAAGAAGTAACTGCTCACCGAACAGAGAAACTCAGGCCTGAAATAACACCATAAAAGGCAACGTACACACCTCCACAGCCTGGCCCTCAAACACACAGAGAACATACACTATCAGCTGGGGAACTATGTCCTCTGGAGTGATGAAGCTCCATCCAGTAGTTCATGAGCTGGTGGGGCAGAACTGACCACCCAATATCAGTACCTGACCTCACAGATGCTCTCATGAGGCTGAGTGCAATCAAATCCTCCTACAATGTCCATCATACTAATGTGCATGTCCCTTCAAGCCATCAAACCAGCTCCACAAGACCTCTGAAGGTGCACCAAGACTAACAGCAGATACGTTAAGTCCACAAGTATCAGTGAGCTTTGGGCCCCATGACCCTGTCGCCAGTTCACTGGTTGTCCCTCCGTGGAGCCCTGTTGGTAGGCACTGACCACTACATACTGGGAAGTCCTACTAGATAGTTGGAGATGTTCTGACCCAGTGACCTAGAATGTCTGGTACAGTACAAAGCAAATATGCAATCAGCACTTAACTGGTCACGTTTACACCAGTTAACGGGGTAATGTCTCCAGTTCAGATCAGGGCTTCAGTCGAAACCCGAACACAGCGTTTATATTCATTAGATGTTTATGAAGCACATGAACCAACTCTTGTTAACATTCTTAACTGATTACAATCCCCGCAGGGCCATCGCGTGACCTCATCAGGGGGTTAACTGGAGGAGAGAAGGAAGCACAGCTTCAGGATTAGTCACAGCTTGTTTCTCCACACTGATTCTCTTTAGCTCCAAGACATTTCAAATGAAACGTGTGAGCTCAGACATGGTGGACAAAACGATCCATAATCTCAATCAGTCTACACTGAGATACACTGTACCACGCTGAGCAGGAACTGAGCAGGAGCTGAGCCAAGATAGATCTGAGCAGAAACTGAGCTGAGAAAGAGGTGGGCAGGACACTGAGAAGGAAAACATAAGGAAAGGAGAAAGAACAGGAAAAGAACCAAAAGGAAGCCAAGCAGAAACTGAGAAGGAGCTGAGGAGAAGCTGAGGAGAAGCTGAGGAGAAGCTGAGGAGAAGCTGAGGAGAAGCTGAGGAGCTCAGGAGATCTGGACCTCAGGAGCTCAGGAGGAAGCTGAGCTCCTCACAATTATACTGTTAATAATAAAGACTAAAAACAGTCAGACCGTCTACACCATAAAACACACCCAGCGTGTCTGATAGCATCTCCACACCTGACCTTGGATAATCAGACAGCCTTCTTACGTTCCTTCAGTGGGAAATTCCCATAGTGCCACACACACACACACACACACACACACACACACACACACACACACACACACACACACAGCTGGTTAAACACCACATGTGCCACTTCACCTGTCATTACAGTCAGGGTAGCTACTGAGCAGTACAGGCGGATGTTTGAGGACCCCGTGTGATTACTGGGAGCTCAGCACTGATTGTGGTGTTGGTGTCCATTAGGGCCCATTGGGCGTCCATTGGGACGCTTACTGGTTTAAATAACACACACTGACACACCGTCATACAATCATACTGCATATACACACACTCACATTAAAGCAACTGGTTATTTACTATATTTACCCTGAATGTGGTTAAAACAGCTGTACTGGTGCTTATTTAAAAAAAATATACACCAATCCACATCCATGTTCACCAATTCACACCTACCTATCTAGAACCGTCCATACCAACATGCTGTCCCAGCAATGCTGAGTCAGTGACTTGGCAAACAGAGATGTAGCCATGCAACGCCAATACAAATACAACGCCAATGCCAAATACAACGTAATACTAAAAACAACCTGGAAACTAAAAACAATGCCAATGCAAATAACGCCAATACCAAATACAATGCCAATACTAAAAACAACGCAAAACTAAAAACAATGCCAATACCAAATACAATGCCAATACTAAAAACAACGCTAATACCAAATACAGCACCAATACAAAAAACACCAATACCAAATACAACGCCAATACCAAATACAGCACCAATACAAAAAACACCAATACTACAAACAACGCCAATACTAAAATCAATGCCAATACCCAATACAGCACCAATACAAAAAACACCAATACCAAATACAACACCAATACTACAAACAACACCAATACTGGAAACAGCATATTACTACAAACAAGCATACTAAAATCAATGCCAATACCCAATACAGCACCAATACAAAAACACCAATACCAAATACATGTGCTAAATCAACACACCAATACTAAAATCAATGCCAATACCCAATACAGCACCAATACCAAAAAACACCAATACTAAATACAATTCCAATACTGAAATCAACACCAATACAAAAAACACCAATAACTAAAAACAAAACTAATAAAGTATTATTATTGTTGTGTCATTTGTGATGTTTAATCTCAACTATTGATCAGCAACTGAATCTGGAGCAGAACTAGCATTCACTGCCAGTACACCACCCACACACAGACACACCCAGACACACCCAGACACACACAGACACACACAGACACACACAGACACACACAGACACACACAGACACAGCTGATAACAGTACTGTTTATGATACACTGTGGTGGAGTTATATCTCAGTGGAATGTTGAACATCAAGGTAAAAAGATGTGACAGACATCTGAGAACTCTACCCCCACAAACACACACACACACATTCGCATGCACACACACAGACGCACACAAACACACACAGACACACCTGATGACTTTCAGTGTTAATCAATTCAAGTTCAGTGCTGCTAAAGCTGCTGAATTGACTGAACTGTTCTTCAACGCTGAGCTTCATCAGAACATCAGCTTTGAAGAAAGCGAGAGAGAGAGAAAGCGAGAGAGAGCGAGAGAGAGAGAGCGAGAGAGAAGCGAGAGAGAGAGGCGAGAGAGGCGAGAGAGAGAGAGCGAGAGAGAGAGAGAGAGAGAGAGAGAGAGAGAGAGAGCACCATAGGCTGAACTGGGTCTCTCTCACACAGCATACCAATGAATCAGCCAAAAGGCTTTGGGTTCACATTCCCACACAACGCAGACAAACAGGGCTCTGCTGATTGGCTGAGCCGGACTGGTGGAGGATTGTGATGGTGGGGTTCTTTGTTCTTCCAGTCTCCCAAAGCAAGCTCTCTAATCAGTGAGCTAAACTGAAAGCTAATCACCTGAACTGGCCCGAGTCTGGCCCTGTTGGATACCAGTGCTCTAATGACCTGGAGAGTCTAGTGCAGCCCAGGAGCGGCTCAGAGTACCGGTATCTGCACCTCCTGAACCAGTGGTCTGAGGAACGTTCAAAAAACAGAGAACATCACAGTAATATATATTATATAGTGTTTTATAATATAATTATATATTCAGGTTTGAAATACTGTATAAATCCTCAAAATCAGTACTGCTTTTTAATGAATAGATTTATTATAAAATTTTAGATTTTGACAGTTTCTGGAGATGAGTTAAACTATGAAAGAGCATTACTCATAGGCCTGTCACGATAAATCCATTATCAACATCGTTCATCCTTAAGACCATATTGTACTTTTTACTGACCCAAACATCCCAGCTCAATTTTATTCATTTGTTTTAAAAGATTGTTAAGCGTGTTCTATTCCAATTCTGTGGCCTGAATATTAAGATTAATGTCTAATTTTCCAAGTTAATATCGAATTAAACTCTATTGCTTTTACTCTGCTCTTAAATGATCATTATATCAGTGGCACAAAATGGTTCATTCATTAACTCACACTCATGGGACATTACTGAGCTTCATTAAGTATCTGATTCATAAAATATTTGGCAGAGCCAGGTGTCCAAAAGCAATGACACAAGTGTCCAAATACTTTTTGTCCATATAGTGTGGGTTGGTTATTGATCCCATTGTTGATTGAGGAGACTCGCTGAGGTAACTGGCTGTAATTGGCTGCCTGATTCTCATGTTTTATACCCAAATATTTAGTAATGATTAATAATTTCTATTTAATGTCTAATTAATAAGTGCTGTTGATGAATGTAATGAATTTAAGTGGTAATAATAGAGTTGATCATAATTATTTCTGAGACAGTATATCGTCCACAAAACTGCAGGCCTAGTTATGAGCCTATTATTCACAGCTCTCTGACCGTGTGTTATATCCCCAGCGTGTGTACAGTACGTGTGTATTTACACCGTCATCTTACTGAAGGATATAAACTCCGTGTTTATCGTCCAGATTCCTGTAGGACACGTTCTTCATGACACACATTTGCTTTAAGTTTCCATAAAACTGGAAACGGAATCTGAGGAAAAAATAACTTCATAGGGTTCTAGATCTTGTGCTTCAGCAGAACACGCCCTCTCCCACCCAGAACCCCACACCGGTTCAGAGTGCGCCTGCTGTAAGCCTGTGTTCTGGGATGAGTCTGGACTTGACGACAAATCCCAAACCTCCCCTACACCGCTCTAACCCACAATCTGGGTCAAAGAAGATCCATGACCCCATAAATCAATACAGACCCCAGGGCAGCTTAGAACACACACACACACACACACACACACACACACACGCCGCGCTTGCGATGGCACACGCCGCGCCGCAACGTTCCACCCCTTACTGCCTTAAGCGCACCGCACATAAACACACATGGCTTACACACGCAAACACACATGCAAACACACACGCAAACACACACGCAAACACACACGCAAACACACACGCAAACACACACGCAAACACACACGCAAACACACACAGAGAGTGGGCTCTGCTCACCAGTGTTATCAAACTGTATCTGTGAACATGCACCGCCCGCCTTCCACGGACAGCTGTACACCGCTCCTCTCTCCGTCACTGAGGAAGAGGAGGGCGTGGTGTTTGCTTTAGGAGCACCAACCAGAAGATTTAACCTGGTGAAATAAAAAAAAATAGATATTTCCATTAAAAAAGTCCATTAATTGTAACAATAAAAACAATGACAATACAATTAAAAACAATCTAACTGTTAAGAAACAGAAACTGTACCACAGTGAAATGCGATTACCGTATCACAATCTATCCGTTAAGAAACAGAAACATTGCTACGGTGAAATGCGGTACCGTATCCGCGATCTAACGCCCGTTAAGAGCACAAACGCCGGTACCAGTGAAAGTACGATGCCGTATCACGATCTAACTCCGTTAAAGAGCAGAAACCGTACTACAGTGAAATGCGGTGCGAAGTATCTGATGTAACTCCATTTAAGAGCGGCTTGTACTACAGTGAAATGCGGTACCGTATCACAGTGTAACTCCATTAAAGAGCAGAAACTGTACTACAGTGAAAGTACGGTACCTTATTACAATCTAACTCCGTTATAGAGCAGAAACTGTACTACAGTGAAAGTACGGTACCGTATCAACAGTGTAACTCCATTAAAGAACTGAAACTTTGAAAAATGATGGAACCACAGAAGCTCCACCGTGGGTCTAGAAGCTACTACAAGGCTTGTTTGAATTCTCATTTCTATCTTAAATGTTGAAAACATATGTAAATGACCTCTGTTCTGATTGGCTACCCTGTATACGACCTCATTCCAAAGGTAGTTTGGGCTGATACACTGCTTATACTTTTGAAATGGGTGGGGCTAAAGTCCACCTAATGTCCACCTCATAATTATGTCTTAATATCTCATAAGTGAATCAGTATCTTGAAGGTAAGAGTTCCGATCATAATTATCATTATGACATAGTATCCCAATAATTAAAGAGTGTCTCAGGACAATTAAAGAGTGTCTCAGTATTATTAAAAAGAGTATCACAGAATAATTAAAGAGCATCTCGGGACGAATAAAGAGCATCTCGGGACGAATAAAGAGTATCTCAGTATAATTAAAAAGAGTATCTCAGTATAATTAAAAAGAGTATCTCAGTATAATTAAAAAGAGTATCTCAGTATAATTAAAGAGTATCTCAGTATAATTAAAGAGTATCTCAGAATAATTAAAGAGTATCTCAGTATAATTAAAGAGTATCTCAGAATAATTAAAGAGTATCTCATAACTGGTTGAGAATCATCATTCTGACAAGGGCTGGACCTTCTTCTCCAGGTGGTGAAAATGGGTTTCCACAACTGTACTGGTGAGGATCTGTTCTGCAGTGGAGGAGCTGGACTGGTTCAGTGGAGACCAGAGGTCTGGACCCCCACGTCAGCTCCAGTTCTGAGAGCTTCTCAACTCGAGAAGGTCGAGCAGAGCTGGAGATGCAGTGGAATGATCAGGAAAAGCAGCCTCACACACTTACTGTCCGGCAGCAGGCTGGTAGAAGAAGTCCACAGAGAAGCCGAAGTAGCTGCCCTGCGGTCCGGAGAACACGGACGGGTTCTCAATGTCCAGATTAAAGGAGCGTCCAGAGTGGACACAGAGGAGCAGCGCGAGACACCACACAGGTTCCTCCATGGTTCTTCTGAGGCTGCAGGAGAGTCCAGGAGGATACAGACACTCACACTCTCACACCGCTCAGAACCCCCAGCTGAAGACACTCCTGCAGGAGGAGTGAGACAGGCAGTGAGAGAGTGGGACAGAGTGCTCTGTCCTACTGCTGTTGATGTTGAGCTCCTGCTGGGGGGTGGGGACATGTCAACAGGAAGTGACAACCCTGTGACGTCACAGGGGACTTCCTCCATATCCTCATAAGGACCAGATTCTGGACCTTCATGAGTCCTCCTCCAGATCTTCATGCGGCAGAAGTGGAGGAAAGGGCGCCCCCCTGTGTTAGACTCTCTTCATACACATATATAAACAGAGCGTCTACCTGTAATTAACTCTATATAACATTACAATAAACCCAAAGAAACATAGTGTCAGTGAGAGCGTCTACCTGTAATTAACTCTATATAACATTACAATAAACCCAAAGAAACATAGTCAGTGTCAGTGAGAACATCTACCTGTAATTAACTCTATATAACATTAGAATAACCCCTAATAAACATAAAGTCAGTGTCAGTGAGAACATCTACCTGTAATTAACTCTATATAACATTAGAATAACCCCTAATAAACATAAAGTCAGTGTCAGTGAGAGCGTCTACCAATAATTAACTCTATATAACATTAGAATCAACCCAAATAAACAAAGTCAGCAATCAGTGAGAGCGTCCACCTGTAATTAACTCTATATAACATTAGAATAAACACAAATAAACATAAAGTCAGTGTCAGTGAGAGCGTCTACCTGTAATTAACTCTATATAACATTAGAATAAACCCAAATAAACAAAGTCAGCAATCAGTGAGAGCATCTACCTGTAATTAACTCTATATAACACTAGAATAAACCCAAATAAACATAGTCAGTGTCAATGAGAGCGTCTACCTGTAATTAACTCTATATAACATTATTAGTAGTAGTATTACATTTACATTTGCATTTGTGGCATTTAGCAGACGCCCTTATCCAGAGCGACTTACAAAAGTGCTTTACTGTTTACTTAGAACATCCTTAGCTAGTAGATAAGGCTGGAGTCTAGAGATTCCACACATTTAGACCGTGTTGAAACAAGTCTTTATGGAGTTAAGTACTCCTGAAACAGATGAGTCTTCAGTCTGCGTTTGAAGACATTGAGGGACTCGGCTGTTCGGACTCCCAGGGGAAGTTCATTCCACCATTTTGGTGCCAGAACAGAAAAGAGTCTGGATGCATGTTTACCTTGCATCCTGAGGGATGGTGGGTCAAGCCGAGCTGTACTTGAAGCTCGAAGGGCTCTTGGTGCAGCTCGAGTTTTGACCATTGCCATCATGTATGGAGGGGCTGGTCCATTTTTGGCTTTGTAGGTCAGCATCAAGGTTTTGAATCTGATGCGGGCAGCTACAGGGAGCCAATGAAGGGAACGCAGCAGAGGAGTTACATGACTGAATTTATGAACATTGAAGACGAGCCGCGCTGCTGCATTCTGGATGAGTTGCAATGGTCTGATGGTCCGCATAGGAAGGCCAGCCAATAGGGAGTTGCAGTAGTCTAGTCTTGAAATGACAAGAGACTGAACAAGCACCTGAGTGGCCTCTCTAGACAGAAAAGGTCGAATTCTCCTAATGTTGTAAAGGAGAAATCTGCAGGACCGAGTCAGATTTGCAACATGAGCTGAGAATGATAACTGGTCATCCACTACTACACCAAGACTGCGTGTTTCAGCAGATGGAGTGACCAGTGAGTTCTCAAGGGAAATGGTAAGGTCAGGATGAGGACCAGTGCTACCAGGAATGAATAGCAGTTCGGTCTTGCTGGGGTTGAGTTTGAGGTGATGGGCTGCCATCCATGATGAGACATCAGAGAGGCAAGCTGAGATCCGGGATGAGACCTGGGTGTCGGAAGGTGGGAAAGAGAGGATGAGTTGAGTGTCGTCAGCATAGCAATGGTAAGTAAAACCATGAGAAGATATTACTTTACCAAGAGAAGTAGTGTAGAGAGAAAAGAGAAGAGGACCAAGGACTGACCCTTGAGGAACACCGGTGGATAGTCTGTGTGGAGCTGATGTGGCTCCCTGCCATGTGACCTGGTAGGAACGCTCTTCCAGGTATGATGTAAACCATTGTAATGCAGAACCAATGATTCCAAGGCTACCGAGGATTGACAGGAGGATCTTGTGATCTACTGTATCAAAGGCTGCAGAGAGGTCGAGGAGAATTACAACAGAGGATAGTTTGGCTGATCTAGCAGCATGGAGTTTCTCAGTGACCGCAATGAGAGCAGTCTCTGTTGAGTGTGCCGGTTTGAAGCCAGATTGGTTTGGATCCTGTAGATTGTTTTGATTGAGAAAGAGAGATAGCTGATTGTAGACAGATCGTTCGAGGATTTTTGAGAGGAAGGAGAGCAGTGATATTGGTCTATAATTGCTAATGTTTGAACCATCAAGAGTTGGCTTTTTCAAAATTGGGACCACTCTGGCAGTTTTGAAAGTAGATGGAACATGACCAGATGAAAGAGAGCTGTTTATGATGAAGGTAATGAAAGGAAGAAGGTCAGGAGCAATAGTCTGGAATAGAGAGGAAGGGATAGGGTCAAGGGGACAGGTGGTTGGATTGTTGGATGTGAGAAGATGAAGGATGTCAGCTGTGGAAAGTGGAGAGAAAGAGGAAAGAGATGCAGGAGGAGAAGGGTGCCTGGTGGGAGGAGTAGAAGTTGGTGGAAGGGAGGGTGGGAAGGATTGGCAGATCTTATCAACCTTTTCTTCAAAGAAGGTGACAAAATCTTCTGGGGTGAGGGTGGTTGGAGCAGGGGGGTAGGAGGGTTTAGGAGAGAAGAGAAGACAGAGAAGAGCTTACGTGGATCAGATGCAGATGCTTCCAGTCTCTCCTTGTAAAAGGATGATTTGGCAGTGGTTACTTCCACTGAAAATCGCGAAAGGAGAGCCCTGTAAGCAGCGAGATCGGATTCCTGTTGCGTTTTCCTCCACTTTCTTTCAGCTAATCTCAACTCTCTTCGGTTGTTGCGCAGAACCTCTGTCAACCACGGGGAAGGTCTGGAGGTTCTTGCAGGTCTTTGAGAGAGAGGACAGAGAAGGTTGATTGAAGAGGAGATGGATGAAAGGAAAGTGTTTGTCGCACTTTCCAGTGGAAGGGAGGAGAAGGAATCAGGACGTGGAAGGGTTGTTAGAATAGTGGAGGTAAGAGAGGATGGGGAGAGAGTGTGGAGGTTATGATGAGGGGTGGAAGAAGTTGGGGGGACAACATGTGGGAAAGAGGGGAGGGAGAGCATGAAGGACATGAGGTGATGGTCAGAAAGGTCAAGGGGAGTAACTGTCAGATCCAAGGCAGGGACAGGTCTGCTAAAGATTAGATCCAATGCGTTGCCTGCCCTGTGCGTTGGACCAGACTGGTTAAAGGTGAGGTCAAAAGAAGAAAGAAGTTGGAGGAGACATGATGACTGCAGTTTCTCAGATGGAAGGTTGAAATCACCAATTAGAATGAGTGAAGTCTCAACAGAAAGAATGCTCAGGAGAGTGTCCAATTCATCAATGAAATTGCCCAATGGGCCAGGAGGTCGATAGAGAACAATGATGTGGAATTTAGTCGGAAAAGATACTGCAACAGCATGGAATTCAAAGGAGGAAATATCAAGATGTGAGAGTGTGAGGGGAGCCGATCGCCACCTCCGAGAGACAAGCAAGCCTGTGCCTCCACCTCTACCAACCCTTCGTGTAGAATGAGAGAAGGTAAAGGCAGAGGACAAGGCAGCTGGAGTTGCAGTGTTCTCAGGGGTGATCCATGTTTCTGTCAGAGCCAAGAAGTCCAGAGATCGTGCAGATGCCAGGGCTGAGATAAAGTCAGCTTTCTGTACTGCTGACTGGCAATTCCAAAGCCCCCCAGATACCATCACCTGAGAATCTGATGAAGCAGGCGGGTAAATGAGGTTATTGGTATTGCGATTTCTGTTACTGCGGTAACGTCTTCTAGTGTGGCAGGAAGTAAAGACTGGGATGGGAAAACACATGTTGAAACTAGAGGTTTCTATAAATTGTCAACTCAACAATTCTATCATCAAACCGCTACAGCGGATATCCCTTCAATTTATCGAGAATTGCAGTCTGGAACTCCGCCCCTGCAATTAACACCTTAACTAACCCGAAACCACACCTGATTTCAACTAACAGGATAGGTACACGGTTAGATAAGACAGACTAAAGTTCCTACAGAGTCTAATTAAGTAAAATCCAGAGAAAACAGTATTAGTAGTAACAGTATGTGGATGAAGCTGAAGGTAATGTCAGTTATGGCACAGTTCATGATAACTCTTTGATCTCAGGTCCTCCCCTCTTCCTCCTCCTTCAGACACACACGCACACACACACACACAGAGAGAGAGAGAGAGAGAGAGAGAGAGAGAGAGAGAGAGAGAGAGAGAGGAAGTGCCATGAAGAGGTTCTAATCAGGACTGGCACAGTGTGAGTCAGTGTGTATGACCAGAGAAGGTTTGTGTGTGTGTGTGTGTGTGTGTGTGTGTGTGTGTGTGTGTGTGTGTGTGTGTGTGTGTGTGTAAATGGTGATGGTCCCTGGTGCTGGTGCTGTACAGACCATAAGGTTGAAACATGGAGTGTGTATGCTGTGTTTGGCATCCACCCACCCACACACTCACCCACACACACACACACACACAATAACTCCAAAGCCTGAAAGCTCCTCAACTCTCAGACAGAAAAACAAGAAAGGCCTCGTCCGCACATTCCACACATCTGAGTGTTTGAAGGACTCATCTTTACAGCTTTACAGTTCACACTGCTCACACTGACACTCCGCCACCAACAGCAGCGTGAATAAGAGTGATCACTGAGAATGTACAACAGTCAGAGGAACTGTATTGAACTCAGTCCGCTCCTATCCTCCAGCTCTCATTTATTTATTTATGTTTGTTTGTTTGTTTGTTTATTGTAGGTGCCCTTATGACGATGTTTCTTATTCCAAAAACAGTCAGAATTCCTTCTTTCTGACCTCCTTTATCCCTCAGAATAAGAAGGGGGGTGTTTCTAATAAAGTGGCCAGTGAGGGGAAACAGATGGAGGGTGTTTTTAATAAAGTGGCCAGTGAGTGGATGCAGATGGAGGGTGTTTCTAATAAAGTGGCCAGTGCTGAATGGTGTGGCTTCAGAGAAAGTGAAATTGAACAATACGGTGGTTCTTTCAGTTCTGTTCTTCCTGACTCACTATTATAAAGCCGCCGCATTGCTGGGAAATAAAAGGGGTCAGCGCTCAAAGGCCTTCTGCTGCTCTGGAGAACAATCAGTCTATTGTGCGAGTGCTGACCAATAGTGCATGTTGTCAAAGAGGCTTTTGCACCATGTGACACAGCAACCTGGTAATTTGTCTGATGAGCAAATTACACACAGTACAGTACAGATACAGTTCGAGAGCAGAGAGGCTTTCTGGGGAAAAGTGCAATCAGGAAAACACCAAATAGCCCTTCCTGATCGGACATGACCTCGGTCACCGCTGTCCACCCTAACTGCCTCTTTCAGTTGAACACTATCAACATATTTAATCATCAAAATGCTGGAAAACAAAACTTTAATTCACTCTCATCACTGCAGTGACGCTGCCATAGTGGTGGTGTGTTGGTACATGGTACATCCACTGG
Source organism: Acestrorhynchus altus (assembly GCA_034509495.1). Classification (NCBI taxonomy): domain Eukaryota; kingdom Metazoa; phylum Chordata; class Actinopteri; order Characiformes; family Acestrorhynchidae; genus Acestrorhynchus; species Acestrorhynchus altus. Next base: position 34,292,833 of record CM067509.1, on the reverse strand, counting down.
TACATGTGGATCAGACACAGCAGTGCTGCTGGAGTTCTTAAACACTGCCATAGTCTGCCCTTGTCTGAACCCATCTTGCACCTCCACTGACAGACTTCGTTTGAGACCAGAGCCTGTTTATTCGTTCACCAGAAGTGTCTGGACTGACCACAGTGATGAACATGATTTGAATAGCCTTTGTAACATTTGCTGGAAGATAGCATGACTGGGTCAGAACATCTCCACAACATCATGGTCTTGTCAGGTGTTCCCGGCATACAGCGACCAGTGTCTACCAAAATGCTCCAAAGAATGACAACTGGACAACCAGTGACAGGATCATATGTCCCCAAGGCTTAGTGATGGTCATGGAGGTCCCACCTCACACCAGGATAAAGGACCTGCTGTAATGTTAGTCTTGGTGCAGACACCACATAACACCTTCAGAGATCTTGTGGAGTCCATGGCTCAATGGGTCACAGCAGTTTTGAGTGAACAATGGGGGCTGGATATTACACAGGTGGTGTTAATGTTATGGCACATTGGTTTTATTGCAAATCTGCTCTATGCAGAGCTTTGGTGTGCCGTGTATCAGTTAGGTCACGTACGAGGAAAACACATTCCACTGCATCTCGACGTGTGAAATTCCACATCGATCACTCCTTCCGAGTTTGTTTTTATTAGGTGTGCTGGACGGAGTTCAGAAACTCCACCAGCAGTGCGAGATAAAGTCCTGCATTACAGACCGAACAGACTGAATAATGAGAGCAGATCCGTACACATTCCTCTGGGTAACAAGGCCAGAGGTCACGACAGACATGATCTCTAAATAAACTCGTCCAGCTCCACGGTCTTCTGAAACTAGTCTTCCAGCGAGCGACTGTGGACACAGCCAGGAAAAGCTGGGTTTAACCCGAATGGAGAAAAAGTCTCTCATCCTGAAAACCAGAAGAAACTTTTATCTTTAATATCTGATTATTATGAACCTGATCCACCATCTGATACCATTGGAAAGACAAAATTCTTCTTTCCATTAAATTGTCAAATGACCTCAAACCACTTCTGAGTCGAGACCAAGACGTATTTGACCTATTTGTAGTGGTCAAGTCCAAGTGAGCACCAAGACCCTCCAGTAGTCAAGACCAATACTCAGTCCTGAAGACAGTGTCTTTGTAGTAGGAGAGTCAGAATAAAGACCGGAGTCGCTGTAGTAGAAGAGTCTGAATAAAGACCCGAGTCGCTGTAGTAGAAGAGTCAAAATGAAGACCAAGTCGCTGTAGTAGGAGAGTCCAAATGAAGACCAAGTCGCTGTAGTAGGAGAGTCCAAATAAAAACCAGAGTCGCTGTAGTAGGAGAGTCCAAATAAAAACCAGAGTCGCTGTAGTAGAAGAGTCCGAATAAAAACCAGAGTCGCTGTAGTAGAAGAGTCAAAATGAAGACCAAGTCGCTGTAGTAGGAGTCCAAATAAAAACCAGAGTCGCTGTAGTAGAAGAGTCCGAATAAAGACCCGAGTCGCTGTAGTAGAAGAGTCAAAATGAAGACCAAGTCGCTGTAGTAGGAGAGTCGGAATAAAGACAGAGTCGCTGCAGTAGGAGAGTCCGAATAAAGAAAGAGTCACTGCAGTAGGAGAGTCCGAATAAAGACAGAGTCGCTGCAGTAGGAGAGTCCGAATAAAGACAGAGTCGCTGCAGTAGGAGAGTCGGAATAAAGACAGAGTCACTGCAGTAGGAGAGTCAGAATAATGACAGAGTCTATGTAGGACCTAATCCTCAGGTCATTTGTAAGAGTAAATCCCTGGTTCAGTCCAGTGAGTGGTATGGGGACATCCAAAGAGCTCTTGACCCTGTTTACACCTTGACAGTGACAGTGACGCACCACCTGTATCAACACTATACATAGATCATAACCACAAGACCACACTGATGAGATGAGCTACAGTAAGGAATGACCGGTGTGAACAGGGCTGAGATGCAGAGGAGCCTGTGAAGGGATTTAAAAACAAACAAACAAACCTCAGAACAATCAGACGTTCCACTGTTCAGAAAACGATGTACAATCGTAAAACAAAAAAATTCAGAGCAATCGTTGCAATCTTTGATATCCTTTTATTTACATTTTGTCTTGGCATGTTGGTGAAAGATTTTAAAACAAAGTCACAAGAACAGACACATTCCACTCTGTTCCATTGCAGCTCATCTCCTTCCATAAAGCACTTCAAACCTCCAGGGAGAACCTGAAAGACCTCTCCCTTCTGAAGCTCCTTTCACAGCGTCGGAGACCAACACCTCCATCACCGATCAAACTCGTCCACCCTTTGGAAACTGTCTGACCCTTTAATCCCCTTAACAGACGGAAAGTGATCTGAGCATGACACACATTCGTCACCATGTACGTTCTTACCCCCGTTTACAATCGTGCATTTCGTCATTGTCGCGCAAAAACCTGGACGATGTGAATCCGAATTTGAGAGTTTCAGGACGAATGGACCAATCGAAACGCTCCAAAATGACCCGAAATCGAATTCTTATACTGACTTCCAATCAAAGTTTTTTGCACAACAGTGACAATTCCTTTAGATCATAACCTCAAAACTAAATTAGGGATTATTAAATTGTACTCAAAGCAGCCAATTGACAATCTGAAAAAATGAAAGTGAGGGAGAATAAAAGCGAAATTTGCGAGAGCTTAGACGCACTTTAAATCAAATTGCATTCAACAAATGAAATGTAAAGAATCAATGGCCGAGAAATCTTTACTGGGAAACATTCCCACTGGAGAGCTTTCACAGCCTCGAATCCAGAAGGATCCAAACGCAAGACCTTTCAAAATGCCTGTTTCTTTTGGACAATCGACGGTGAACCAGATCTGGAGAAAAAAAGCCCAATGTCAGCTCCTCCTCCTCCTCCGGTCAGCTCCACGAGGAAAGCTGGCGTGTACAGCAGAAGGCCAGGTTGTCAGTATGGCTGTTTTGGTGGTGTTTGGTGGTTATTTGTGGAAGAAACAACACCGTCATTCACTTCAAGCCTCATATGGAGTTCATGGAGAGGGTGAAGGAGCAGCCCAGCTCTACTCCTCCAGGTCCAGTGTGTTTAGCTCGTCCTCCAGTTCGTCCAGGTCCTCTCCAGTGAACAGGTTCTCGTCCACAGGCACCGCCTCCGTCTCTTCTGCACCCTGACCATCCTGTTCAAGCTCCTGGTCCTCGCTGTGCTCTCCGTTCTCCACTCCTCCTGAAGCTTCGCTCAGTTTGTAGTCTACAGGAAACACCATGAACACACATTGTTATCATCAGAGCTTAACACCATCTAACAATGGCTACCACTGCAGGGTTTCAGTAAAGAAATGAAGGCATAAATGGTTCTGCACATACAAGGGTACTAGGAGTATAAAGGAACGTGTATTCATTCCACACTGTCAGGGTACAAGGTTCATGGTTTTTGGTGCATGCTCTCTCACAGAGAACACAAAGCATGCTGTAGCTGGTATGTGTGAAGACTCAGGAACACAAAGCAGAATCGAAGTCCACAACCACAATTTCTACCCGGTAACTGGTTCGAAACTGGTTCCAACATGCTTGTGAGCAATGACCTGTCCAGCCCAGTGTGAACTCATATGACCAAAGAGAAACGAGGTTGCTGGCACAGGAAATCCTGTGTACGTAAGTGGGCATCTGTGTGAAACTCCAGTTTTGCTGCACCGTGACTCCCTCCATCTGAACTCGGGTCAGCAACAATCCCCTCTGTCTGCAGAGATTTACCCAGTAACACACCAGTGAAACAATATCTACAGCTTAACAGTATTACCATCACAGACTGTAGTTCATCTGTTTCTCTGATACTTTATTCTCCTCCTTTCACCCTGATCTTCAATGATCAGGACCCCACAGGACCACCACAGAGCAGATATGATGTGGGTGGTGGGTCATTCTCAGCACTGCAGTCACACTGACATGGTGGTGGTGTGTTAGTGTGTGTTGCTGGTACGAGTGGATCAGACGGAGCAGTGCTGCTGGAGTGTTTAAACACTGTGTCCACTCACTGTCCACTCTATTAGACACTCCTACCGAGTGTCTCCGCCTTGTAGATGTAAAGTCAGGGACAGAAGCTCATCTGTTTCTGCACAGTTTGTGTTGGTCGTCCTCTAGTCCTTCATCAGTGCTCACAGGACGCTTTCGGCTGGACATTTCTGATTGTAATAGTAAGTAATAAGTAATTATACTTTTTATAATTATATTAAGTACAGGTGCCCGGAGCGGTGGGCAGCCCTATCCTCGGCGCCCGGTGAGCAGCTGGGGACTTCAGTGTCTTGCTCAAGGGCACTTCAGTCATGTCCTGCCAGTTCAGGGAACCGAACCGGCGACCTTCCAGTCACAAGGCTGGTTCCCGAACCACCGTCGCGCAGCTCCCAGGTAGACTGTTCTCAGATTACAATAAGTTACAATTACAATTTCAACTACGACAGTTTAACATATCGCCTCGCTTACATATCACAATATATCATGATATACTGAATATGTCTACACATTTTATTGACAGGTTCTTTGCAGCATGTAACCCTAACTCACCGTCTGTCTCGCTGGTGAGCGGAACTCGGGATGTGAACCTGTCGGCTGCTGCCACCGTAATACCCGTGTTGTCTACCTCCTTAGGAACAAACCTGGTGAAGTCGATATCCTGGAACTCGGTATCTTCTTCCACCTGGGAGAAAGCCACACAGGACAGAAACATTAAGCTCTCTGTATTTATACACCAATACATCGATATATCGCTCAGCCCGTATCCCACTCCGTTTATATCCCCAATATAGATATAAATATCCAAATATCGCTCAGTCCGTATCCCGCTGTTTATATCCCGATATAGATATTTTTTAATCAATATATCGCCTAGCCCGTATCCCACTCCGTTTATATCCCAATATCTATATAACTATCCATATATCGCTCAGTCCGTATCCCGCTCCGTTTATATCCCGACATACATATAAATATCCATATATCGCTCAGCCCGTATCCCGCTGTTTATATCCCAATATAAATATTTTTTATCGATATATCACTCAGCCCGTATCCTGCTCCGTTTATATCCCAATATACATATAAATATCGATATATCACTCAGCCCGTATCCCGCTCTGTTTATATCCCGATACAGATATAAATATTGATATATCACTCGGCCCGTATCCCGCTCTGTTTATATCCCGATACAGATATAAATATTGATATATCACTCGGCCCGTATCCCGCTCTGTTTATATCCAGATATATATCTATATCTAATACTAATAACTGATGGTAAAGGCTCCAATACTGATTATGGTCTGCCAGGATAAGCAGTCACACTACTGTGCACTACATAACAAATTTTAATACAGTAACCAACTGCAGACTGAGAACTGTCTGCCTCAGACGTGTTATCAGTCTGGAGAGTTAAGGTGTCGCACCTCTTGACCAAGTTCTTCATCGTCAGAGTATTTGGTATCGTCTGCTTCCTCATCGTCATCGTTGACCAGCTCAGGCCGGAACTCGAACACCTCACGTCCACTCACCTGGAAACAGCAGATAATTATAAACAGGGTGGTGAGAGATTACAACATGAGTAATCACACGCCTACAACACTGAGACACAGGACATTTTTAAGCAAACAGAGACAGGCACATGCAGCTGATTCAAACAGAGACCCAGAACCTGTGGCCTACGCTGTCCTCTGCTGCCACCTTCTGGTCACAACAACAAAAAGGCATGCCTGCCAGATCAGTGGGCACGAAACACTAAATCAAGTGGACAAAAGTACTGGACACCTGCTCATTCACAGTTTCTTCTGAAATCACCAACCCACCTCATCCTCAACTCATCCCAAAAGGATGGAGCTCCATCATTGCCAGACAACACAGTTCTACTGCTCCACAGCTCAATGCTGGGGGGATTTATACCAACCATGCTCCTGGAGATCCACCTTCCTGCAAACCCCAACCACCATCGACCCCACCTGGTCCATCTTGTCAAATTTATTCCTCAAGGTTCTCATGTTCTCCAGCATCACAACTACCATGAACTGTAGTGACCAATAGGTTGTTATACAGGACACTTCCTTGGTTTGCGTAAACATGGCTTTTAAGCTTCGTATTTTCCGAAATTTGGACATTTCATTAGGAACATGGAGTGGGCGCAGTATGTTAGCGTTAGAACAGAGACATGTCCAAAATATTTATGAGGTCTTATCTCACCACTGAACACCTCGCTCAGTGCTGTTCTTCTGTGTGAAATTATGAGGACTGTCAGGTCAGATTGAAGTAAGAGAGACTTCAATCTGCGTACAAGTCGCACTTCCACAAATCCGATATTGGTGGGGTTTTAATACCACATAAAAGTGGCTCCAAACAGACTGGATTTGGACCAGTTTAATCTGCTTCGTGAACACACTGAATGAACTGGGTGTGCTGGGCTCTGCAGGAAGGCAGACCACTGTGCTCCAGACATTTTTAATAGAAATGACAAGCTGCAGTACTCACTCCGAGCGACCTGCCCGCTTTGAAGTCTGCCTTCTTCCTCTCCATGTCCTGCTCGGCTTTAGCCATCTTCTCCTGCCTCTTCCTCTTCTTCCACGCCAAGAAAGTTTCCAGAGTGATGCGAGTGACGTTTGGTCCCAGAGCAGATCGCTAGAGAGACAAAAGGATGTATACAAATCAGGCTCAAAGTAGGTTTATATCCGCATACAATAATCACATTAAACCCCACCCACTCACTGCACAGCCTGCAGCTCCTTCTCCAGCTCCTTACACACACCGACACATTAAACTCCACCCACTCACTGCACAGCCTGCAGCTCCTTCTCCAGCTCCTCACACACACCAACGCATTAAACTCCACCTCACTCACTGCACAGCCTGCAGCTCCTTACACACACCAACACATTAAACTCCACCCACTCACTGCACAGCCTGCAGTTCCTCCTCCAGCTCCTTACACACACCAACACATTAAACTCCACTCACTCACTGCACAGCCTGCAGCTCCTTACACACACCAATGCATTAAACTCCACCCACTGACTGCACAGCCTGCTGCTCCTTCTCCAGCTCCTTACACAGACCAACACATTAAACTCCACTCACTCACTGCACAGCCTGCAGCTCCTTCTCCAGCTCCTTACACACACCAACACATTAAACTCCACTCACTCACACATTAAAAAGTATTTGTTCAAACAGTACAAACAGATAATCCAGGATGGGAACACTTCCCTTAATTACAATGAGCTCTGTCCTGTTCCTGTGTTTTCTCAGCCTGCTTGAGAATCATGTCCAGAAAAATGTTTGTTTGCTTTTTTTCTCAGGGCATTTATGTTACTAAAGGAATTGGTCAGAAGTAATGTTTTATAATAGCAAATACACCCTCGTCATCAACAGTTACACAAATAGGTGAGGACAAGCATATGCCTCCTCTGATACACATGAAGTCATCCACCACCTCTTTTCGAACTGCCGTCTTTGTATCATTGCTGGGCAGCCAATGTGCTCAGAGGAAAACTCCGGTTACGCAGCTCCGTTACAATGGCTGACAGACGCCTGTGCTGACCAGCATCACATTGGGTGTGATGAGGGGAGAAATGCCTTCTACCCACACAGAGAGCATGACTAGAATTTTGCTCTCCCTCAAACTCCAAGCAGTATGCCACCCACAACTCATCCCTTTCACCTGTGATCCTTACTGCTAAATAACATTCAAATGTGCACTATGGATGCTGAACTTCCTCCCACACCTTCTAACATCACTGGTGTTAAGCTCATCTCCCTCTCTACTCACCTCGTTCTCAATCAGCTCCTCGAGGGAAATTTGCTCCTCTTCATCCTCTTCCTTCTTTTTGTCCTTTTTCAAGACGAATCCCACCGGCAGGGCATGGCGGTACATACAGCTGTCCCCTCCACGAGGACAGACCCAAAACCAGCCGTATTTGTTATTTTCAATGGCGTCGAGGAAATATTTACAGACCTGTTAAACACAGAAATCCCAGTGCTGTTAGTGCTGTTCTGTCGAGGCACTTTGTAGGAGTGTATGATTAACTAAGAACAGAACGTGAAACTCTGAACACACGTGTATGCGAGCAAACACCGTGGAAGACTTACAATCTGAGTTTTCACTTTCTTTTTCTCTTCCTCCTCTCCGTGCTTTTTCTTCACAACTTCCTCCAGCTTCTTCTCATCCCAGTTTTCCATGGTATCTGCACATTCAAAGAGGAAAACACACCTGTAACAGGAAGGTCCTGACCCCGTTATTTTGTCCCCCCCAGTCTCAATCAAAGGCTTTGACTCTCTTGGGGGCTGGCACCACCTTGCATTGACAACCACATGGCCAGTAAGTTGTAAAAACACAATATTCAGATTAGTGGTCGACTGAAATATTCAGTTGACAGATTAATGCCGTTTTGTGATAACTGGCCGATACCTCCACTCACGACACAGATTACCTGAAACTGCCTACAGGCACAGCCGCAGGAAGCCTGGTCAGTTGGGCTGGTGGGGAGCGATGTTAAGAGTTCCCCATGTGTCCATCTCACCAGTCTACATGCAGTCAGTCAGTGTATTGTATGAAATGTGCCTGAACATAATGTTTCCTGAGAAACACTGTAATGAGCTTTCAAAGCTCGATATAATATTTATGTACGTTTGTGATTTTTTAGCACAATAATTGTGTTAAATAAATGTTCAGCAATTTTGTATCATTTATTGTTATTAACTAAATTGTATTTTATGAGTTACAAAAATTCATCTACAATCCTGAGCTGTAAAAATGACTTGACTGTAGTTTGACATCTACAGGACATCACTCTGGAGTGTGAGTGAAGAGCAGAGTGCTAGCAGTGTGAGGCGTGGGAGTCTCATTGACACAGGCTGAGTGGGAAAGCAAATTAAGTCTCCAATAGAAAGAGACCACCTCAAAATATCTCCAATACAAAGAGACCTCCTCAAAACGTCTTCAATACAAAGAGACTGCCTCCAAATGTCTCCAATACAAAGAGACCACCTCGAAACATCTTCAATACAAAGAGACCGCCTCAAAATGTCTCCAATACAAAGAGTAGCAGTAAGATATTTTCCTACAGAAAATAGCTGGAAAGAAATCCAGTCCAAATTGTGGTCCAGTACACCACAGTGGGAATGGAATCCAGTAAAAGTATGTCCAGACATGAACCAGACAGACATTAATGCAAGGTGTGGTCAGCCTTTCTCTTTTCGATCTGGATAGAGGTGTAATAGTACGCCATGGACGAAGCACACAGTGGACGAAGACTGATGAATGCAATGCAGAATTACAGTTCACAGGCTCCACACAGAGCACATACAAAACAACAGCACAAAGCGACAAAAAAAAGAGATCACTCTTGCCTTTCTCCAGGTCCTCATCTCTGCCGTCCACGTAAACGCTACGCTTCTCACACTTTCGGTCCAGACTCATGTCATGGGAGAACTTGCACTTATCTCCTTTGGTACACTGGCCTTGTTTAAAGAAAGCGCACAGTACCGACTTTGGATCCACACCTGAAGGAGAGTCGGGAAAAAGAGTGTAAGAGTCGTTCATCGTTATCTGTAAAGACATTTTAGTGACAAAACCATGAGTCTCTGAACATCTGCTGCTATGAAGATCTGACTGCATTCAAGAATATAGGGTACTCATGTTGAATGGCAGCCCATAACCTAAAACTCAACTGCTGTCCATCTCTGGAACCACTGGTCCTCACCCTGATCCTGCCATTTCCTTTGAGAACTCGCTGGTCACTCCATCAGCCGAAGCATGGAGCCTTGGTGTCGTTGTGGATGACCAGTTATTGTTCTCGGCTCATGTTGCAAATGCAGATGTTCTCCTTTACAACATCAGGAGAATTCCTCCTTTTCTGTCTAGAGAGGAGATCAGGTGCTCGTTCAGTCTCTCATCATCTCAAGACTAGACCACGTAAACTCCCTTCTAGCTGACCTTTCTCTGCGTCCATCTGTCCCTTCAGCTGATTTAATGTCCTCAAGTTCAGCCATCTAACTCTGCTGTTCCCTTCACTGCCTTCCTGCATCTGAACATCAGATTCAGAACCCTGTCGCTGGTCTACAAAGCCAAAACTGGACCAGCACCTCTGTACCTGATGGCAACGGTCAAAACCTGCTCTGTAGCAAGATCCACCATCCCTCAGCATGCAGGAAGACAGACTAGACTCTTCTGTTCTGGAACCAAAGTGGGGGAATGAACATCTCCTGGGAGTCACTCACTGTCTTCAAAATTTAGACTGAAGACCACCTATTTCAGAGCATTTAATGCAACAAATGTTTATATTCACACTGAATCTCGTTGGTCTCCAATCTGACCTTGATCTAAGCTTGAGGAAACTGCTGGATTCTGGTCTCTAAACTAGTTGAGGATATCTTCTGAATGAAGAGCAAAGCACTTTAAGTCACTTGGGATAACAGCATCTGCCAAATGCCTTGAATGTAAACGTGTCCACAAACGTCTCTACCCCTTCAGTGTCCAGGTACCTTTGCTGACTTTCTGGGCACCAACCACAGGCCTGAAAAGTTCGTTGAGCTCAGAGAGCTCCTTCTTCTTGTCAGTTTTCTTGGTTTTCTCAGCTTCAGCTGCAGCGATCTAAAAAATAACAACATCAATCAAAGACCGTAAAAACCGGCATCACACAACAGGTGTAGCGATCAGAACAGTTCTTACCTGCCGTGCATTTTGCTGCCCATATTTGACCTGCTGCGTGACGGTTTTGATGAACTTCTGCTGTTTGGCTCCCTTTTTGTTCTTCAGTCCAAAAGTCTTATCCTGTGATGGACAAAGACAGACCTGCCTGAGTACAAGCAACTCACGCCAAGGCTTTTGAAGGGCAATTCAAAACTCTTGTCATTAATCAACGGATTAGGCGTGAACGTGGCTGGGAGCTTTTCCACCAAAAGAACCGGTTCCAGAACCTTTGTGCTTTTCAGCGAATCATCCCGCATTTACACCAGTTTTAGTGGAACTGGGGTTTACTGGACTACGCCATTGAGCCAGCCTGCGAGCGCATCAAACCTAGATCCACCGCCTGCGATAAGTCAACACTGTACGAGACTGGACAATTAGACTCAGCCACTACAGAAAACCCACTTTTGGGTTTGATGGTGCTGGAACCTGTTTTTGTTGGTGGAAATGAGGAGAACAGTTCGGACGGTGTTGGAAAAGGCCTATGTATTAACTCAAGGTGGAGTAAGGCCGACATCGTTCAATAAAGATGACTAAACCCAATGTGAGCAAGAAAGGGGACCACGTGGGGACCCGAGTCCACGTCAACCCTGTCCTGCCTGTTCGGGGAATTGAACCTTCCAGCCCCAGGACTGGTTCCCGACCCGCCAGGCCCCGGCTGAGCCACGAGGCCCGAAACAAACCCTCTCAAACTCACTAAGTGTGCTTTATTAGTGCCTCACTCTCTGGCCGCAGACAGGCAGTGAGGCAGGGAGGCAGTGAAGCGGCGAGGCAGCCGGTGTTCCTCATTTCCGCGCGGTTTTACCTCAGAAACAGCGTGTTAGCATAATGCTAACCAAACAGCGCGCGGAGCAGACCAGCCGTCACCCCGGCGGCCCGTTACGGGTCCTAACGTCTCGATACGAGTCCTAACGACCCGTTAACGATCCTTAAGGCCAGCCGGGCCCGTTACAGTACAGCGAGGGACCGGTATCTAAACTAAACCGGGATCAGGACCAGAACCAGGCCGCTCCGCACCTCAATGATCTTCTCCTTCTTCTTCTCCTGACTCTTCTTCCCCGGAGCGGAGGCGGACGAGGAGGACGAGGACTTCTTAGGGGGCATGACTGAGACTGGACCGGTACTGACCCGGTACTGACCCGGAGACTGACCAGACTGAGAGCGAGAGAGAGAGAGCAGGGGAGAGAGACACTGACTGTCTGACTGAGAGAGAGAGAGCAGGGGAGAGAGACACTGACTGACAGGGGGAGAGAGAGCATGGGAGAGAGACACTGACTGACTGAGAGAGAGAGAGCAGGGGAGAGAGACACTGACTGACGGGGGGAGAGAGAGACCAGGGGAGAGAGACACTCACTGACAGAGAGAGAGAGAGAGAGAGAGAGAGAGAGAGAGAGACTGACTGACTGACTGACTGAGAGAGAGAGAGAGAGAGAGAGAGAGAGAGAGAGACACTGACTGACAGAGAGAGAGAGAGAGAGAGAGACACTGACTGACTGAGAGCGAGAGAGAGAGAGAGAAGAGAGAGAGAGAGAGAGACACTGACTGACAGAGAGAGAGAGAGAGAGAGAGACACTGACTGACAGAGAGAGAGAGAGAGAGAGAGAGAGAGACTGACTGACAGAGAGAGAGAGAGAGAGAGAGAGAGAGAGACTGACTGGACAGAGAGAGAGAGAGAGAGAGAGAGAGAGAGACACTCACCTGCAGAGAGAGAGAGAGAGAGACACTGACTGACAGAGAGAGAGAGAGAGAGACACTGACTGACAGAGAGAGAGAGAGAGAGAGAGAGAGAGAGACACTGACTGACAGAGAGAGAGAGAGAGATCTCAAATTTTGTTTCAATATTTGAGAAGTAAGACAGCTGATTGCTTTATGGAAGTGAGGTTTGTGTCCACTCAGTAAACTCGACTTCAATAGAGATGGACAAAACATCCCACAGAGTCCCCTTGCATGTGGAATTCCCAGAATGATGCACAAAGTCCAAGAAAAACCCAACGAATCATGCAGGGGCAAACAGGCCTCTGATCATTCCTGGCCCAAAACGAAATGCAGTGACCCTGGCTCCATCTAAAATCTATATGAAGAACCTCTGCAGAATAAAGCACTAGAACCAAGAGTCAGCTCCTAAACTCAGTCCTCTTTGTCATTGGTTCTGAGACTAACCAAAACCACTGACCCCACACACCACATGCCTCAGACCAGCACTGGCGACCACAGTCCAATTCAGAGTCAACGGCATGATCAAACGGATCAAATCAGACTATCTAGAACACTGGGACAATGACACCAGAACCCAGTCTAAATTAGAATGCTATCGGGCCCTAAACAGACTGTACGAATTAGCTGAGAATCTGTTCACCGTCAGAGATCCACAGCAGAGACAGATCCTGACCAAATACCGGCTCACTGACCACAGCCTGGCCAGAGACGGGCAGGTAAACAGTCCTGGCTGCCCAGAGAGGAGAGAGTGTGTGGTCAGTGTGAGAGTGTGTGGTCAGTGTGAGAGCGGGAGGTCCAGACAGAGCGTACCTCCTCCTTCACTGCACAAAATCTAACACAATCAGAGTGAAACGTCAATCAAAAACCCAAACATAGAAAAATATGGACTAAACACCTACACCCTCTACTGACCACTCCACCTGCTGACCTCACTGACCACTCCACCCACACCCCACTGACCACCCACCCGCACCCTACCGACCACTCCACCTACACTCCCACGACCACTCCACCCACCTACCGACCATTCCACCTGCACCCCACCGAGACCACACCACCCACAATCTACCGGGACCACTCCACTCACACCCTACTGACCACACCACCTGCACCACTGACCATTCCACCTGCACCACTGACCACACCACTCCACACCCTACTGACCACACCACCTACACCCTACTGACCACTCCACCTACACCCTACTGACCACACCACCTAAAACCCTTGTAAATAAAAATATAAATACCTGTTTGTATTATTATTGTTATGTGGGTATATATATATATATATATATATATATATATATTTGTGTGTGTGTGTGTGTGTGTGTGTAGTGTGTGTGTGTGTGTATGAGCATATGTCTATATATGATATATATATACAGTCAGCATTTGTAAGTATTAACTCTAATTTTCTCCCCAGAACATTTTGCAGTTAAGAATGCTTGGTTATACACACGCTTTGTTTCCTTTGTGTGTATTTGTTTCCTTTGTGTGTATTTGTTTCCTTTGTGTGTATTTGTTTCCTTTGTGTGTACTGGAACAACACAAAAAACAGAGGAAAAAAAAGGCAAATTTGACATCATTTCACACAAAACTCCAAAAGTGGGCCAGACAAAATTATTGGCACCTTCAACTTAATATTTGTTTGCACAACCTTTGGAAAAAATAACTGAAATCAATCGCTTCCTATAACCATCAACAAGCTTCTTACACACAGTCAAGGCACCCAGTTCTAGAGGCAGAAAAACAACCCCAAAACATCTTTGAACCTCCACCATATTTGACTGTAGTTACTGTGTTCTTTTCGTTTTCGGTAAACAGTAGAATGATGTGCTTTACCAAAAAGCTCTATCTTGGTCTTATCTGTCCAGAAGATGTTTTCTCGGAAGGATTTTGGCTTATTTACATACATTTTGTCAAACTACAGTCTAGCTTTTTTATGTCTCAGTCTCAGCAGTGGGGTCCTCCTGGGTCTCCTGTCATAGTGTTTCATTTCATTCAAATGTCGACGGATAGTTCGAGCTCACACTGATGCTCCCTGCGCCGGCAGGACAGCTTGAATTTCTTTGGAACTTGCTTGGGGCTGCTTATCCACCGTCCGGACTATCCGGCGTTGCAACCTTTGATCAATTTTTCTCCTCCGTCCACGTCCAGGGAGATTAGCTACAGATTTCATGGGTTGTAAACTTCTTGATTATGTTGTGCACCGTGGACAAAGGAACATCAAGATCTCTGGAGATGGATTTTAACCTTGAGATTGTTGATATTTTTCCACAATTTTGGTTCTCAAGTCCTCAGACAGTTCTCTTCTCCTCTTTCTGTTCTCCATGCTTAGTTTTTATCTGGTTTCAGGTGTGATTTTTAAATTGCCCACAGCTGTTGAATGAGCATCACATGCTTGAAACAAAGTTATTTACCCTCAGTTTTGAAAAGGTGCCAATAAAGAGTTTTGTGTAAAATTATGTCAAATTCGCCATTTTTTCCTCTGTTCTTTGTGTTGCTCTTTTACATACAAAGGAAATGAACATGTGTATAAGAAAACATGTTTAATTGCAAAAAAATTCTAGGAGAAATATTCATTTTCTGGAGAATATTCAGGGGTGCCAACACTTTCAGCCCTGACTGTATATGTTTTTGAAATCTATAATTACTTTTTCCATCTTGTTGTGTTTTTTTTTTTTTCCATTATTATTTATTTATTTTATTTTATTGTATTATTGTTCTGTTGTAATGTTTCTGTGCTTTGGCAACATTGTTAAAAGAACAGTCACAACAATAAAGCAAACTTTGAACATTGAAATTGACAGCAGGGGGAGAGAGACCCTGACTGAGAGAGAGAGTAGGGGAAGAGAGGCACTGACTGACAGAGAGAGAGAGAGAGAGAGAGAGAGACAGAGAGAGAGAGACCCTGACTGAGAGAGAGAGCAGGGGAAGAGAGGCACTGACTGACAGAGGGAGAGAGAGAGGGAGAGAGAGAGAGAGACAGAGAGAGAGAGAGAGAGAGAGAGAGAGAGAGAGCAGGGGAAGAGAGGCACTGACTGACAGAGAGAGAGAGACAGAGAGAGAGAGCGTGCATAAAAACAATTAAAGTGAATAAAAATTATATTCAATTAAGCAATAATTACATATTATTTCAAAATAAAAGTCCATGTCTTGCTTGAAAACTAGCTGTTCATGTTGGCAAAATAAACATTTAGAGAGAAAAAAAATCTATGAACAAGTAAGTCATTAAATCTAATACTTCTGGAGAAGTTTTCCAATGTTTATTTTTTTAAATCCATCAGAGGGGGGCAGCAAAAATACTGCTGAAAATACTCCGTGAAGCTCTGAGTGTGAGCTCGTATGAGAGACAGTGTCAAAAATATAGGTACAGTACTGTGTAAAACTTATAGTCCCCTTAATTCTCCTTCTTCCACCCTGATCTTCAATGGTCAGGACCCCACAGGACCACCACAGAGCAGATATTATGCATGTGTTGCAGGTACGAGTGGATCAGACACAGCAGTGCTGCTGGAGTGTTTAAACACTGTGTCCACTCACTGTCCACTTTATCAGACACTCCTACCGAGTGTCTCCACCTTGTAGATGTAAAGTCAGAGACAGAAGCTCATCTGTTTCTGCAGTTTGTGTTGGTCGTCCTCTAGTCCTTATAATTAAATTATTATAAATATGATTATATTTATTATATATTTTAAATATCAATCGCAAAAAATGATGGAATGTCACAAGCATTTTTTTCATCAAAACATGGTCAAATTCATCCAAATATCTAAATTCCCCTAATCTCAAAGAAACATTTCAAATGAAGAGATGTTTGAGTAGCTTAGGATCTCCAGCAAATATCAATATGTTGGAATTGGTGGTTTTCTCCTATAAATAAAATTTAGTGAACAGTCAAACTATGAAAACATCTCAGAATTGTCTGGCAGATCTAAAGGTTATGCTATTGTTTGACAACCCTGATGAAACTGTTTCAGGAGGTGTAATAATTTGGTGAAGGTTCTGTGAGTGAGCTTTGAGGGACGACTGCTTCTATTCACCAAACGCAGTAGAGTTCTGACTGTACGTTCCTCTAGAATGGAGTATTTCACACCAACCCACCAAAATCACATCTTAACCAGTGAATTATGTAGAAATGATGAAAATCATGTTAAGAGACAGAAATACTCACTGTCTGTCAGACGGTCAGTTAAATAAAGCACCAACAGTAACTCAAAGACTAGTTTATCAAATTTAACCTTTATTGTCTTCAGGTTCAGAAGAACCCAGCTACACAAGAGAACTAAAAGAATACAAAAAATACAGGAACGAAGATGCAACATCCAGAACAACACAATTGAAATGAACTAGAAAAGAATGAAGGAAATGCAGAACCTTAAGTGGTCCATGCTGTTGTTAGACCGTTGTAATGTGGTTTCTATACTATTTTGGTGTTATGGTAGTTGAAATGGTTGTAATGGTCTTGCTAAGTGCTTGCTACAGTGTTGCTTTAGTATTTTAGACAGTTGCTATGGTATGCCAAAGTGGTTCCTTTGGTGTCTCGGATAGTATCTCAGGTGTTGCAAATCCCCTCTTTAAATGGTGCCAAGTTTTATGTAGTTGCAATGCAGTAGCTATGTGGTTGCTATGGTATTCAACATGATTTCTATTAAATTGGTAGTGGGTTGCTAGGTGGTTGCACTAGTAATCCAAGGTGTTTGCAAGGGTTTTCTAAATGAGTGCTACAGTGTTGCAATGTGATTGCTATTATATTTCAGGTTGTTGCCATGGTGTTGTTAAGTGGGCAATTGCTTTGATAACCCAGGTGGTTGCTATGGTGTCTCAGATTGGTACTCATGTGTTTGTAAATGGTTGTTGTGGTAACCCATGTGGTTGTTTGGATGTTACTAGTGTATGGATTTTGGCACCCCATAAAAGAAAAAAAAATCTGCAAACATCTGCTGTTATGCAGAAGAAGCATGTTCAGTCAAAATCTCAACAAAATCTCACAGATATAACAACCTGTGAGTTATCTTTGTGAGTAAATAATTAAGTTCAGAAATGAGAAAGAACCACTTGTTGAATCAGTAATCTAATCCCTCATTCAGTAATGTATCTGTCTAGTTTCTTCAGCAGCTCTGTTGAGATGTTCACTGCCCGTCTTGCATCTTCAGGTTTGAACTGCATGTTTGGAATGTGGGGGGGTGGATGGTAGTTTGGGTACTGAGTTTTCTTGGCATCAACACCAAGTGTCCTGAGCTGGTCTACAACTGTGGGTGCCTCACTGAGGTGGGGGCTGTAGTGGGAAATCTGTCGGGCGAGGCTCGTAATGGAGCAGTTCCCGGGGTGTCGTCCCTTTTTCCTGTACTCCGTGGCTATCAGGGCTTTTTCCACGGCCTGATGCACTTTAAACAGAACCCACTCTGGTCTTTCCTCAGTTTCACTCTGAGCAGCACTGAGGTCACATTGTGCTTGTCTGTACCAGCGTTTAGCTTCTTCTCTGTCTGGTCTGTCTGGTCTTGGTGTGTCAGTGTGTCTGAAATATGTCCAAAATTTATTGTACTGTCTGTAATTGTTCTGATAGAATTGCTGCCGGCCCCTCCGATGACTCCTGGCTTCATTATCCCATTTGGACCAGTCATTTTGGAAGTTACTCGAACTGAAAGATGTGCTGCTTTCAGTGTTCCCTCGCTGTAGCTCCTCAATTCTGTTCTGTAGATATTTAAAGGCCTCGTTGGCAAGCTCAGAGATGTCCAAGTTCTTATCTGGATGCCACCTTAAGTGAAGACGTCTAATAGCCTTTCGTCTGTCCTGATTTGACATTTTCCAGATTTCTTTCAGACACTGGTCAATCTCTCGCTTGATCTCCTCCAGTGTCTGTGGTATGGCTCTCCCCTCTGGTGTCCGTGGTGTGGACCTCCTCTGTGAGGATGTAGACCCTGGAGACTCTGGCACTAGGGACAGTTCTGTGCTGGAGGAATATGTCATCGGAGCTGATTTTTCTCTCTTAAACTGATAAAGATCCAGAGAGCTTACTTCAATAAACTCATCAGTCCCGATCTGTATTCTGTACCTCGGTGGAAAACGTCTGTTCTGTCCTGATAACTCATCCAGACATTCTACTATGATGGCAAAAACATATTCATCTTTTGACTCGTCTTTCTGAAAGCCAACATACTCCCCTTTTTCAAAAATGTTGAGGAGGTTCATATCAAGGGAATCAAACCACTCCTCTGGAATAGGACTTCCAGGGCTTGGGCGCACATTAAATCCTTCTTCTTCACTCAAGCTGTTACGGATTCCATTTTTTTCCAAGGCCCTTTCAACGTCCTCCATATCATCACACAGCAAAAGCTGCCCAAGGACTGGTAGCATTGAGGAATTCAGGATGTTTTCAAGAAGCCCATTGATTTCCTTAGTGAGATGCATGTTGACTTCATTCACTACTTTGAGAGCCATGTTGTCACTGTGTTTCAAATAAAAGATGGATCCACTGTCCTGCTTTTTCACATAAACCTGTGTTTCAGACTCAGTACCTTCCAGTGGCTCCTGGTGCAACAAAAGCTCAGTTTGGAGAGTTGTGCAACACACAATTTGAATTTTACCAAAAACGCTTTCACACATGCATGCAGCATCAGTTTGTGAAACCGAACCATTACTCTGTTCTCTGATCAAGCAGATAAGACCATGACGAAATGCATGGGAAGACAACTTCTGTTCAAACCAACCACTGAACTCACATTCCTTTCCATGTTCACAATGTTCAGCATGTGCACCAACCAGATTCTCAGAGATAACATTAGAGAGAAGCTTAGGACGAATGTTCTGAGGGAGTATCTGCAGTAGTTTCAGATGTTCATAGGGGTCTTCTCCAAGACGACAGTGGTTAAGTTTCTCAAGCACATTCAGCTTTGTTCTCAGTGGACCTTCCAGTCTTCTGGCCTGAAAGACAGTGTCATTGAAATAGAGTTTAGTGGATTCATAGAGTTTCCCATCTGTTGATGGGAGATGCAGTGTGTTCTTCTGAAAATTACACCCTTTTGGATCCTCTTTAATCAGATGGAAGAGTTGCTCCACAGTATGTTGCACTGTTGTCTGCTGGTTTGGCTGAAGTGTATTCTTGCTACAACACTCCGAATAGATTTCCTGGAGCACTCTACACAGTTGTGTAACAGTAGGCTTCACTTCAACCCCGATCTTCTTGAAGAATTCGGCATACAGTGCATGTTTCCCTTGGATGGGGTACAGGTAAGGCCTAAACTCATTTGGATTTGTAAGTGAAAGGACTGCTTGGGTAGCTTTCACAAGGGTTGTGTCATTTTCAGTGAGAACGAGAGGGAGGTCGGCCAAAACAGAGGCATCAAAATGTATGGACTGAAGGTATGCATATGAGGCATTAAACACGGCAGCTCTTGTAATTACTGAAACTTCTGTTTTGCACGGAGATTGACAGATATTTTTCAAGTTCTGCATGACGTTTTCTGAAGGTGGATTATCAAAGGCTCCGACGCGCTTTATTGCATCTATGCATGTGATAGAGCAGGGCAGGATGGGCATGGCTGTCCATATGAGATACTGGTGACTACTGTTTTTACTCACCAATGATCCTTTGATAGAAACAACCTCTCTTTCTCCAGCAAAAGCTCTGTGATAATCACAAAGGTTTGGGCGAACCTGCACAGGAAAGATAAATTTCATGGTGGCAATTCTCTGCATCAATTTAGAGTTTTTCTCAGTGGTCTTGCACATAACTTCCATAAATAATGTTGAAGATCTGTGTTTAAGAATGTCCAGGTCAGTGTTTCCTCTGGTATCAGATTCAATTTGATGAGCAAATTCAATGATCTCGTCCTCTGACACTTTATGTTTTAGTCCCAGCTGCTTTAGAAAGCTTTTTGGTCCATTTTTACTTTCGAATAGTTTCCAAAAAGCCTTTGGCACAAATTTCTCTTCTGGAAGCATAACTTTATAAAGGTTCACATTTTCATCAAAGAAGTATGAGGCTTTCTGAAGACAGCCATGAATGTCCCGAATGAATCTGACCCCTCCCATTGTTGAAGTAATTGTATCTTGATGGTTCGTATAACCAGACTCTTTCAATTCCACTAGAAGCCTCACTAAATCAAGAAGCTGGGTCTCCTTAAGGCTTTTGACAGAAGGAAGGATGAATTTTACACAGAATTCCAAATCCTCTAACATCGGAATATTGAGACTTACTGCCAAATCTTTGTTTACCACACTGTTCTTGAGGAAAATTCCATTCCTGTCATCAAGAACATACAATTCTGGAAACCTTGTCTGGAAAACAGTGTTTAGAACAAATACATTTCTGTGAAGACCAATCTGTTGTCGGTTTCCAAATATTGTCTCAAATAATGGCAAAGACTTGAGCATTCTTTTGTACTGATCTGGGTTTTTGGACAACTTAATGCCAGTTTGCAAGTATTTTAGAAGCTCATCAGCATCGGCTGAAGAGAGCAGTTCAAACTGTGAATTAGGAACCTGATACAACTGTTCCAATACAGCAAAGGTGTCGTTGAAATTCATGACTTTGGGTTCCAGATAATTGTGCAGAAAACTGGCAAGACCTAGGAAAAAATCGCGGTCCAATATCACAAATCCCAGCTTGAAGAAAACTGAAGAAACAGGAAAAATGTGTCTTCCAGGATCAGGAACAATACTATGTAGTTTACTGACTGACTGTAGGAACTGGACACCCTTCTGGTTTGGGCATATTACAGGCAAAATGGGCCAGTCAAAGTGTTCCTTTATTTCATCAAAGGTACAATTGTTTTTTTCAAGTTGGGAATCATGTCTGCCTTGATCGTCAAAGAATTCCCAAAGTGTTTTCAACCATGTGATGGTCTCTTTGTCTGCTCTATGAAGCCCATTCCATTCTTGAGGTGACGTTTGCTGTAGCTTTTCCTGAAGCACTGGTTTCAGAAACTCTGCTGCCTTTGGGATGGATAATTTCTTAATGTATTTTCCTTCCTGCAGAATTTTTATATGTCTATCATTAATATTAAAATCTGCAAATTCTGACTCGTGTCCCAAAAAAATCTTAGAAAAGTTTGAAATCAGCCTTGGAGAGTCACAGTCAAACTTTCTCAACACCTGATCTTGAGTGAGAAGGAGAGGTAGACCATTAAGATCATCAGGAATTTTCTTCTCATTTGTTAAGCAAAAATTCAGGAGCTTTGAACAGTTTTGTGAATCTTTAATCAAAGTCTGGCTGATGGGTAAGGGTAAATCCTTAGTTGTTAGTGAGGGATCATTCAGTGTTTTTTCCTTCAAATAGCTAATTACTGATGAAGGACTGACTTCAGCAACTTTCACACGTGCATTTTGAAAACTCTGCTTAAGTTTTTCCATTGTCCATGTGTAGGGTACCAAGTTCATGCCAGTGAGCTCCAAAACTTTGACAATGCCATCATTTCCTTCTGTCATGAAATGAGGTAAATCTGTTGGGTCTGGTTTTGACAGGCTGGACCAGTTGACCACATACTTTGGATCTGACAAATGTGAACAGTCATCGACAACACTTCTCACTGTAGGTATCACCTGAAGGTTTCGTTCACTGATTGATCTGTAGAATTCACTGATCATCTCATGCCAAACCTGGGCAACATCTTTTGAGATAAAAGGTAAAAACCTCAAGCAATAATCCAGTTGTAGTTTGAGAAGTGGCAAAGCCTTGGGTTTATCCTTCTGAAAAGTTGAACACAGATGGTTTAGCAGGTCAGCATATAGAGGTGCAAGGGCTTTTAATATGAGTTCTTGATTCCACCTGGTCCTCAAACTCTCACCATCCTCTTTCCACAGATCTCTTCTAGAATAATCTAATTCAAAGTTTCCATTCACATGAACTGGAAGACCAGTTTTGACTGGCAATGGTAGAGAGCAAAAAGCCCTTCCAGTAAAGTCAGCTGATTTTGTCCATGAGCAAGCTGCCAGGGCCACTTGAGGCACTTTGTGATTAGGATGTCCATCTTCCTTCTCACCATTGTCCAAAAAAGTGCCAAAACTCTCTGCAATAACCCAACGGCTTTGCTTTTTTACACAGGAGATTTGCACATTGTAGAGAGTTTGACATGAGACTACCTGCCCAGATTTGAGAGAATTGCGGACATGGTTTTGAAAATGCTCCCTTTGCTCCCAGTCACTCTCAGAGACTTTTTTCTCAACTAAGAAATCATCAGTCATTATTCCATCTTTCTCAATCACATGGAACTGTATTTTTGTGATGTGCTTCAAGAAGAGAACCAGAGCCTCAGGATCTTCAGCTAAAGCTTCTTTAAATGCTCTCATTTCATAATCGGTTACCACATGTTGCGATAGCTCAGAGTTTTTTGCCATTGCTTCTGTCCTGAGGGGAAGTCTGAACATGGTTCCAGACTGAAGAGTAAATTTGTCTGGAAGAAATGTCTGATAAACATCCTCGAAGGACTCTTTGAAGTTTTCATCCATTGAATACTTGCAGCCTGTTTTTTTTCTGCCACAATCCACATATTGCTGATTTGGGTCAGATATACAGAGATCGTCACCGGTGAGTATAGAAGGGCAATCAGTCAGCTGGTAAACAGAATTGAAACCCAGTCCAAATTTTCCAGTTCTACCCAAAGTGCCTTGTTTCCCACCTTCACCAAGCTGCTGAATTCCAATCAAGTCATCTTTAGTAAATGTCTTGTTGTTGTACACACAAAGTGCCGGGCCTTGAAGCAACTTCCATTTGTCTCCAAATATCTTTTCAGTTTTATGGTTTCTTTTGTCCCATATAAAGTGGATTTCTGTTGCTTCTGCATCATCAGCATTCTGGATGAGTTCTTTCAGGATGTCTTTCTTGGATGGATATGCTTCAATAATTCCTTTTATTCTGACAGTAAGTTTTTCATGTTGTCCAAACTCTTGAACAAAAGGAGAAAACTCTTCATCTACATAACTGTTCAGTGTGTGGTGTCGTGTCGTTTCCACCCCAAAGTAACATGCCACTGATCGAGATATTAGTTTATGGCAAAGTTTTACACCAGCTTGGACTGGCATCCATGGACTGTCATTATACTTCAGTTTACTCGACACTGTGAGCACACCTTCTTCATCAGGTAGAAGACAGTTTTTAACTCTTTCACCTTTGGCTTCATACAGTCCTTTTGTAATAATGGAATGACAAGTATGAAGATCTGATTTAGAGAGAGGTCTGAGACACTTGCCCATTTCTTCAAGTACAGCCACAAACTGCTCTGTGGTGAACTCATTCTTGATGCCAACACAGGTCCAAAGATTCTCAAATCGGGAGAAAATGATGGGAAGGATATGGAGGTATGGTTTCTCAGCAAGTTCCCCACTTTTTGCCACTGATCGCACATTTACAAAACGGTCTTCGATAAAAACAAACGGCGTTGATGCTGCATGGTCAATAATAGCAGTAGGATCTCCCCCGTCAATCAAGTATTTGTTGAGATAGTCATAACAATTTCTTGCAATGTTAAGAAGCAAAGATTTATCCAACACATCTGAACGATCATGTGCTTCTTTCAGCTGTTTGAGCACTGTCTCCAGTGGTGGATTCCTTTCAACTCCCAATGTTGTGAAGACAGGGTGGTCTGGTTGTATACGCAGGTTTGAGTGAACACTGAATTCCATCATGTTCACTAAGTGGTAGTGCTTCTGACTGAAGACTTTCAATGGCTCTTTCAGTCTGGTCATCTCTTTATTGTCCTGATCAGTAACCACAGCAGGAATGAACGGAATGTGTTTCAGTGTTTCCCAGTGTGGAGATCTAACATCACGTGAACATTCATTCATACAGTCAAAGAGACACTGGAGACATTTCTGTGCTTTTGTTTTGTCCTCATTCCAAACTTGTGAAATTGTCTTTGCTCTTTCAACAACTTCTTCTAGTGTGAGAGTATCACTCAGCATACCCAAGCCTGACAGACGCTGAATTCTTTTGGGAGTGAAGTAGTCATTTTTGGTCCCCTCAAGGAAGCGTCCTTCCTGTGGCTCAAACAGGCATGCTACTTTCCCATTTGGATGCACAAGTTTGTTGATAAACTGAAGCGTGTTTGTTTTTTGTGTTGGAATGCATGGATTACTTTTCAGTAATTCATCAATGGTTGGATCATTCAAGTCAAGAGCATTCAGGATGAGATCATTCCTACAGTGTGGATCCATATTGCTCAAGTTCCTGAAAACCACTCGATAAAACTGATTCCAGTGGAAAGTCCTTTCTGTTACTATCTCATGGAAACCACAGTGAATGAAGCTACTTCTTACCCACATTGGCAAAGGAACAGCACAGTAGTTTGATTCTGTATCATTCAGGAATACCCTCATGGCCAGTTCTCCCACTGCTTTGTTGTTTTCAATGGTTGGATCCAAAAATCTCACCTTGTCAAGTGAGCACCAGGTTTGTCCATTACTGAGAAGCTCTAGAGGTCGGTCACTAGTATTCTGTATAATGGCTGAATAGAAAGCAGCAACCACAGGTTGAAAAGCTTTGCTTACTTTTTGAGCATCAGGCCAAAATGTGTGGTATTCGTACTTTTTAAGGTTTCCATTCTGGGCCATCTTCTTTAGCTCAAGCAGTGTGGTGATATAAGCAGTGGCAGTGGCATCTTGGAGTAATTCTTTGTTCCACTCCCCCTTTGTGCCACTTTGCCAGAGAGCTTTCCTATTTGATGTCACTGCAAAAGACCCATTGATTTGAACTGGGAGGCCTGTCTCAATTGGAAGTGGAAGGAAGCAAAAGGCCTGGCCAACTGTACAACTTTCATCAGGAGACCAAACATTTTGTGCTTCACTTTGTAGAGGTACAGCAACTCCTCCAATCGGCAGGGAAAACTTGCACTCCCGTTGTTCTCTCTGGAACATACGCAGTGATTCCTTTGTCCCAAAAGAAGAGTAGAGGAACCAGTGCTGGGTTCTGTTTCCCTCAACATGTTCATGAACTATTTCAGCAATGTGTGCTGTAAAGCAATCAACAGTTTTGTGGTAATCTGTGTCAAGGTTTTCCAAAGTGTCCCTGATGTTCTGAAGATGCCCTTCATTTGAAATGTCAGTTGAACTGACAACCTTCCTGGAGATTTTGAAGAGGGTCTGGGTTTGATTCTGCAGTGGTGGTGTAGAAGCATCTTCAGAAATCATTTGAAGAGACACAGAGTTTATGTTCTTTAGAAAAAGCAGAGGGCTTTGGAATCCATCGATGAAGTGTTGCTGAAAAGCATGTATGTGTTCTTTGTCATACACCTTGCAGCTAATTTCTGACTTGCAGGCTTCTTCTGGAGTGCGGAATGGTAATTTAATCAGCGTACCTTCATAATAGTTCTGGCTGCTCTTTGTCAGATCACAATCAAAAATTCCTTGGTAATGTTGGAACTGCCCAGGAAATCTCCTAAACAGTCTGTCCTGGAACAAATCAAGTTTAATTCCAGGATTTGCTTTACTGTGTATGTGCTTTTCCAAGTGCGTGACATTTGGATCAAGGATGAGAAGAATTTTACCACTCAATATAGATGGAATATCTGTTAAGTGATAAACAGCATTGAAGCCAAGCCCAAAGTTCCCTATTTTCTCAATTTTGTTTTCTTTCGAGGCAGATCCAACCCTGACAATGTTTCTCCAGTCTTCATCTGAGAAGAGCTCATTGTTGAAAGACCAAAGACAGGGTCCATTGCATAGGGTCATTCCGTCATCAATGAGGCCTTCTGCAGGCTGTGTTCTGAAGTCAAGTAGGAATCCACATGTGCTTGCCCCAGCATCTTCTGCATTTTGGATGAGTTCTTTGAAAATGTCACTTTCTTCATCATACTCTTTGAGTATGTTTTTGATTCTTTGTGTAATTGGTTCTGATTGCCCCCACTGCTCAATTCCTGGACACACTTCCTCGGCTGTTATGAATTGTGGCTTTAAAATGCGGGTGCTTAGGAATGGAGTTTTCAGCCATCTTGCAGTGAGAGGTAGGACCTCTTCATGAATGACATGGAACTCCTCCTGGTCGTGTCTCAGGTCATCTAATCCTTCATCACTAATGTCACAGAAAACTGTGTTTTTCAAAGGCTGCAGAGTGAACTTTCCATTTTGTGTCCTGACAGGCACTGGAGTGCTGTTCTTCAAAGGTTTCTCATTCTTCCGCATCCAGTCAAGAATGGCTATAGACACTTTAAGTTCAGAAGGCTCCCCATAAGGTGGATCTCTATCATCAATGCATTGCTTTATGTCATGGAATATGTCTTCAATTTCCTCATCAGATAGTGTTTCCTTCACACCAAACTCTTTCAGCATATCTGCATATTGCACAAATTCCTTTGGTACTTTCTTGATGTAAAGGGTAAGATCTAACTCATGTGGATAGGCTAGCACAACATCCCGAGGTGAGACAAACTCATGCTGGCACCACAGCCAAGTGATGCATTTCTTGCTAATCTCTTCTCTGAAATAATCAATGTTTTCTTGCATGAATCTGTAAGTGCTGTGCAACTTGTTTTTAAACTCATAATCTGAGTCTGGGTTGTCTGGAACCATTGATTGCAAAATACAAAGGTTCTCTAAGACCTTCTCAGCAGGCGGAGGCTTACAAAGATGAAGTTTCTGGCAAACGTCATCACTTAGCTCTGAGTTAAGTGGCATTACATGACCCACGATTGCTGAGTATTTTGAAGTCCTTATTTCGGCTGGTTTGTAGAGACCTTTCTTCTGACTTTTCTTGCTGTTAGGGTTTGCTGAATTTTGATTTTCACAAGGCACCCACTGCATTTGAAGAAGCTGCTCTGTCTCCTTCTCAGAACATTTTGAGAGCAAATCAGTTTTATTTAATACTCTTACAAGTGCATCAGCCTTTTTAAATGCCTTGTTTCGAGAGTGGATGTGGAGTTTTTGAATTTGTGAGGCAACACGGAGCACGTCAACAGAGGATATTTCTTCTTCTTTTGTCCGTAAACCAAGCTCTTTCAAGCTTTGGAGAATCACCTGGGTCCTGTAGATGGAGGGTGGAAAGAAATCTTCATCAAAAAGATCTTGAAATATTTTGTTTGTTGGGTCAAACACACTTGATGGTTGCTTGCGTTCCCCTTGTTCAGTTTCAATGAAACTAAGATTCTTGCTTTTCCTAAGCAATTCTTCACTTTGTGGAAGTAGGACGTTCCCATGATTTAATATCCAAGTCATTATTTTCTGTTCCTCCTCTTTGTTGATCAGATTTCTTTGTATGCAGTCTACCAAGTAGATCGCCATCTGAGCTGCATCCAGAAGTTCAACCTTGAGGAGAGTCAAAAGCCTACGGTCAGCTTCATTGGCACACTGTACAGTGGTCTCCGGAACAGGCAGATCTTTTGGAATGGCTGGGTTGGACTTCAGAACAACTGCCTGTTTTGACTCAACAGCAACATATTTTCCGGACATCAGTCTGAAGAGAGGCAGAGCTAAAAGTAAACGTTTCTCAGAATCAGAGACAGAATCCAAAGAAGAGATGTACATTTTAAACTCCTCTTTTTCATGAAGTGAAGCACTGGCAATGCTGCTGATGACCTTTTCTCTGTCGGAGTGCAAAAGGACTTGGAGAACATTCTTTGGTGAAGTTGTCAGGATGTAATTTTCGATGTCATGATGCTTGAGACATTCGTCCTTCTTAACAATTGTGCCTCCCACCATCTTTACCACTTTCTGAACTTGATCGGGCAAGCTGGACTCTCTGCTGCTCTGGAAGATCAGAGTGGAATTCTTCTCTAGTTTTGCTAACACAGCAGAACTGCCCATTTTCTGAAGTGGTTCCACAGGTATTAAAGGCATGCCAATAAAATCCTTTAGTTCTTCCCAGTGAGTATTCAGAAATTTCCAAAATTCTATCAGCCATGTTTTTGGTGGGTGACCATCTTTAGTGGGATTCCATTTCACGTGGCCTTGGGTCTGTATCCAGTCTCTGGGTAAGTGTTTCTTGGTAAATGCTGCAACATTCTTTGCATCCAAAATGATTATTTTGTACAGGTTTGCATCTGGAATTAAAGAGAGGAAAGAGACCATCATTACTAATGTAACTACAACAGGATCTCCAGCTGTTAAGGGTGGGCAATATTTAAGGTTAATATGATTGCATAATATTGCACTTCTATACAGCATGTATACAGTATAGTGGGCTCCATATAATTTCTTGATTGTGTATAGCTAAATGAGTAAGAACAGAGGCATCTTTTATAGTTCCAAAACAACAAAACAGCAACACGACTAAGCTTCTAGTTCTATAAGGTTCTTGCACTGTTCTTTTGAGGTCCATTGACATATTTTCAATGATCTTTATGTTGGAGGATGTAAGTGCCATGGGAAGTAGTCTAATGTAGAAGATGACATGTGTTTAGGATCATTATCCTGCTATCTAAGCTGATCTTCTTTTCACTTTTGGTTTTAGCTTTTTTTTTTTTTTTTACAGATGGTGTGATGTAGCATTTAACTGAATTAATCCTTCTATAATGACTTACTCTGGGGAACAATTGGAGAACCCACTGGACATTGGCAGAGAATGTGTCAAGATGTATTTGCTTTAAATCAGCAAAGACAGCTGGAACATTCACCAACCCAAAAGGCATGACTAAGTACTCATAGTTGCCTGACAGTGTGATGAATCAATCATCCATTCATATTTTGCACACCATGTTATAGGCACTTAACAGGTCCAGCATAAGAAAAATGGAAACATGCTGCAGCACCTCAAAGGCTGAGATCATGAAGGAAAAAGGGTAGCACTCTTTTACTATGATCTTACTCAACTCTGTATAAATCAATATAGGATTGAGGCCCCCATCTTTCTTCCCTACAAATAAGAACCCAACCCTTGCTGGGGAAAGTGGATGGCTGTATGAACCTCAGATCCAAGGCCTCCTGAGTATACTCCTCCACGTCTGTATGTTCAGAGCAAGACAAAGTCTTTTCACTAAAGGCCTCTTGGTTATCCCAAAAATCCTTTTCTATATAAAGACCAGGTTCATTGCAGGGGATAGGCTCATCTTTACTCTCCTGGAAAGGACGGGGTTGCAGAACACATGGGTCACCAAGACAAGCCCAACCATTGAAGCCAGTCTAGGTAGGGGTTGTGATGTTAGGAAACCCTAATACAAGCTGCAGTTTGGTTGTTTGTTGGGCACGTTCATTGGACCTTGACAGACCAACCCATTTCCCTGAAGCTTGTGACAGGCTGGGTGTAGGTCTCCTGAGCACTCACAGTAGCTATTGCCCATTCAAGCCTCATATTCTCACTTTATGTCCATTGAATCCCTGGGGGATGAAGACTGAACTTGGATGGGTATGCTAAGCTCCTGATGCATGTTTCTATCTCTGAGGCTATTATTGTGGAGTTCAAGAGAGAGAGGGACTTGAAGGGGGAACTCCAGAAGTGGAGAGAAAGAGAGGTGGAGCACAAAAACTCAGCCCTCAATACTTGTAAGTTTGGCATAGATGTTAGGCTCACGATGAAACACTGATCTTTGGTTTTCCTGTTATAAAGTCCTCTGGTCAGGTGCTGACAGTTGGGCCAGATTAGCAACATACATGGCATGTCCCCTTCCTCTAGTGGACAGAGAGGCTGAAGGAGTGAGGCGAACCATTACATGTTCTACTGGCTGCAACATGAGACCAAAACATGAACAGCGTGCATGCGACTGTAATTCATACAGAACAAATGACCAACTTAAAGTTCAGTTGTGAAAAGAGTTAAATTAGTAGGAATGCAGTGAAATTAAATGAGTTTTGCCTGAAACCAAACAAAATGAAACACCTGGCCAACAGCTGGACACTGGAGACGGTTCACAGGTTTCCATAAACTTTGCCACATTTAAGCTATTGCAAAAATTAAATAGCCTACATTTATTTTGTCTTGCTTTTCAAATTGTACTTGCGAAATACAAAACTACAATTTAAAACATTTATTGATCACTAAACATTTTAACATCTTACAAGACATATCAACCAAGTACATAAAGACTTGAATACCTTCTTGACAATTAAGCAGAACAATCTCTGCAAACATTATTGGGTCAATCTCTGACACTACCCCTTTAGTAAGGAGGGTCCCAGCAGTGGGATTTGCTGTGACTGGTCCTTGGTTTGGATGAGCCCACATACAGGATTGGAAAGTTCAGCTTCAAACACTCTAACGCACTCTAACCTGCTTGCGTAAGCACATGGTATTGATCTGTTTTGGAACCTAGTGAGTGGTCTACATTGACAGACCCCATTCCTGTATTAAATCACTGTACATTTGCTCATTATACCAGCTATATGGTAGCATTTACTGCATGACTAAGTGGTTCAGTCCATGCTGAGTGTGATCTGATTGTGTCATTAAAAACATTATTCTGCGTAAATCATTTGGTCTATTCACGTTTTTATTTGCCACTTCATGCTGAACAGTTTGGGTTGGTGAATATTCCATGTGTCCCTATTAATTAGTAGTTTTAAAATATCTAATCAAACCTCAGAAAACATATTAAATCAAAAAGGCCCATACTTGTTAAAGCCATTTGTCGGAGATGAGGAATTGTGTTGCCGTTCACATCTTCATGCAAAAACTTCTCTTTACAAAACGGCAGCAGCACTCTAGAAAAGAGGAAGTTGCCTGTTACAATGACAACACATGACACACATTGACATTGCTCATTAAAGTCTATCAGCCGTCATTGGATTAGGGTATATTTTAGAACTGTTGTTGATCCCACAATAACGCTAAACTAGAAATACATTTAAATTGAGGTGTGTAAAAACCATATCTTACCGTGAAAACTCTTCATTTTCAATCAAGACGGTGTCTTGCTCCTCATTGGTGAATGACCTGAAGCTTCCATCACTGAGTGGTAGAAGCTGTAGACCATGTAGCTCTTCATACTTTTTATCACTGAGGACAAACTCCAGGAGTGACAGTTTGTCATCCTTACAGACATTCCCAAGCTCAGCTTTGCGGAGCACATTTCTAACAAAGCATGGGGTCACCCATTTCAGAGTGTCAGGATTCGGGAAGACTGTTCTTATAGCTTTCAGTACATGGTCAGGAACCGTGACAAGGTTTTCCCCTTCTGTGGTCAATAATCGTGCAACTGCTGACATCTCACCTGTATCTGTATTGTTGGTTGGGAAAACAGCCTCTAAAGCAGTCACCCAGTTTTTCTCATTTTCAGCAAGAGAGAAGATTCCTTCACTCTGGAATAACCGTTTCAACACATCCTGGGCAACATCATGCCATCGATCATTGTGTTCTGTCTTGTTCAGGTCAGGCCAAAGACTGTACACAGCGCTGGCAGGCAGCAGGGACTTTCTGGATAACTGAACAGCATCTCGGATCATCCTGAGATGCACATGAGGAAGAACCTCATTCTTCAGCAGCTCGTTCCACATTGCCGATTCATCATTCTTCTGGTCCTCCTCCTGCCATTTGATGTACCTTCGGTTGTCTGTAAGGCCGAAGCATGCATTAACATGAACCGGTAGGCCCGTGTTATTAGTCTCATTGTTTGGAAGAGGCAGGAAACAGCTCAGTCTTCCAGAGCCACATGTTCGGATTTCATCACACTGAAAGGCCACGTCAACCTGAGGAAGAAAACGGAGCTTTTCAGCAAGAGTGTCGATCTCTGGTATTCTTCCTTCTCTTAGTCGACTGGTCGTGACTAACCACTCTGTCTTTGTCTCAGCCTCAGAAGATGAATAGCAGGACACTGTTTTAAAGCTGGTTTTACCTTCTACACACTCTCTCCTGAAACAATCCTGACGAAGAGGACTTGCAGGAGATGCAACAGAAACTTTCATTCTAACGTCGACAGAGCTGTTTGTGTCAACATGCATCAAAGAAATGGAAGAAACCGATCTCAGGAACAGAAGACTGATCTCTGCATCTGCAACGAAGCTGTTGAAGAGCTGTGTGATCTTGCTGGAGTCGTACAAATTATCCGAGATCTCGGAGGCTTCACTGCGGAGAGGAAAGCGAAAAAGGGTTCCACTGAAGTTCTGCTCATTGATGATCTTCTCCCAAGAACAGCTGGAGACCAGACTGACTATATCCTGAAA
Organism: Acestrorhynchus altus; assembly: GCA_034509495.1. Lineage (NCBI taxonomy): Eukaryota > Metazoa > Chordata > Actinopteri > Characiformes > Acestrorhynchidae > Acestrorhynchus > Acestrorhynchus altus. Next base: position 34,260,393 of record CM067509.1, on the reverse strand, counting down.
AGGCTTGAACTGATCTGTGAATTCCAGAAGGTGCTTTCTGTCTTCTTCATCATCCAGTGACCACCAGTAGCCCTCCTCTTCATCATCAAACATCTTCATTTGTGGGTCAAAAACAGCCAGGTGTTTGGAACTAAAGACACATGGCAAGTCTACAAATAAACAAATAAAACAGTTAAAATGTGTGTCTGTGTGTTTTTAATGTAATTGTTATTCATGTGTCCACTCGTGTTTTCACCAACAAGTGATACTGCATTAATCAGCCAATGAATGTGAAGGCTGTAGAACAAATATTATGCTGAATGTCATGCTTTAATGTATTGGTCTGGGTGTGAAAAAATATATGCGTAACCCTTTATAACCCTTTACAATGACTGTCATAAGCCTGTATAATCACTCATAAGTACATACATAACTCCTTATGTGGGATGTACAAACCTGGGTAACAGGAAAGACATTTAATATTTTTAGTATTGTGTACTGAAATTTCAGTTTCGTCTTTTATCTTAATAAAGGGGTAAACAGAGTTTACAGGTTTTACTGGGTTCTTACCACATAGTCCAGATTCAGTTTAGTATCTAACTAACATACTATTTAAGACTCTGTTCTGAGTCACCTGAGCTGCTGAGATCATCCTGTTCGTGCAAATTCAGGTTTCGAATTAGAACAACGTGTTTTACTGTGGTGTGACTGTAATAGCAGTGACAGTAACTGGTTATATTCAGAGCTTTTCAGGGTCGTTTTCTGCTTAAACGTATCATTATATTGTGAAATTGTGTGCATGGGGCAGCCGAGGCCTGGTGGTTAGGGAACAAATCTTGTGACTGGAAGGTTGCTGGTTCAAATCCCAAATGACTGAAGTGCCCTTGAATAAGACACTTAACTCCCCAACTGCTCCCCGGACAGACCTGGATAGTCATGTCCTACCAGTTCAGGGACCTGAACCGGCAAGCTTCAAGTCATGAGGCTGGTTCCCAAGCTATGGCTGCTCCCATTGTCACCAGTTTAAACGTTTTTAGATTTTTATAATTCAGCAAAACAGACAATTACAAAACTGTCCTGAACTATTAGACGGTCAAACACGAACTCTTCACCTGTAACGTGGTAAATAGAGTTGAAGCCGATTCCAAATCTCCCCACTTTGGTTGGATCGTCCTGTTTGATGCTTCTTCCAGCTGTCTGAATACCCTCCCAGTCCTCGTCAGTGAAAGCTGCATTATTGTACGCATAGAGAGCAGGTCCTACCAGAACAGTGAAGAAGTGTCAGCACCATGAAAAGACTCAAAACCAACCAAATTGTGCCCCTAGAACAGACTGGGTCCATATCTCTGTTAACTGTATATTTTCATCCATTTATTTGTGACTTATTTCCAGCCACCTTCCAATACAACTTCCCTTAATTTCCCCAAAGGAACCCTCCCAAGGGATTAATAAAGTTCTATTCTATTCTATTCTTCTACAGCTCAGCAGGCCACCAGGGTGCTGAGGAATTTACAGAATACAAGCTGGACTGCTGTCGGACATTATCAATGTGACCCGCCCTAGAATGAAAGCTTCTGAGCTGCAGTTTTTCTAAAACACGTTCCAGCACGTCTACCTTGATACTTTCCCAGAGCTTGTCTCCACACGCTGTCCGTACCATATCTTCTCTCATCATAGATGAACACTATTTCTGAAGCTTTGGCGTCATCAGCGTTCTGTATAAACTCCTGTTGTAGAACACAGAGCAAAGTTTAATCCCACAATAATATTTTAATTAGTGTTCAGTAGAACAGTGCACCACCACGTCAGAGTCTGGTCAACTTTCCTGAAGGACTCTGGAACAGTGTACCCAAGAAGGTTCTCTCGCTTCTAGACTTCAAATTAACCTCAACTGTTACAGCTGTTTACTGAAAACTTTACTGATGGTACTTTACTGTCCTCTTGTAGTCTCTCCTGCTCTGTGCACATAAGCCATGTTAATGTTCAGAGTGTTCAGCAACTGCTTAGAGGAGTCCATGGCTGCTGGTTGTTGGGACGAGGTCTTTCCTAACAAAGACTGTGAAACATCAAAGCCCTAATAAACGAATGACATTCTGACATGATGGTCAATGATGTCTGAGAACTCTCTTGGGGTGCCCTTGCAGCTAATTTAAGCTGCACCCAATGCTGACACTGAGGTGCAAATGCACACACAGCTTGTCTAGTCCGTAAGAGATAAGAGCCCGTAAGAGACTACGTGTTAATATTTGTTGATCCTCTAGATACGGGTTTAAGGATTAAATACAGTGGTTTATATTATTTAAATCACTTACGTGGAAGTGCAATTTTGTCTTTATGCATTTGATTAACTACTTATATCGTTATTACAGCATCACGTTAAGGGATGCACCGATTCAATATAAGGATTGGAAATCGCTCCCGTTAATAACAAAATGAATTGAATCAAGTATCGGATAAATAGGTCAATACAGGCCAGTATTCTAATCTGTCATTAAGTATCAGAAATATTCCAGCTCTTAAAAACACAAAGACAGGCGAAAGGGGGGAAGCAGGGTATCTAACTCGCACTCACAGACAGACACACACACCTGTGTGTTCAAGATCAACAGATTACAGGTTAAATCACGGTGTATTTGAATATTCCACAGTGAAATCTCACACTGGGGTGTTCAAATGTTCTGTTTCGCGGTTTTGGAAAACATGTATTCTGGAATGTTCTCTTGTTCTGAAGAAGGACACGAGGCAAGCAGTAAGGATAACAGTGTTAGTGGCCTACTGTTGCACACTGTAAATAATTCACTGACACTGTATTTATTATTATTAATTTATTCTAGATTTCATTCTGAATTACTGCTTACGCTGCGAGACAATGCGAAATGACTATTTCAGTTGGTGCATTTTATTCACTTTAATATATTTTAAGACGTTTGTCCCCTTTTTTTATTTCAAATTTGTGCTGAGGTCCTGTGTAAGTGTTTATTATTTCAGAGACAAATAAACAGCAGTTCAGGACATTATATCTGTGCTCATTTGTAATGTCTGTCCACAGGTTGAGGTGTACAATTAATTCAACCGCGGTATCGGATCGTATCGGGTATTGACCAATATGTTAAGTTCAGGTATCGGTATCATATTGTTACACCAAAGTTTTGTATCTTCAAAATGTCTTTACACTTTACAGGAGAAGGAAAAAAAAAACTTCTTTTGGAGCATTTCTATTGGTCCATTCATCATAAACATCTGAAACAATATAAAGAACACCTGCCAGATGAGTATAATTATATATATATATATATTTAATTAAACACAATCTTCCATCTACATATAGGAACTGTAAAACATCTGAACGTGTTCTTCAGAGAGTATATAACCTCACATTTATATCATTACAGAATATATAAATCTGATAACTGTAGGAGAATTACCTTTAATATCTGTCCTCCATCAGGGTACCTTCTCAAAATCTCCTTCAGGTAGTCAATAAAAGGTGGAGCTGTGGCCCCAAATGCATTTCTAATGGAAAAAAAAAAAAAACAACAGTTACGTCAAAGGTTTACAAATATATACACTATATGGACAAAAGTATTGGGACACCAGCTCATTCAGATTTTTTTTTTTTTTTTTGAGTTTATCCGGCTTTTGTTGGAGCAACTGTCTCTACTGTTCAGGGAAGACTACTACTTGATTTTGGAGGTTCTGAGTATTGCTGTGGGGGTGTAAGTACTGTATGGAGCGCCATCGTTCCAGAGAACACAGTCCCACTGCTCCACAGCTCAATGCTGGGGGTCTTTATACCCTCTAGTCCACGCCTGCTATTAGACATGGAGACAATAGAGTCGTGTTTCTTTTTCTACTCCAGAGAGTCCTATTCTATTGGCAGTACCTCTCTACAGGGACAAGACAAGCTGTGTGTGCATTTGCACATCAGTGTCAGCAATGGGTACAACTTAATGTAGCTGAATGCATTCATTAGAAGGGGTGTCCATAAACATTTGGACATATAGTGTACATATCTTGGTTAACACAAAAATCAAGCGGATGACTCACTTTTTCTTCTTTTTTCTTGCGGGTGTACTCATAGTTCCACCTTTATGTTCTCCTGTAAACGCAGAAACACACGGTACTAGATAATACAGTAACACCTGTAATAATAATGACTTCGTCTCCACAATATAAAATGATTACTATAAGTTACTCGGTAACCTTTCTGAGGGGCTTCAAATTCAGCCGCACCTCTCAGTGTTTGTCGGGAGCTGCAGTCAGTGCTTCCACACTTAAATCTCACCCAACAGGAACCCACAGGCTGTGTCCACTTCCGCACACCACACTGCAAAAAGAGGACATTTAACAGGAAAGATTACGTTAACAGTTCTCCGGGCATGTGACTCAACGATGACCACCCTTGATCAGCATAAGCTGGTGGATCAACATGACCAGCAAGACCAAGCTGGTCATCCAGAATGACCAGGGTTGAAAGATCTGGAAAGGTGATGCTTTGATTTCTTCTCAGTTGGATGACTGTAACTCGCTGCTTCGTGGAGTCAGTCAGTCAATCAATAATTGGAGATAAAGGTGATCATCTCCACTATAAGCTCCAGGTTTGAAACAGTGTTTCATTAAACATCTACAGAGTCCTCACAGGTCAGGACTATTTCTGACTCTATTCCTGACTCTAATCCTTACTCTTAACTCTGACTCTACCCGTGACTCTAATTCTGACTCTAATTCAGACTCTACTCCTGCTCTGTAAGGCTGCAGATGTGGGATGGTATCAGACTGACCTGTCGTCTGTGGTCCTGATGTGCTGCAGATGCTGAGAGAAGCCTTCACCTCCTCCAGTCTGGAGGAGAACTGGTGGAGCAGTTGGAGGAGAGGCAGAAAAGAGGCAGGGAGTTTCTGTTTACTAAGAATCGCACACTTCCTCATCTCCGGCGAAACGAAAGTGACACACACACACACACACACACACACACACACACACTCTCTCTCTCTCTCTCTCTCTCTCTCTCTCTCTCTCTCTCAGTGACTCTAGTGGTCGATCTCAGAATTGCAGCCACACTTTCGTGCCCTGTGTACAATTACACATCTATATCTCTGATACTTTATTGTCCTCCTTTCACCCTGATCTTCAATGATCAGGACCCCACAGTCCACTCACTGTCCACTCTATCAGACACTCCTACCGAGTGTCTCCACCTTGTAGATGTAAAGTCAGAGACAGAAGCTCATCTGTTTCTGCACAGTTTGTGTTGGTCGTCCTCTAGTCCTTCATCAGTGCTCACAGGACGCTGCCCACAGGACGCTGTCGGCTGGACATTTCTGGTTGGTGGACTGTTCTCGGTCCAGCAGTGAGACTGAGGGGTTTAAACACTCCAGCAGCACTGCTGTGTCTGATCCACCAACACACCACCACCATGTCAGTGTGACTGCAGTGCTGAGAATGACCCACCACCCACATAATATCTGCTCTGTGGTGGTCCTGTGGGGTCCTGATCATTGAAGATCAGGGTGGAAGGAGGAGAATAAAGTCTGCAGAGAAACAGATGAACTACAGTCTGTGATTATAGAACCACAAAGAGCTGCTGTGTTGAAGAGGAATGTAGAAACCTGGAGGTGGTCCTAACGTTATGGCTGAGTATTTTCAGTTTCAGATCAGTGGCCAACAGGGGGCGCACGGGACACGCTCGAATCAGCTGGCGCCGGTGAGTCGGTTCGCGGTGAGCTGAACCGATTCGCTGGGGACTCGCTGACGTGGACTCGGTGGGCGTGTTGAGTCCAGCTTCCTTGTTGATGGTGAGGGTCTCCTCGCTCAGGAAGCCCCCTCAGCGCTCACACAGCCGCTGGCCTGGTCCAGAGGAGCAGCTCGGCCAGGTGAATCGATGAGTCGGTTGGGCGCGGCTCGCTGAGGGGGGCGAGGGGGGCTGAGGGGGGAGCAGGAACATGCTTCCAGCATCTGTGTTCTCCAGCAGCCTGGAGGAGGAGCAGGTCCTGCAGGTCCTGCAGGTGAGCACTGCTTTGGATGGTCAGAGAACCTGCTGAGCAGTCCAGATGGGGATGGTGTGGGTGATGGGCTCAGATGCTCTGAGCTTTGGTGGTTGATGGCCATCCACTGGGTTAGATCTTCACCAGTATGGGGTGTGTTTTTTGTGTTTGTGTTCGATGGTTTGGCTGGTCGACAACCAGTATGACGAGCATGACCAAACTGACCAGTAGGATCAGTATGACCTAGCTATTTACCAGTATAATCAGCATAAGCAAGCTGTCTAACCAGTATGACCAAACCCTGACCAGTATAACCAGAATAACCAAGCTCTCTGACCAGAATGACCATGCTGTCTGACCAGTATGACCAGCATGACTAAGCTGTCTGACCAGTTTGACCAAGTTATCCGACCAGTATGACAAGTATGACCAACCTGTCTGACCAGTATGACCAAACCCTGACCAGTATAACCAGAATAACCAAGCTCTCTGACCAGAATGACCAAGCTGTCTGACCAGTATGACCAAGTTATCCGACCAGTATGACAAGTATGACCAACCTGTCTGACCAGTATGACCAAACCCTGACCAGTATAACCAGCATAACCAAGCTGTCTGACCAGAATGACCAAGCTGTCTGACCAGTATGACCAGAATGACCAAGCTGTCTGACCAGAGATGACCAGCATGACTAAGCTGTCTGACCAGTATGACCAGCATGACTAAGCTGTCTGACCAGTATAGCCAGCATAACCAAGCTATCTGACCAGTATGACCAGCATGTCTAAGCTGTCTGACCAGTATAGCCAGCATAACCAAGCTGTCTGACCAGTATGACCAGCATGACTAAGCTGTCTGAACAGTATAGCCAGCATAACCAAGCTGTCTGACCAGTATGACCAGCATAACCAAACTCTGACCAGTATGACCAGCATAACCAAACTCTGACCAGTATGACCCAACGTGACCAAGCTATCTGAGCAGAATGACTCAGTGGTTGAGTGGTCAGCGAGTAAAAATGTATTTTAAATAAACAATAAAACTTGCAAAAAAAAAAAAAAATGAGTTAAACAGAGAGAGACATAAACTGGAAACTAGTTTAAATAAATAAAATGTACTTATATAATATTAATAATAAAAATAATAATAATAATAATATATTATTTGTTAATAAATAATTAAATAAAACAGTTTATAGCACTTTACATACCTGGAATGATGCAGGATAATGTAATTATACAGTTTTTCTATAAAAAACAAACAATAAAATGGCGTAAAAGAAAGAAATAGCATGAATGCAAAATTAATAAAAAATAAAAAAGTAAATTATAATAATAATAATAGAAATTCATAGAAGGTGAAACAGATAAACAGATATTGGTAAAAACGATGGTGTTAATAAGATTCAAAGCAGTGTATCTAAACAGAGCTAATAATTTCTATAAAAATTCGTTAATCGTTGTTGTTATAAAGGTTAGAATCGTATTAAACGGTATTAAACGAATACAGTAAAGTATTAAATCCTCTCATTCATGTCTTTATGAACCACAGAGTTCCTGACGCTCGCCGCGGACCGGTGGGAATAATGACGAGCGGAAAATCCGACCCCACCACCAAGCACCCCTGTGGATCTGCTGAGGAGGAGGAGCCCAGTGAGGCGTCCCAGTCGTCCGAGTCTGCGGCGCCGCCTTGTGGCGACTGCAGTAAGCACCGGCGCGCCCACGCGGGAGAGAAGCCGAACAGGTGCCTCACCTGCGACAGGTGTTTCTCCGTGTCCTCCGGCCCGGCGGTGCACAAGCGCTCGCATTCAGGAGAGAAACCTCACACCTGCGTGACCTGCAACAAAACCTTCATCTCCTCCACCCACCTGTCCCTGCACCTCCGCACACACGCCGGCGAGAGGAGGTACAAGTGCAGCGTCTGCAACAAGGTGTTCACTCAGCCCGCCCACCTGATGCGCCACAAGGTAAGGTGAGGGTGGGGGAGATGAAAGGCAGCTTCACTGGGTCACTGACTCGTTTACTTACTGACCAAGTGACTTATTGACTTACTGACTCGCTTGCTGTTTCTCTAAGTGAAGGATTTACTTGCTTACTGACTTGCTTAGTTAGTTACTGACTCAATGACTCGTTTAGATAATCACTGACTCTGTTCCTGATGATCTGACTTGCTTGCTTACTGACTCACTGACTCCTTCACTTAAATGAGGAACTTGCTTACTTGTTTAACACTTTAGTTACCGATTTTCGGAATCATTTGCTGACTTGCCAGCTCGCTTACTTACTGACTCTTTCATTTATATATATATGATCATTTATAATATATAACATATCATTTATTATCACATTGGTTGTCCATTTGTCCGCCTCTACCTCAAGGCCATCCACACTGGAGAGAAACCATATAAATGTCAAGACTGCGGAAAGAGCTTTGGTCGCGCCTCTCACCTGAAGACCCACCAGCGACTCCACACGGGCGAAAAACCCTTCAAATGCACGTTGTGTGAGAAGGCGTTCACCCAGAAGGCGGGACTTATTATGCACCTTCGCCAGCACACAGGTGAGATCGGGGGACACGATGTCACGTCTACAAAATGTTTACTTTCCACAATACGCTGGATTCTAATGGTTCATTTCTTTTTTCGAATTAATAAAAAGCTGAAATATGATGCCGTAAGTGAATTCCTTTTTATAAAATTGAGCTCAGGTGTTTCCACTGGTCGTCCTTCTGCTGTTTCTACAGCTTGACTGGACACCTGTGGTCAGTTCAGTTGATTGGACATGATTTGGAAAGACACACCTGTTTATATAAGGTCTCATGGTAGACAGTGCAGGTCAGAGCACAAGCCAAGACATGAAGTCTAAGGAACTGTCTGTAGACCTCAGAGACAGGACTGTATGGAGACACAGATCTGGAGAAGGTACAGAAACATTTCTGCTTCATTGAGGATCCCAATAACCACAGTGGCCTCCATCATCTGTAAATAGAAGAAGTTTGGAACCACCAGGACTCTTCATAGAGCTGCCTGTCCAAACTGAGTGATTGTAATAGGAGAACCGTAGTCAGGGCACCTCCTATCATTGGTTACTCTGACAGAGCTCCAACATTGCTCTGTGGATAGATGAGAAACTTCCACAAGGACAACCATGTCTGCAGCACTCCACCAATCAGGCTTGTATGGTAGAGTGACCAGATGGAAGCCACTCCTCGAGAAAAGGCCTGTCGGGAGTCGCCAAAAGGCACCTAAAGGACTCTCAGACCATGAGAAACATAACTCTTTGGACTGAATGCCAAACATCATGTCTGAAGGAAACCAGGCTCTGCTCATCACCCAGACAATACCATTCCTACAGTGAAGCAGTGAAGCATGGTGGTGGCAGCCTCATGCTGTGTTTTTCTGCAGCAGGAACTGGGAGACCAGTCAGGGTTGAGGGAAAGAGGACTGCAGTGATGTTCAGAGATATCCTTCATGATAACCTTCTCCAGAGCTCTCTGGTTATTTGTTTATTTGGGTTTATTCTAATATTTTTAAACAAATCATCATATCCTCACTCTCTTAGGTGAGCGTCCCTTTAAGTGTGAGAAGTGTGGCAAAGGTTTCCGAAGCTCCACCCACCTGCTGTCCCATCAAGCCCTGGAGTCAGGTGAAGGCAGACACGCCTGTGGTCAATGCAGGAAAAGCTTCAGGTCGGTTTCGGTGCTGAGGCAGCACGAGAAGAGCCACCAGAAAGGTGTTGTGGAGTCTCTCTGCTGTAGCGTTTGCTCAAACACCTTCGCTTGCTCCTCATACCTGCGCCTCAAGCTGCGCCTCCGACCGGCCGAGTGCATCTATCACTGCGGAGTGTGCAACAGGATGTTTGACAAGATGTCTGTCTTCGAGAGACACTGCGAGAAACACCAGGAACAACCAGATAAAGATGAGGGACAGGAGGAGGAGGAGGGAGAAAAGGAGGACGATGCTGAAGATCCTCCTTTTCTGCCCCATATGGCTGCCTTCTCCACAACATACGCGTCTGAGGTGAACACTCGCTCCAAAACCAGAGCCAAGAGTAGACTGGAGGCTTCTAACTGACTGTTTCTAAGCACTGGACACTTAAAGCAACATTATGTAGCATTTGTACTTTAAAACAGCAGCTTCAGAATAACGTTGATGTGTCTGTCATTTCCTCTTCTGGCCGGAACGCTGCTACTGCACTATGGAACTTCAGAACTCTTAGAACTCTTCAGAACTCTGTAACACAACGTAACCAAGTCATATTGGTGTAAACGCCTGTAACATTACTCTACCGCCTCGGTTCACGTGCTTCTTTCACTTCGGATGCTGCTTCGGTATCTCTCAGCTTGTCAGCAAATGCATGTGTAAAGTGAGTCTATCATAGACCTTCTCCAGGAAAAGAACTCTGGTTCTCGAATTGGTCCTGTTTGGACTTATATGGACCTTGATGTTTTTTAGTGAACCAGCCCACGTTACACCAGTTTTAGTGGGACCGAGGATGCGTCACCGAATACGTCATCAACAGAGGGCGCTGCACAGCTTCAGCAAGTGAGAAGATGGTTGCACGAATGGACTACCTGCAATCCTTTGTGTTCAATGGAACAATCATGGGTCAACTTTTAATAAGAATGAGAAGACGTAGGTGTAAGAAGACTCAAAAGACGACACCGTACGAGACGAATAGTATGTCGTTGCTTCTGTACAAGTAGACACGCCCACAGCGGTCTGCTGCGAGGGACGTTTTCAGGTTCCAGAGCCTATTTTTGTTGACGGAAATGCGCTGAACAGTTCAAAATTAGGTTTCACAAACCAGAACGGAACCTGTTCCACGTTGGCTCAAAGCACAGTTTTCCCTTCCTGACTATAGGGGGAGCCCACGAGCACGAAATACCATTTTTAACATAATGCTGCCTTGACGTTGTTATTGCACTACATTTCCACAACTGCTCAAAAGTTTGGAATCATTTATCAACGTTTTATGTTATTAAACTCACAGGTCATGAGACACAGTGTTTACAGTACTTTTATACACGCTGGGCGCTTCACATCGCATTTAAACGGGATAAAATACACAGATTAATCATTAATATTATAAACAATAATCACAACAGACACTTCCTACACATCAAGTGTTGAAGTTTATTTTGAGTAACATAAACCACATTGTGCTGCTGTCAGCAGAAATTTACTGCATTGTAGTAACAGTTTAGTAACGTTATTATAATAATACCGAGAGATGCAGGTGATATAACCACACAAGAGCACAAACACATGCTGAAGAAATGTCTTTTAAATAATTTGTCGTTTTGTAAAACGACTCGCACATTTATTAATACTTAATGTGGGATATGCGACTCAGACGGAAATGTTAAGACCATCATTAGGGGACTTTGTCTTAATTAAACCTCAGACATTAGTTTGGTTTGCTCTTGATTGTTGAAGCGAGGTCCCAAGAGCTTTCTGAGGCCTTCAGAAACACGGTTGCCGATGCAGATGAGTCTGAGAAGGGATTTTATTTCGAAAACTGTCCGAACAGACCGGTCAGTTAGAAAACATTTAGAACCATCGCGAGAGAAATGAGGTTCCTATAGCAACAGCTCTGGAGGCAAAGCCGGGCAGAAAGAGACTTGCTGCCATGCCAACATTTTCCACCACCTTACTGAGCGTCGAGCGCTGCGACTCGCTGTCGTGCTTCATCTCCCCCTTCAGGTTATTGATCTCTTTCTGCATCTGATCAGCTTTGTCCCTAAAACCCCCCTCCAACAGAGCCTTCTGCTCCTGCAATACACACACACACACACACACACACACACACACACACACACACACACACACAGTAGAAGTACATCAGTCCAGTTCTCTGTGTACCGTACACCTGTGGGTGAATTAGACTGAATTAAACACCTGAACTGGACGATTAAGAGATGTGTCCCAAAACTTTCGTCCACAAACTGTAACATCATACAATCCCAGTCAAAAGTTTGGACACATGGACACACCCTCTCTCTTCAACCCTTAAAGGAAAACCGTATAAAACAATGTTTCTGTCCAGTTCTGTTAAAACCAAACAGAAATGTTGGGTGAATTAAAAACACACGACCAAAAGTTTGTGTAGTCGTAGGGATTTTGTCATTATAAACTGAATATCGTGGTTCATACGGTGTATTTAATAGCACTGTATATAAACACCATATTGACGACTGTACGCAGCCCACACTTCAGCTCTACTCACAGTCGTCCCCCAAACCTTGTATAAACCCTCCCTGGACAGTAGAGACCGTCACTCCACCTAAAGCAGGATCAACTCTTTAATCCCCTTGATTTCAGAATGAATGAGGTGTCCCAATATTTTTGTCCATATAGCACATTCTATAATCAGAGGATATGATTTTAATATCAGTATCAACTGAAGTCGAGTTATATCATCTATAATACCTTCGGTCAGTGTGTCCGAACTTTTGCCTGGTACTGTATGAAAAGGTCCAGAGATCATTTTTACTTAAAAAAAAAGATTATTTTGGGCTTAATGTTCTTTGGTGCTACAGAACCAACCCCAGTGGAACACCGGGACCTGCTGGGTTCTGTTGCACAGTTCACATACTGGGGTGTGTTTAAGGAGAGAAAAGCCTGCAGCTGACAGTGGAACCTCTGTCTTACTTTTAGTTTGGCTTCCAGCACTTTTTCATTGTCCTGCCGTGCTCGCTCTCTCTCTGTCTCCATACGCTCCAGCAGCTGGTTCAAATGCTGCTCATAGGTTCTCTTCTGGTCACTGAGTACTTGTGCTTGCTGCTTGTTCTGCTCTTCTAGAGCCTTCTGCTTCTGTTCCACAATAGTTCTTCTCAGGTGTTCCTCTGAGAGAGAGAGAAATCCCATTTTACACACACACACACACACACACACACACACACACACACACACACACACACACACAATTTATGCAGTCTGTTGAACCTGTGAAGACCTAGGCCAATTAATGTCATGATGGACTACAGCTGGTAGCTTCTCTGTGCTCAAAAAAGGTGTGGTTGGCATTGGTTGGCATTGGACTGACCAACACACGGTACAGTGGAAAACAGAAAGTCCATGGAGCTAAAACGTGTAACAGGTCTGCCATTGACTGGTGACACCAGTGTCGCTGTCTACACTTCCACATGATCATGGTCTGCTCCAGAATCAGTGCTTTCAAGCTTGACCAAAGATTGCTGGTCAGATGAGACAAGATGATGTTTGCCAGCAATAACCAGAGACATGTTTGAAAGAGTGAAGGTGAGCCACTCAATCCCAATTACAGTGTAGCAGCTGTTAAACATGGTGGCGGGTTGAGCTGAGCTGGAGCTGGTACATAATGAGGATGGAAAAAGGAAGGAAGAGGCCTCGCTCAGAATTCTTCAGCATAACATCAAACCATCACCAGCTTGATGTTCACAATTATGAAAACTGACCACAAGCTTACTGTTAGCCTGCTTTATGCAGCGAGAGAGAGAGAGAGAGAGAGAGAGAGAGAGAGAGAGAGTGTTCACCTTCCCTCTCTCGATCTGCTTCAGAGATGCACTGATCAGCTGCTAGAATGTTCTTCCCAACTGCTTCCTTTTTCTTCAGATACTCACTCAACACCTCCTCACACTGCAGATGACACACACACACACACACACACGTGTGTAACAATCATGTCCAGTGGTGCTTGAAAGTCTGTGAACCCATTTTCTATATTTCTTTTATATGAAAGTTCAACTGATTTTCTGCTGCTGTCCAAAAACAACATTGCTGTCCATCCGCAGTTTCCTAAAGACCACAGGGACAAACCAGAAGACGACCGGAATGTTTTGTGGACAAATGAGACCAAAACAAATCCCTTTGGTTTAAATGAGGAGCGTCATGTTTAGAGAAAGTGCTGAATTCCATCTGTGAAACACGGGGGTGGTAGTGTCTAAATCTCAAGAGAATGTGGGTCGTGCTGAAAGACAATGACTCTGAGCACACAAGTGGTTCTACCAAAGAATATTTAAAGAAGAATCAAGTCAATGTTCTGACCTTAATCCAGCAGAAATGTTGTTGAAGGACCTGAAGCAGCAGTTCATGGGAGGAAACCCACCAACATAACAGAGCTTTATGGTAAAATTATTCCAAAGGTTCACATACTTTTGCCCTCACAGATATGTAACATTGGACCGTTTTCACTGATGTAATGTGTGATAATTGTCTTATAAAAGTCTTATTTGTTTGATGTTGTTTTCCTAAATCTACTTTTAGGACTTTAGGAAAATCTGATGAAGTTTTAGCTCAAATTTAAGCAGAAATTAGATCAAATTCACATCATTTATTTAAATTAATCAGTGATTAAGCTGTTGTTTGGTGTTTAAACAGTAAGTGTGATTTTGGGTGTTGGGTTGGGGTGAAATACTTTTACAATACTTGTATTGCTATATTATTATTATTATTATTATTATTATTAATATTATTATTGTTGTTGTTGTTGTTATTCTTATTTTTGTATTATTATTATTATTATTATTATTATTATTATTATTATTATTATTATTGTTATTATTATTATATGCAAGCATGTGTTGAACTTGTTCCATGTACTAAAATAAAGGAAGTGTTAACAGACACACCATGAATTGTGTGTGTGTGCGTTCTCTGTACTCCTCAGTGAGGCGCTGGAGTGTGTCCCAATACATTTGATATCCTCCAGACTGCATGAAGGACCCTTCAGACACTTCTGCCTCCAGAGAAGCAAACACACAACTCAGCTCGTCTTCACACTGTTGCACACACATATCATGATTCTGAGCACACAGCCCCTCATACTCCCTCTGGATCTTCCTCTGAGAGAGAGAGAGAGAGAGAGAGAGAGAGAGAGGAAGTCACACTGCATCATGGGCCTGTGTCTGTGTGTGTGTGTGGGGGTGTGTAGTGTGTGCGTGGTAATGACTCTGTGTGTGTGTGTGTGTGCGTGTGTGGGTGTGTGTGGAAGTCTGAGTGTGTGTGTGTGTATGTGTGTGTGTATTATTGTGTGTGAGGGTCTGGTGCATGTGTGTGTGTGTGTGTGTGTGTGTGTGGTATGTGTGTGTGTGTGTGTGTGTGTGTGTGTGTGTGTGTGGGGGGGGGGGTCTGAGTGTGTGTGTGTGTGTGTGTGAGGTACCATAAGTTCCAGCTGTTCTTTCTGCTCTATGTCGTTGAAGGACATGCTGATGAAGACTTTGACTGCCTCTCTCTCTGCCTGAGTGTGGAGGATGGAAAGCTCGGCCGGGTGCACCGGCGGGTTCATGACTTCAGAGACCGTGTCCCCAATAGGGCCTGCTGCAGCGCCTGTTCCCGGCCGCCCGTTCTGGATCTGGAGCCAGAGTCTCCCTGCGTTCTCCAGACACGGAACACGACCACTACGAATGGCCTCCACATAGACCTCTGTAAGACTACCCAGAACTGCAAGACACATCACTCAGTTTAGATACCCATCTCCTGTACAGCGTTGCTGTGAGGATTTGATTGCATTCAACCTAATATTTCCAGAAGTACTGCATGGAGTTCAATCATTCCAGAGAACACAGTTCCACATCGGGGTGGTTGCAATATTGTAAATATTGATATATTGAGATATATTTTGTATGAGATATAAAAAATATGGTAATATCACACCAGTTATGCAGGTTATCGTCTGTACGATTTAATTTAGCTTGTTTCGGAGGGACGAGGCTCTACAGAGTACAGTCTTGTTCAGATTGTCGTAGAAACATGGTAATTAAAGGTTTAACAGTGTACTCTTCATCGTAAAGTATTGTATAACCCATATCACTCAGCCCTATTTCCACAGCTCAGTGTTGGGGGGCTTTATAGTCCCAGCCCCGTATTGAACAATTTAGTTTATCTGCTCCAGAGAGTCCTATTCTATTGTCGACATCTGTGTTGAAATGAACGGTCAGAGATCAGGGGTTACTGACCGGTGCCGGTGAGGATGCGTCCTCCTGTGAGAGTTTTGGGTTTGGTGTTGCTGAACACATAGTTACAGAACTCCTGGGTCTGCTGTAGAAACTGTGGCTCAAGCTCTGCCTCGGTCAGCTGCTCCATGCTCTTCAGGTCTTTGTCTCCGGCCGGCCGCGGGAACACAAAACACCGCCGCTCTGCGAAAAAGTTCCGCAAACAACGTCTGGGCAGGTTGAAATTGTCCGCCCTGGCTGAATTTCCTACAAATAATTCAAACAGAAAGAAAATGTAAGATTTTATCAGTTTTCTCACACCTTCCTTTACATAACATTTGTGTTTAGCAGACGCCCTTATCCAGAGTGAGGAACAGAAGAACTTCACTCTTAGATTCTCCCAAACACTGCTCCAATGAGTTGGGGAGTTCTTCCGGGGACTGCAATCAAATCCTCACATCAATGCTCCAAAATCGAATCTAGGAAGTCTTCCCTGGACAATAGGCGTCCCAATACTTTTGTCCATATAGTGTTACTGCCAGATTAGTGCTGACTTTAGTTGGTGCTGAACGGTGTTCTTTGTATCAGCACAGAGAACAATCTAGACGTTTGTTATCCACACAAGAAGACAACATTCACACACTGTCCGGCTTTCAGCTGAAATGACCCTAACTATCTGTTACTATTATGTCCACCATCGTACTAACATAGTCCAGTGCATCTGAGTATGACAGTAGACGTGTCCCCAGTGTCCCCTAACTAATGTAGTAAATAGTTTGACCAGAGGAGGGGGGGGTCCCCCTTTTGTAAGCCTGGTTCCTCCCGAGGTTTCTTCCTCCATCTGAGGATGTTTTTTCCTACCATCTTGCTTTGACTCAGCGGGGGGTTCATGTCTTACGATTTTGATTTCTCTAAAGCTGCTCTGTGATCGGTTGTGAAAAGTATCGGTGAGGTTAGAATGTAAACACTAAAATACCCTTTTCAGCTCCAGAGCACCCTCCAGGTACTCATCAGCTGTGATGGGCTGGCCTTTCCTTTCCAGCTGCAGTGTGAAGTCCCGCACAGCCCAGATAAAAGAAGGGAAGATGCGCATAAACTCAGCCGATTCATCGTCATCGGGACCCGTCTGAGCCTTCACACGAATATTCTCTGTCAGTTGTGTCACATAGCTGCAGAGGGGGCTGTTCAGGAGAACAACTGTTACTGTGTGAGTGTGTGTGTGTGTGTGTAGTGCTGGGTTTCACAACCTATGGGCCAGGGACCACCAGTGGTCTGCCAGGTCATCCTCAGGGGGAGGACGCTACTGGTCAGGCCCAATTTTACATAAAGAGTATAATTTAGTTTCAGTGTTATGAGCTCTTTCTACTCATGCTAGTAGAGTTCAGTAACACTGAATATCTTGATCAGTGATTTATCAGTCTACTCATGCATTAGTAGAGTTCAGTTACACTGAGATCAATAACTGATCAGTACAGTGATTTATCAGTCTACTCAAGCTTTAGTAGAGCTCTGTAACACTGAGATCAATAACTGATCAGCACAGTGATTTATCAGTCTACTCATGCTTTAGTAGAGTTCAGTTACACTGAGATCAATAACTGATCAGTGCAGTGATTTATCAGTCTACTCATGCTTTAGTAGAGTTCAGTTACACTGAGATCAATAACTGATCACAGTGGATTTATCAGTCTCTCTGCTTTAGTGAGTTCAGTTACACTGAGATCAGCAGCAGTCAGTACAGTGATTTATCAGTCTACTCATGCTTTAGTAGAGTTCAGTTACACTGAGATCAATAACTGATCACAGTGATTTATCAGTCTACTCCTGCTTTAGTAGAGTTCAGTAACACTGAGATCAATAACTGATCAGTGATTTGTCAGTCTCATGCATTAGTAAGAGTTCGGTTACTGAGATCAATAACTGATCACAGTGATTTATCATCTACTCATGCTTTAGTGAAGTTCGGTTACATAGAGATCAATAACTGATCAGTACCGGTAGTTATCAGTCTACTCATGCATTAGTAGAGTTCAGTTACACTGAGATCAATAACTGATCAGTGATTTATCAGTCTACTCATGCATTAGTAGAGTTCAGTTACACTGAGATCAATAACTGATCAGTGATTTATCAGTCTACTCATGCATTAGTGAAGTTCCGGTTACACTTTGAGATCAATAACTGATCAGTGATTTATCAGTCTACTCATGCATTAGTGGAGTTCAGTTACACTGAGATCAATAACTGATCAGTGATTTATCAGTATACTCATGCTTTAGTAGAGTTCAGTAACACTGAGATCAATAACTGATCAGTGATTTATCAGTCTACTCATGCATTAGTAGAGTTCAGTTACACTGAGATCAATAACTGATGCAGTGATTTATCGGTCTACTCATGCGTGGTAGAGTTCAGTTACACTGAGATCAATAACTTTGATCCCAGTGATTTATCAGTCTACTCATGCTTTAGTAGCAAGTTCAGTAACACGAGATCAATAACTGATCAGTGATTTATCCGATCTGCTATCTTCCAGTAGAGTTCAGTTACACTGAGATCAATAACTGATCAAATTGTTTATCCAGAATCTACTCATGCATTAGTAGAGTTCAGTTATGAGATCATGTGATCACAAGTGATTTATCCAGTCTACTCATGCTTTGGTATGAGCTCAGTAACACTGAGATCCAATAACGATCACAGTGATTTATCCGAATCTACTCATGCTTTTAGTAGTTCAGTAACACTGGATGTGCTGATCTGATGATTTATCAGTCTCACTCCCTGCTTTATTGAGATCAGTAACACTGAGATCAATAACTGATCCTGATGATTTATCCAGTCTACTCCTGCTTTAGTAGAGATCCAGTAACACTGAGATCAATAACTGATCACAGTGATTTATCGATCTACTCACCAACTTAGTAGAGATCAATGTACTGAGATCAATAACGATGCAGTGATTTATCCGATCCCTACTCCTGCTTTGAAGTAGAGTTCAGTAACACTGAGATCAATAACTAGTCACATTGTAGTTTATCAGTCTACTCCTGCTTTTAGTGAGATCAGTAACACTGAGATCGTAACTGATCACAGTGATTTATCGATCTACTCCTGCTTTGGTAAGAGATCAGTAACGCAAGGATCAATAACTGATCACAGTGATTTATCAGTCTACTCTGCTTTAGTAGAGATCAGTAACACTGAGATCGTAGCGATCGTGGTGATTTAATAGTCTACTCCTGCTTTAGTAGAGATCGGTAACACTTCAAAGGATCAATAACTGATCACAGTGATTTATCAGTCTACTCCTGCTTTAGTAGAGATCAGTAACACTGAGATCAATAACTGATCACAGTGATTTATCAGTCTACTCCTGCTTTAGTAGAGATCAGTAACACTGAGATCAATAACTGATCACAGTGATTTATCAGTCTCCTGCTTTGGTAGAATCGGTAACACTGAGATCAATAACTGATCACATGATTTATCAGTCTACTCCTGCTTTAGTAGAGATCAGTAACACTGAGATCAATAACTGATCACAGTGATTTATCAGTCTACTCCTGCTTTGGCTGAGTTAATGCCACCAGATCAATAACTGATCAGTATAGATAGTATGATGAATTCATGATGAAACATTTGTGAGTCATTTGGTGAAGGATACTGTAACTTCTCCAGGGCGCCGTTGTCTATGACCCCTAGGCTGTTATAGACCATTGTGCTGCTGAGCAGAACCGCCAGACAGAAGATCCAGGTGTCATGCTTTTCATCACCCTGAAACCAGCCATCAAAGGAGTTAGAGAACTTAAATGAGGTTTTACAGAATTGGTATACACACATTACACTAACGGCATGTACTATGTAACGTTCTCTGTGCAACTGCGTGCACTGACCCTTGACCCCCTTTACCGTGATGATTGGTTATCAATACACCCCTAGTTTGTACTATTATTAAATATTGAACAGAAGATGGTGTCAGCATTGGATCTATGAAAGCATGAAGATTTAAAAGGAACAAGATGACAAAGTTCTGAAAATTCAGAACCTTCTCCACGTCCCCCAGTCCCTCAGTGTCCAGCAGCACCAGGGTGTGTTCTGGTTTAGAGGGGTGTGGCACACACCACATCCAGATGCCCTTAGTCTTGGACTCGATGGTACTGCCCAGAGCAAAGCCTGAAACATAGAGCATGAAGGACCATTACGTGAAGACGACAGATTACTGCAGAACTAAGGATTTCAGGATTACTAAGTAGAGCTTGGGGGAAGAACATTGGATTTTAGACCTTCTGTCAGCTCATCATATTATAGCTACTACTAGTCCTTTTCAGGTTTGCTCTTACCTGTCTGGTGTCCTGCCAGCCGGTTCATAAGGTAGGACTTTCCTGTCCGGTAGAGCCCCACCACAGACACCACCACCACTGGACAAGTTATCCCATCCAGAATCTCCTTAGCTGCTTTTTGGACACACAGCCGTCCCTCAGAGTCATTGCTGATCAAACACATTGGTGCCTTCATCATGCTGAAAATCTAAAAAGTGTGATAAACCAGTTCAATGTCAACACATAACAATATGAGCTAGACTCTTAAACCAATATGTAAAACAATTCTTATCTAAAGATACATGAACTCCATCAGGGCCGGATCCTTTAGTCGCGCAGAAGTTAATCAATAACTGCAATGGTGTAGTGCTAGACTGTCATGGAATCCGTGTGTGGGGGCACCGTGGTCAGCACCAATATCAACATTTCGTTGTCACAAGTCCAGAATGTCTGATGTCATGGTGTGGGTCAAATTTCGTACGATGCCAAATAAATCTCGCCTTGAAGACACAGATACTACGCCGTGGTCGGTCTCATCTCCGGACCTGTCCCTGATTGAAAATGTGTGGATGCTATTGGACACTCTATCAACACTCCACCCCTACCGCACCATCTGCAGGAGCTGAGTGAGAACATTCAAGCTGCATGGAATGGATAGATCTGAGACACCATTAGGAACCTCCCACCTCCATGCAGAGACGTCTGGCATGTTGTTCGCCGACGCCGAACTGAGAGACACCACTTCTGTATGAGTAGATCAATAAATATTGTCTACATTTATTATCATTTATTGATACTAATAGCACTGCAGTCCCACACGTCCTTCTGGGTGCAGTTTATCTTTTGATGAGTATGACTGAAGTGTGTAAAGTCGTAGGAAAAAAACGAGCACTGAATTGAGTCCTGATGGTCATAGAATCAGGAGGCTGAAGCTGAAATTCGATCTCCTTTGGAGCTGCATTTTGTACGAGCCTCAAACGTGCAACAGGCTTCCTGTTTACGGTCTGGTACAGAAATCTGAGAGACAATAGTCTATACGCCGACTGAGGAACAGAGAATTTCTCACAGCTGGTCAAAGCAAATGCCAAAAGCGATCTGCTGATTAGATCTGAAATCTGGGACAAACACTGAAACCCATTCTGCTGCACAAAGGAGTTTTTGTCCTCCATCCACACAACACAATGACACACACACACACACACACACACCCACATGTCCTGCCAGTTCAGGGAATCAAACGTGCAGCCCTCCAGTCACTGTATCATGGAGCCCTTGTTGGAAAAAATCCAGAATGCAAAAGAAAGCAGGTCTGTTTTGTGGACCACGTCTAGAACGCTGCAGTATGGGGACAGCGTCCGGTATATTCATTACACCTAAAGTAACATTTGAAGTCAGGTTTGTATGGCTCACTATTCAGGATTCACGGTATTCAGGATACACTAGTCTATCAAACCTGGTGAAAATGCAAATCTTTAAATTCAGCTCATATTTTATATCTCGTATGAAGATAAGTTCATCGTCTCAGATCTCCTGATGTCTGCCTGTCTCCTATGAATACTTTTCTAAGCTTTATATTAGAATTAAAGAACGACCCTCACAGAAAACCTCCCACAGGAGCAGCTAAAGGTCTAAAGGTCCCAGTTCCTTCAGACTCCCCTACAGAGTCATGAGGAACGGAGACTGTTCCTCTTCCTCACTGCTGTTTAGCAAAAAACAGACCTACCTTGCTTTCCTTCCTCAAGGTCGTTTGAAGGTCAGAAGAGCAGCAGGGACCTCAACGTCTTGATTTAGGGTAAAACAGAGTCAGAGAGGCAGCTGAGCGTGCACACCAGTCTGTGTGGAGTGGCAGTGAGACAGCTGAGTGTGCACACCAGTCTGTGTGTGGAGACAGGGAAATGTTTCTTGCAGACTCTGTGCTGCTGAGTGAAAGTAAAAGTGAAAGCACGTCTAATTAAAGTATTTCTGGGAAAAACCCTGCTGTAACTGATCTGCAGAGATGAGGCCTGGAGGACATTCAATCTCAGAACAGATTTGTTCATGCACAACATATGGGTGTGGTGTGATAGACCCATACCAGTGTTAAATAAGAATAAATGTGGTTTAGAATAGAATAGAATGAGAATAGAAGAAGAATAGAATAGAACAGAACTTTATTGATCCCTTTGGAGGGTTCCTTCAGGGAAATTAAGGTTCCAGTAGCAGCATAAGTACAGTAAGCAGAAGATAAGCAGAAAGAAATAATTTAGTATCAGTAAGCAGCTCTATATAAATATATAGAATATATAATATACAGACTATATTACAATAAATATAGATAGTTGGAAAAAAGAAAGGAGTCCTTTAGGAGAAAAAGAGTCCTTAAGGAGGGTGTATTTCACATTATTTCACATTATTAGTGCACTTAAACTGTTTATTGCACAGAGGGTCCAGTGTGTTGTGGTGGTTGCAGGTTGCTGTTAGCTGTTGACTGTTGGTTCAGTTCCTGCTCGTTCCCCATCCCTTAATCCTCCTGTTACCTGCACTCCCAGAGACGAGCACAGCACAGTCTGATGTGCGGGACAAAAGAGTTTTTAAGTCTGTTGGTCCTGCACTTGGGAAGGAGCAGTCTCTCACTGAACAGGCTCCTCTGGTGGCTGATGACAGTGTGCAGAGGGTGACTGGCATTGTCCATAATGTCCAGCAGTTTTTTTCCAGAGTCCTCTTCTCTGCCACCGACACCAAGAGTCCAGCTTTGTGTGCACCAACCACAGAAACCAGCCCGCTGATCCGGATTTATCCAACCTGTGTGTGTCCTTCTTGGATGCCTGCCCCAACATACAGTATAGAGGCTGGGACACTGGTGACCCACGGACTGATAAAACATCCCCAGGAGTTTCCTGCAGATGTTGAAGGACCGTAGTCTCCTCAGAGCCACAACCTGCTCTGCCATACCTATGCAGGTGAAATTGATGTTACATGACCAATCCAACTTTCTGTCCAGCTACGGCCCAAGGTACTTGTACTGGTTTGGTATATTTTTGGTATATTTGATATTTGACATTCCATAATCTATTCATCGTTTGATCAACAGTGATATTGCATCAGTGTTTTAACATTGTTTAAATGTTATTTTAGTGTTGTTAACAACTTTATAACTGATCGTTTCCAAATGCAACGTTGATTCAAAGTGTTTTGTTAACATTTGTCACAATCATTTCACAGAAACACTGTTTCAACATTTCATGTAGTGTTGGGTCATTCATGTGATTGACAGTTTACTGGTTATCAAACCACAGCAATGGTCCACTGGTCGTTTGGTGATCTGTGGTTCTTCCTTTCATAGTGTTCAAACTGTCAGTGCTAAAGTTCTATATTGCTGAATTCATATTACTGCTTGGAGACAAACAGCTGCAGCCCTGTCTGACCTAAAGGACTGTCTACACAGAACAGTACAGTACAGTGACAGTACAGACCTGAACAGTACAGTGCAGAACAGTGCAGAACCCAGTACAGAACAGTGCAGTACAGAAGAATTTTAATTACAGTGCAATTGACACAGTGTAGAACAGTATAGAGATAGTGGTACGGTACCAGAACAGTACAGAGGCAGTGAGACTGCTGATTATGAATACCAGTCTGTGTGTAGAAGCAGTGAGACCTGTGACGTGCACTCCAGTCTGTGTGTGGAGAAGGGGCTGTTTGTCTGCGGGCTCTGTGCTGCTGAAGAGTGAAGTAAAAGTAGAAAGCGCCTCCTAATTAAGTAACCTGGGAAAAACCCTGCTGTAACTGGTCCTCAGAGATAGTGCCTGGAGGACATTCAATCTCAAATAAGAGTCAGGTCCAGATCTAACCCATCACTGCTGGTTCTGGAGCAGAGAGAGTGACTTCACACGGTGAGTGACGTGATCTGTATTGGGCTGGAATTTGTTCATGCTGGTTTATATGGGTGGTGCAGAAATTATATACCAGTGTTAAAATAGAACAAATGCTTGGTTTATATGTACTGGTTTGGTATATTTTGGTATATTTGATATTTGACATTCCATATAAATCTATTCACCGTTCGATCCCAACGTGATATTGCATCGTGTTTTTGGCATTGTTTTAAATGTTGCTAGTGTTATTAACAACTTTATAACTGATCGTTCCAAATGCGCGTTGATTCAAGTGTTTTGTTAACATTTGTCACGTATTTCACAGAAACACTGTTTCAACTTGTTCATCAGTGTTGAAAGGTCATTCATGTGGTTATTGGTTACTGGTTATCAAACCAGCAATGGTCACGAATTCGTTTGGTGATCTGTGGTTCATCACTCATAGTGTTCAAGCTGTCGGTGCTAAAGTTCTATAATTTGCTGAATTCATGGCCACTGTAGCAGGAACAAGCAGCTGCAGCCCTGTCTGACCCTGGGACTGTCTACACAGAACAGTACAGTACGAACAGTACAGACCGAGTGAGCCAGTACAGTACAGAACAATACAGTGAGCAGTACAGGACAGAAACACAAGAGTACAGAACAGTACCAAACAGTACAAGACAGTACATTACAGTACAGACCAGTACAGTACAGTACAGAACGGTACAGTACAGTCCGGTATTTTGAGGCGATCGGTACAGTACAGTGCAGAACAGTAAATTACAATTGCAAGAACGAGAATTACAAGACGAGTACATTACAGTACAGACCAGTACAGGTACAG
The DNA here is from genome assembly GCA_034509495.1 of Acestrorhynchus altus. Classification (NCBI taxonomy): domain Eukaryota; kingdom Metazoa; phylum Chordata; class Actinopteri; order Characiformes; family Acestrorhynchidae; genus Acestrorhynchus; species Acestrorhynchus altus. The sequence goes on along the minus strand of CM067509.1, from coordinate 34,235,518 downwards.
ACCAGTACAGTACAGTACAGAACAGTACGAGTACAGACAGTACAGTACAGTGCAGAACAGTAAATTACGGTACCCGTACAGTACAGTACGGTAGAGTACAGACCAGTAAGAACAGTATTGTAAAGTACAGTACAGTACAGAACAGTACAGTACAGACCAGTAAAGTACAGTGAAGAAGAGTACAGTACAGTAGTACAGTACAGTACATTACAGTACAGACCGGGGTGAACAGACCAGTAAGAACAGAACAGTACAGTACAGTACAGTACAGAACTGTACAATACAGTGCAGAGCAGTACAGTACAGTGCAAAACAATACAGTATAGTACAGTGCAGAACAGTACAGTACAGAATAGTACAGAACAGTGCAGTGCAGTACAATACAGTACAGTACAAAAAAGTACTGTACAGTGCAGAACAGTTCATTACAGTGCTGAACAGTACAGTACAGTAGAGTACAGACCAGTAAGAACAATACAGTATTACAAGTATGCAATTACACTGCAGATCAGTAGAGAGTACAGCACAGTACAGTGAAGAAGAGTACAGTGGTACAATACAGTACAGACCAGGATAGTGTAGACCACTAAGAACAGAACAGTACAGTACAGTAAAGTACAGATATAGGTCACAACAGTAGAGTAGAGTGTAGTAGACTACAGAACCAATGCAATACAGTGCAGAACAGTACAGTACAGTGCAGAACAGTACAGTAGGAGGTGTAGTAGAGTGCAGAACAATGTACAATTAGAACAGTACAGTACAGTACAGTACAGTGCAGAACAGTACAGTATAGTACAGTGCAGAACAGTACAGTAGAGAATAGTACAGAACAGCGGAGTTCAGTACAATACAGTACAGTAGGAAGTACAGAATAGTATAGTACAGTACAGACCAGGATAGTGCAGACCACTAAGAGAACAATTGCAGTACAGTGGTACAGTACAGAATAGTACAGTACAGTAGAGTGCAGTACAGAATGATGCGGAACAGTACAATACAGTACAGAATAGTATAGTACAGTAAGTACGGTACAGAATAGTACAGTACAGTAGGTACAGTACAGAATAGTACAGTACGGTAGGGTGCAAGTACAGAATGATGCGGAACAATGCAATGCAGTACAGAATAGTATAGTACAGTGGTACAGTACAGTATAGTACAGTACAGTAGAGTATAGTACAGTATAGTGCAGTACAGTAGAGTACAGTACCAAGAATGATGCGAACAGTACAGCACAGTACAGTAGAGTACAGTACAGTAGAGTATATTACAGGAGAATAATTACAGTACAGTAGAGTACAGTACAGAATAGTACAGTACAGTAGAGTGCAGTACAGAATAGTACGGAACAGTACAATACAGTACAGAATAGTATAGTACAGTAGAGTACAGTACAGAATAGTACAGTACAGTAGAGTACAGTACAGAATAGTATAGTACAGTAGAGTGCGGTACCAGAATAGTGTGCGAACAGTACAATACAGTACAGAAATAGTATAGTACAGTAGAGTACAGTACAGAATAGTGCAATTACAGTAGGTAGTACAGAATAGTATGAGTACAGTAGGAGTACAGTGCAGTACAGAATAGTAGAGTACAGTACAGTACAGTACAGAATAGTAGAGTACAGTACAGAATAGTACAGAGGCAGTGAGACTGCTGATTATGAATACCAGTCTGTGTGTAGAAGCAGTAGAACAGCTGAGAGTGTGCACTCCGGTCTGTGTGTGTGGAGAAAGGGAGGCTGTTTGTCTGCAGACTCTGTGCTTCTGACGGCGAGTAAAAGGTAAAGCACGTCTAATGAATGTATTTCTGGGAACAACCCTGCATAACTGAACCTCCTATGAGGTCAGGTCCAGATCTAACCCATCACTGCTGGTTCTGGAGCAGAGAGAGTGACTTCACACGGTGAGTGACGTGATCTGTATTGGGCTGGAATTTTCATGCTGGTTTATATGGGTGACGTTGTGAAATTATATACCAGTGTTAAATAGAATAATGCTGGTTTATACTGGTTTATTTATATTTTGGTATATTTGATATGACATTCATAATCTATTCACAAATTCGATCAACATTGATATTGCATCAGTGTTTAACATTGTTAAAGGTTATTTTAATGTTGTTAACAACTTTATAACTGATCATTTCCAAATGCAACGTTGATTCAAGTGTTTTGTTAACATTTGTCACAATCTTCTACAGGAAACACTGTTTCAACATTTCATCAGTGTTGAAGGTCATTCATGTGGTTGACCAGTTTGCAGTTATCAAACCACAGCAATGGTCCTGGTCGTTTGGTGATCTGGTTTAACTTCCTTTTCCTAGTGTTCCAAACTGTGTAGTGCTAAAGTTCTATAATTGCTGAATTCATATTACTGTATGGAGACAAACAGCTGCAGCCCTGTCTGACCTAAAGGACTGTCTACACAGAACAATACAATACAGAACAGCACAGAACAGTACAGAATGGTACAGTAATGAACAGAACAGTACAGTACACTGCAGATCAGTGTGGTGGTACAGTGAAAGAAAGAACAGTACAATACAGAACAGTATAGTACAGTACACTTTATCTTTCTTCAGTAACACTGCAGTCAAATGTCCTTCTGGGATTGAGTAAATCTTTTGATGAGTATGACTGAAGTGAGTAAAGTCGTAGTAAAAAACTTAAAGGAGCACTGAATTGAGTCCTGATGGTTATAGAATCAGGAGGCTGAAGCTGAAATTCGTCTCCTTTGGGCTGCATTTTAATGCGAGCACTCAAACGTGCAACAGACTTCCCTGTTTACAGGTCTGGTACAGAGAGTACAGAGACAGTCTATACCTGACTGAGGGCAGAAATTTCTCACAGCTGGTCAAGCAAATGCCAAAGTCTGCTGATTAGATCTGAAATCTGGAACAACACGGAAACCACATTTTTGACTGTTGGACGGGAACTACAGCGCAGTATTAAGAGAGTCATGTTTTATCACTGACACTTATCAATATATACATGTTTTAGTGCTCAAATCATGTTCAGATTGCACTCGTCTGATCACGATAACGCAACACGCAGGACGTCTCTGCATGGAGTTGTAGAGGTTCCTAATGGTGTCCTGTGATGATCCATTCCATGCAGCAGATATTTCTCCTCAGTTCTGCGAATGGTGTGGTAGGGGGTGGGTATTGTGGCGTCAATAGCGTCCACACATTTTCAATCAGGGACAGGTCTGGAAATGAGACCGACCGCGGTGTAGTATCTGTGTCTTCAAGGCGAGATCTTGAGACGGCAGCAGTGTGTGGACCGATCAGGGTGAAAGGAAGATACAATCCTACACACACAAAAAGATGTTGGGTGTTGAAGTCGAGTCATTTAATAATAAGCTGTATTTTTATTCTCCAGAAAGCAAAGCCGGAACCATCATGGACAGGAATCTCATGCCAGAGCCCATCTGTTTGGTGGAGAATCTAAACGGCTCACTGTGTGTGAATGATCAGGCCACGCAGTACTTGGAGGCCATCGGCCAGCCAGTGGTGGTGGTCTCCGTGGTGGGTCTCTACCGCACGGGGAAGTCTTACCTCATGAACTGCCTGGCAGGACAGCAAACTGGTAAGAGAAGCCTGAGAAAACCCTTCTAATGAATGCATTCAGCTACTTTACATTGTTGACACAGATGTGCCAAATGCACACACAGCTTGTCTAGACTTTGTGCAGAATTACTGCTAATAGAATAGGACTCTCTGGAGCAGATAAACTAACATGAACCTATTGGCACCATGTCTAATGCCAGGCGTGGACTAGCGGGGTATAAAGCCCCCCAGCATTGAGCTGTGGAGCATTGGAGATGTGTTCCTGATCATCCAACATCCTGACCTTACTTACACTTTGTCACTGAATGCAATCATCACATCACATCACATCACATCAGTGCTCCACAACCTGGTAGAACATCTTCCCTGAACAGTAGTGAAAGTTACTCCAACAAAAGCAAGATAAATGATTTTAAATGGTGTCATGCATGACCGTCACAGCTTCACTCAGAACGGCGAGGCTTCAGTGAAGATTCCTGCTTTTGTCTGAGTGGAGATGACAAACGAATAATTACTGATTCCTTCGGTCATTGTAGGCTTTGCTCTGGGCAGCACCATCCAGTCAAAGACTAAGGGCATCTGGATGTGGTGTGTGCCACACCCACTCCTAAACTTAGAACACACTCCTGGTGCTGCTGGACACTGAGGGACTGGGGGACGTGGAGAAGGTGAGAAGCCCAAGACTCTTTCAGTCCCACTCTAGCTTTGATCACCTCCATCTGTTCTGCTCTGGAACACAGTTCCTTCCTGCCGTGTTTAATGCGAGTGTCGTTTCAGGGAGATTCTAAGAACGATGCCTGGATCTTCTGCCTGGCTGTTCTGCTCAGCAGCACTCTGGTCCTGCAACAGCCGAGGACATAGACAACACAGCACTGGAAAAACTGCAGTATCCTCCATCCCTAACACACCTGCACACATTGATACACACCTGCACACACTAACACACCTGTATATACACATACACAATGATACACACCTACACACACACCAACACAGCTGTACACACAGATAGACATTGATACACCACCACACACAGACAACATACCTGTACATACACATACACAATGATACACACCTACACACACACACAGACAACACATCTGTACACACAGATATACATTGATACACATCTACACACACCGACAACATACCTGTACATACAGATACACATTGATACGCATCTACACACACCAACACTAGCCCACATACCAGATACATTGATACACATCTACACACACCAACAACATATACCTGTACTTTAGATACACATTGATACACACCTACACACACCGACAACATACCTGTACATACAGATACATTGATACAAATCTACACACACGACAACATACCTGTACATACAGATAAACAGTGATACACATCACACACTGACAGTGAGTGTGAACACGAACAATATTTAGTGTTAACCAGTAGAAATATTATTATTATTATTATTATTATTATTATTATTATTTTTTATTATTATTATTATTATTATTAGTAGTAATAGTAGTAGTAGTAATATCAGTAGTAGTAGTGATCAGGTAGAAATATTAATATTAGTAGAAGTAGTAATATTAGTAGTAGTAATATTAATATTAATATGTGGATGGCCGTAATATTAATATTAATATGGTGGTAGATATTAGTAAGTAGTAATATTAAGTATTAATATTAGTGGTAGTAATAGTAGTAGTAGTAATATTAGTATTAATATTAGTGGTAGTAATAGTAGTAGTGATAGTAGTAATATTAGTAGTAGTAGTAGTATTAAGAGTAGTAGTAGAAATGTTAGTAAGTAGTAATAGTAGTAATATTAGTATTTATATTAGTAAATTGTAGTAGTAGTAGAAATATTAATAGTAGTAATATTAGCATTAGTCATGGTAGTAATAATGTTAGTAGTAGTAGTAATAGTGGTAGTAGTAACAGTAGTTGTAGTGTTAAGTAATCAGTAATTATTAATATTAGTGTTAGAAGTAGTAGCGATGATATTAGTAGTAATAGTATTATTATTTGTAGTAGTTCCATTAGTGAGTAATATTGGTAGTAGTTAACATTAGTAGTAGTAGTAGTAGCAGTAGTAGCAGTAGTAGTAATAACATTAGTAGTAGTAATTTTAGTATTAGTAGTAGTAATAATGTTAGTAGTAGTAAAATTAATGGTAGTATTAGTAATATTAAATATTAATATTAGTAGTAGTAATGTACATTATTATTACTATTATTATTATTATTAGTAATAATAGTATATATTTTTAGTAGTAGTAATTTTAATATTAGTAGTAGTAATAATATTAGTAGTAGTAATACTAATAGTAGTATTAATATTAGTATTAATATTAGTAGTAGTAGTAACATTAGTAGTAGTAGTAATAATAGCATATATTATTATAATTAGTAGTAGTAATTTTAATATTAGTGGTAATAATATTAGTAGTAGTAATAATATTAGTAGTAGTAATATTAATAGTAGTATTAGTAATAATATTAGTATTAGTAATATTAATAATAGTATTAGTAATATTAGTATTAATTTTAGTAGTAGTTGTAACATTAGTAGTAGTAGTAGTAGTAGTAATAGCATATATTATTATTAGTAGTAGTAGTAATTTTAATATTAGTAGTAGTAATAATATTAGTAGTAGTAAGTTTAATAGTAGTAGTAGTAGTAATAGTAGTAGTAGTAATAATAGTAGTAGTAGTAAAGTTAATGGTAGTATTAGTATTAGTGGTAATGATAGTAGTATTAATTAGTGATAGTAGTAGTAGTAGTAATAATAGCATATATTATTAGTAGTAGTAATTTTAACATTATTAGTAGTAATAATAGTAGTAGTAATTTTAATATTAGTAGTAGTAATAATATTAGTAGTAATTTTAAGATTAGTAGTAGTAATAATATTAGTAGTAGTAATTTTAATAGTAGTATTAGTAATAATATTAGTATTTAATATTAGTATTAGTATTAATATTAGTATTAATATTAGTAGTATTAGTAACATTAGTATTAGTAGTAATAATATATATATTATTATAATTAGTGATGATAATTTTAATATTAGTGGTAATAATATTAACAGTAGTAATAAAAATAACAATATTACTAATAGTAATAATAGTAATTAGTAATAATATTAGTAGTAATATTAGTAATATTAGTAATATTAGTATTATTTTAGTATTACTTGTAACATTAGTAGTAGTAGTAGTACTAGTATTATATATTATTAGTAGTAGTAGTAATTTTAATATTAGTAGTAGTAATAATATTAGTAGTAGTAAGTTTAATATTAGTAGTAGTAATAATAGTAGTAGTAATAATATTAGTAGTAGTAAGATTAATAGTAGTATTAGTAATATTAGTATTAATATTAGTAGTAGTAGTATTTAGTGGTAGTAGTAGTAATAATAGCATATATTATTATTAGTAGTAGTAATTTTAACATTATTAGTAGTAATAATGTTAAGATTAGTAGTAGTAATAATATTAGTAGTAGTAATTTTAATATTAGTAGTAGTAATAATATTAGTATTAATAATCAGTATTAAGATTAGTAGTAATAATATTAGTAGTAGTAATTTTAATATTAGTAGTAGTAGTAATAGTAATAATAAGGGTGGTAGTAGTAATAATGGTAGTAGTGGTAGTAGTAGTAATAGTAGTGATGGTAGTAGTAGTAGTAATATTAATAATAGTATTAGTAATATTAGTATTAATTTTAGTAGTTGTAACATTAGTAGTAGCAGTAGTAGTAGTAATAGCATATATTATTATTAGTAGTGGTAATTTTAATATTAGTAGTAGTAATAATATTAATGACGTAATTTATGTAGTAGTAGTAATAACATTACTAGTAGTAATTTTAATATTATTAGTAGTAATAATATTAGTAGTAGTAATATTAATAGTAGTATTAGTAATATTAGTAGTAGTAGTAGTAATAATAGCATATATTATTATTAGTTGTAGTAATTTTAATATTAGTAGTAGTAATAATATTAGTAGTAGTAAGTTTAATATTAGTAGTAGTAATAATATTAGTAGTAGTAATAATATTAGTAGTAGTAAGATTAATAGTAGTATTAGTAATATTAGTATTAATATTAGTAGTAGTAGTAGTAATAAAAGCATATATTATTAGTAGTAGTAATTTTAATATTAGTAGTAGTAATAATAGTAGTATTATTTTAACAATAGTAGTATTAATAATATTAGTATTAATTTTAAGATTATTAGTAGTAGTAATATTATTATTATTAATTTAATATTAATTAGTAGTAATAATATTGGTAATAATGCAAGATTAGTAGTAGTAATAATATTAGTAGTAGTAATTTTAATATTAGTAGTAGTAATAATATTAGTAGTAGTAGTGGTAGATTAGTAATAGTAATAATATTAGTAGTAATTATTGTAGTAGTAGTAATAGTAATTGTAAGATTTGTAGTAGTAATAATATTAGTAGTAATTGTAAGATTTGTAGTAGTAATAATATTAGTAGTAGTAATTTTAATATTAGTAGTAGTAATAATATTAGTAGTAATAATGTTAAGATTAGTAGTAGTAATAATATTAGTAGTAGTAATTTTAAGATTAGTAGTAGTAATAATATTAGTAGTAGTAATTTTAATATTAGTAGTAGTAATAATATTAGTAGTATTGTAAGATTAGTAGTAGTAATAATATTAGTAGTAATTGTAAGATTAGTAGTAGTAATAATATTAGTAATATTAATATTAGTAGTAGTAATAATATTAGTAGTAATAATGTTAAGATTAGTAGTAGTAATAATATTAGTAGTAGTAATTTTAAGATTAGTAGTAGTAATAATATTAGTAGTAGTAATTTTAGTAGTAGTATTAGTAATATTAGTATTAATATTAACAGTAGTAGTATCTACACATTGATTCTGCGTTGTAATCCTTATCTGGCTGCAGTTTCATCACTGTGCTTGCAGACCACATTAGGGTCAAATCACCGTCATCATCCGGGAGACGAGGATGAAGAAGAGGAAGAAGACGCTCAGTTTGTGCAGTTCTTCCCAAACTTCGTCTGGACAGTGCGAGACTTTACTCTGGAAGCTGATGACGGAGACAATGGGGCGGGTCACTGAGGACGGGTACCTGGATTTCGCTCTTCAGCTAAAGAAAGGTACTGATGATGATACACAAGTGGGAGGGATGGAGGGTCTGTCTTTCTCTGAGGAAGGAAAACTGAGAGACTGGAGTCTGTTGACTTATTTTTACTTTTCCTTTCTTCCCTTTCTCTCTCTTTCTTTCTTTCTTTCTTTCTTACTTACTTTCTCGTTTCATTTTAACTTTATTCTCTTTCTTTCTTTTTCTTTCTTTCTTTCTTTCTTTCTTTCTTTCTTTCTTTTTTCATTACCATTTCATTTTTGCTTTCACTTTCATTTTCCCTTTATTTCACTTTCATTTTCACTTTCTTTTCTTCAGTTTCTCTTTCTTTTTCATTTTCTTCTTTCTCATGATTTCCTTAATTACCTTGTTCCTTCTTTTCTTTCACTTTCTTTTTCTTTTTTCCTTTCACTTTCATTTTCTCTATCTTTCTCTTTCTTTTCTTACCTTCTTTATTTCATTTTCTCTAATTTTTGTCTTTCTCATTTTCCTCTTTTTCATTTACCACTTTCCTTCTTTTCTTTAATTTTCACTTTCTTTCACTCATTGCCCAGTTTGTTCTTTTCATTTTCATTTCTTTATTAATTTTTTCTCATTCTTTTTCTTTTTTTTCTTTACTTACATTTTCTCTTTCTTTCCCTTTCATTTTCTGTCCTTTATTCTTTCATTTTCTCTTTCCTTTTCATTTTCTTTCTATCAATTTCATTTTTTCTTTCCTTTTAATTTTTGCTTTCTTTCTTTCATTAATTTTATTTTTCTTTTATTCTTTCACTTTCATTTTCTCTTTCTTTCCATTTCTTTCTTTCTTTCGTTCTTTCTTTCTTTCTTTCTTTCTTTCTTTTACTTTCTTAGGTCAAAGCCGGAAGATAAGCGAGTACAACCTTCCTCGGCAGTGCATTCGGAACTACTTCCCAAAACGGAAGTGCTTTGTGTTCCCCTTTCCAGCCTCCCAAGAAAGCATGTGTCACCTAGAAACACTGGACAAGGGTGACCTTTATCCTGGCTTTCTGGAGGTCACTCAGCGTTTCTGTGAATACATCTTTACTGGAAGCAAAGTGAAAACACTGAAAGGAGGACACCGAGTCTCTGGGAGGAGTGAGTCCTTTAATACACACCTCACCTTTAAACTGTCCAATCTTACTACTTATACTTCTAACCAAACAGACTGACATGAGGACACATGAGTGAAACCTGGGCTAGATGGTTTCCACTTGGGCACGGACTCTGAGTGTGTTTGTACATGGACCCAGTTGGGATCCCAAATGGGCTAAATCATTACAGTCCACCTAATACCATCACTGTGTGTGTGTGTGTGTGTGTGTGTCCTCAGTGTTTGGTAATCTAGTGAGGCTTTATGTGGAGACCATATCTACCGGGAACATGCCTTGTATGGAGAGCAGCTACAGCGTTTACTATGCAAAAGATAGAGAACCAGGCAGCTGTGCAGGAGGGGATTAAGGTGTACCAGAGTGGGATGGAACAGGTAACACACACATGTACACACATATACTCACACACAAGCACAGAGACACACGTGATTTTGAAGCTGCTGACATTGTCCTGCAGGTGAAGAGCTCATTTCCCGTCAGTGTCGGTGAGATTTCTGCTGAACATCAGAAGTGGAGCAACCAGGCTAATGTGGAGTTCATGAAGCGCTCTTTTAAAGACCAAGACCAAGAGTACCTCAGCATACTCACAGTGAGTCTCACACACACTTACGTGCATACACAATCAACACCTTCCACACACACACATCAATACATGTTGACATGTTGTTGTTAACAGCACAAAACTTCAGGATGTTTTCATAAAATGAAACATTAGAAATGTATTTATAGGGGACAGTCATACACACTCCTTTGTTATTTTTATTATTTATGTATTTATCTGTATTAACCCTTCTCAGGACTTTTATTCTGAAATTTGAACACTGAGCAAAGAAAGAGGGTGTAGCCCACTCCCTTCTAGTTTTCCTGTATAACGCAATATCTGGGTCAGTGATGTCATCAGCCTCGCCCCCTCATGCCTGTAAAGCAAATCAAATTAACATTTATTTGTATAGTGCTTTTCACATCTTATACACAGTTAGGGGACACTGGACCCCCACACCTCTGTTCTTACTAAGCTACTGAAGTAATGTTGGTTCTCTGGTGGACAGTAATAGTAACAGGACATTTCTACAGTTTGTGATGGTGGGTGAGCAGCTGGTCCAGGGCAGGGTGGGAAACTAGTCCAGGTCCACTAGCCAGAAGATGGAAAGCCAATGTGAAGATGTATCAGGGGAGCTTGGCGTCCTTCTCAGATGGGGCAGAAGAGCTTGAGGTTAGGACCTAATCAGCTCAGGCCGGTGGATCATTAACTCGGAAAAGATCCAGAGATGAATGAGTTTGATGTTTAGTTTACAGAGAACAGAGAATGTAAACATTAGCAGAGTGCAGTGAGTGACTATAACAGTGTAACTAAGGCGAGAACCAGAAGAACATAAACATGGAGCATCCTGAAACATTGGCGTCTAACTGCTACACCGTCACAAACCTGAGTGATTACGTGAAAGAGTCAGACGGCAGCACCAACATCCCAGTTTATCATAAATCCCAGTTTCAAGACCCTGGACTACAACCTGTAACTAATCTGGAGCATTAACAACCAAGCTGCTGAACAAGTAAGTTTTCAGCCTGAACTTGAAAGATCTGAACTTGGTGTCTGTGTCCCCAAACATTATCTGGAAGGTTACTCAGAGAGCTGGGGGCTTTGTGAGAAAGGCTCGTCCCCTATGAAACCTGAATTCCTGTTTAACACTTACCCTGTTATGAAGGAAGCCCTAACAGATGCTCTCAGCATCCCATTGGATGTGGGAATAGAGTGCCATCTACCACAGCATAACCCAGGGGTTGATCCGACGATCCTTGGGACTAGTGCATATTAATTTTTTAACCCTCCTGTTATGTTACTGGGGTCAGTTTGTTGTGATCCAAACCGGAGAGTAAGGAGATCAGAGATTTATTTCTTTCTTGCGACTGTGGGCAATATTTCACCCCAATCACACACACACACACACACACACACACACACACACACACACACACACACACACACACACACAGGTGCAGATGTTATGATTTTTGATCCATTTATGTTCTTGCGGGAAAACTACACCCACAACAGGACAGGCAAATAACAGATTCTCTGCATGAAGTCCTCAACATTACACTCGGTCAGGCAGACCTTTACAAACTGACAGCCTCTGAAGTCATCATTGATATGACAGTGAAGTAAACGAGCGTGTCACGAATCGAAGACAATCTTGAGCTAAAATTACGAGATTCTAATGGTTTGATTTTGAGCAGGCAGAGAGTGCTGTTCCTTTCATCAAGCAGGTGAAAATGGTGAAATACAGTGGTCTTCATCCACAATATGCCAAAACACCATTGTTGTTTCTTACCAAAATGAACATAACAATAGGAGGTTAATAATAAACAAGACGATTTGACAGTTGAACTGGCAATTTGTGCAACACCGACCGAGTGTTGTCCCGGAACCTCAGACCTGTGGTAAAACTCATATTCACCAAAGTACACATTCCTAAATGAGTGTGTTTGTGTGTTTCCTGTGTTCAGAAGAAGTAAATAATCACTATTTGACTGTGATCAGAATGTGAAGACATCACAGTTGAGGTGCCAGGAGCTACTGTCTGACCTGTACATGGGTATGAGCGAGCGTCTGAGGAAGGAGGAATACGCACAGCCTGGAGGATTTCAACTCTACTGCAAACACAGAGACGAAATCATCGCTGAGTACCGCTCACAGCTAACAAGGGGTCATGGTAGAAGCCAGAGCGTGACCTGCAGTGTTTGGACCACAGACAGCAGCAGGGAAAGAGGTCCAGAATGCAGATCTCAAGTGCATGTCTCCAGTGTGTGTGTGTGTGTGTGTGTGTGTGTGTGAAACTGTGCGTTGGAGAGCGTTCTGAGGGGAAAAAAGTGGGGAAGCAAACTCCATTCTCCAGCTCGATGAAAAGTTAAAGGACAGCCAGAAAAGGATTGAGGGTAAGATGACACAACCAAAGACACAGTAATATTGTGGGACCTGTTACCTGTTACATACCTAATGCCCGTCTGACCATCACACCTGTTAACTCATGAAATTCGTGTCGCACAGTATGAGTCTGAGCCGCTGAAGATGTGCAAAGTCCCTTACAGCTTTGTGCTTCACTTTAACCAAGTATAGTGACACCCTGTATTCGATAAAGGACCGATTGTGAATGTGTGAACACGTGACCTTACTTACAAATATAATTTCGGAACTTTAGGTCGAGAATGGGGTGATAAATTATTGGGAATGTAATTCCTTACCCTGTAACTAAGGGTCATATATTACATTCAACCAGTTACGACCCCATTTCTGGACCTAAAGGATGAAGTACAGGTTATGAAATTGTCAACGTGACACAATGGGATTTGAACTCTTAGAAGTCATGTGACTTTATCAGGATAAGAATGGTACGAGTGGATCAGGCACAGCAGAGCTGCTGGAGTGTTTAAACCCCTCAGTGTCACAGCTGGACCGAGAACAGTCCACCAACCAGAAACGTCCAGCCGACAGCGTCCTGTGGGCAGCGTCCACCGTGACCTGATGAAGGACAGAAGGGCGACCAACTTACAAACTGTGCAGAAAACAGATGACTATGCCTGACTTTACATCTACAAGGTGGAGACACTCCAGTAAAGTGTCTGATAAAGTGGACAGTGAGTGGACAGTGTTTAAACACTCAGCAGCACTGCTGCGTCTGATCCTCATTTTCAGCAACACACACTAACACCACCACGTCATTGTGACTGCAGTGCTGAGAATGACCCACACACATCATATCTCCTGTGGTGGTCCTGTGGAATCCTGCATTCTGAATTTGAATTGATTAGTTCTGTAAGCATTGAGTTGTTATCACCACCTCATCCCAACCACCCTCACCACAGAGGACAGAGAATGACTTCATTAGAATGGGTGTCCACAAGTATTTGGACATATAGTGTATTTAATATATATATAAATAAAATCAGTGCTGCAACACGTGAGCGAGAAAGCCCTCTCACCATCTCTCCATCTCTTTCTTCACATCTTGTGGGTCTGGACAGAGGAGAGGGAAAAGACTGCTCTGATTGAGCAGCAGAAAAAAGCAGCGGAGAAGAGGCAGGAAGAGATTGAGCAAAGCGTGGAGGGTGGAAGGGTGCTCAATGAGGCGGTTCAGCTGATCGGAAGTTAGGAGGAGAAAGCTTCAGCAGGTGGAGGAGCTGAACAAGCGATGGAGAAAACTGGCTGAGCAGAAAGATCTCCTTGAAACTTCAAAGGAGAAGGCGAGCGATGGATGTGGAGATCAACCAGCTTAAAAAAGAAAAAGACGGAAAATTGAAAGGGTTTTTTCAGAGTAAGATCATGCCACTTTTGAATGTTGGCACAGAGGTGTTCTCCAATATTCTCCAGTATAAACTGATGAGGAGTACTAGAAGCATCTGCATTTGAAACCTGGAAGATCTGATGAACTGTGATGGTGAGCTTAGGCTGCACTGAAATGGGACAGATCTCAGTGATCTTGGTGAGAGCTTTCACCTTTTTAGTTCAGACCAGAAACCAAAACAGCAGGCATAGAAAGTTTACCCACAGATCATAATGTCTTAATATGTGTCTAGAATTGTAGGTGGATTGAGTGCTCTTCTGATTTATGTTCCAAAATACATACAGCATTTGAATATTTAATAAACATATACTCTGCGTGGTAGGTGATGAAAGTTTGCCTGGTTTTGCTTTGCATTGTTTTGTTAGACACAGATGTAAACATATTCCAGGAACTTCAATGGTGCGACCTTTCACTTATTCAAAGGCTATATATAATATATTTTTATATTTTTGTGAAAGCATAAATGCAACTCTTTCACAGGTATATATACAATGGCGGGGCAGTTTATAGACTGAGTGTCGAACCGATCACAGAGTATATATACCACTTACCACACCGTAAGCGGGCAGTTTATAGACTAATTAATAGGAACCGATGCGGTATACGCATAACCAGCGGGACAGTTTATAGACTGAGTGTGGAACGATCGCGAGTATATACACTTACACACACGTAAGCGGGCCGGTTATAGACTGGTGGTCGGAACCGATCGCGAGTATATACACTTACACCCGTCATGGGACAGTTTATAGACTAGTGTTGGAACCGATCTTGAGTATATACCTTACACTGCAAGCGGGACGGTTTATGAACTAGTGTATCGAACCGATCATGGTATATACGCCTTACACTGCACCGACGGAACAGTTTATAGACTAGGTAGTGGAACCCGATCGCGGTATATCCATACACTGTAGCGGACGGTTTATAGCTAGTGTGGAACCGATGCGAGTATATATACTTACACCGCGGGACAGTTTATAGACTGAGTGTCGAACGATCGCGAGTATATACGCTTTCACTGTAAGCAGGACAGTTTATAGACTAGTGTCGGAACGATGCTGGTATATACACTTTCACTGTGCAAGGACAGTTTATGGTAGTATAGATCGATCTCAGGTATATACACTTGCACTGCAAGCGGGGACAGTTTATAGACTAGTGTCGGAACGATCGCGAGTATATACTTAAACTGTAAGCGGGACAGTTTATGAACTGAGTGTCGAACACGATCGCCCAGGTATATACACTACACTGTGAGCGGTTATAGACTGGCGGAACCGATCTAAAGGTATATACACATACACTGTAAGCGGGACGGTTGCGGGCTAGTCATCGAACGATACTTGGTATATACACTTACACTAAGCGGGACAGTTTATGGGTGAGTGTGGAACCACGATACTTAGGTATATGCCTGCCAAGCGGGACAGTTTATGGGCTAGTGTCGGACGATACATAGGTATATACACTTTACTGTCGCGGGACGGTTTATAGACTGGTGTCGGAACCGATCGCAGGTATATACACTTACACTGTAAACGGGACAGTTTATAGACTAGTGTCAGAATCCGATCTCAGGTATATACACTTACACTGCAAACGGGACAGTTTATAGACTAGTTTCTGAACCGATCGAGTATATACACTTAAGCTTTATGCTTGATTGATTTATGAACTGATGTCGAACGATGTGAGTATATACACTTACACTGTCAAGCGGGACGGTTATAGACTAGTGTCGGAACGATCTCAGGCATATCTACGTACCTTAAGCGAGACAGTTTATAGGCTAGTGTGGGAACCGATGTGAGTATATACACTTACACTATGTGAGTTGGTTATGAACTAGTGTCGGGAACCGATCATGGTATATACACTTACACTGTGCTTGGGACAGTTTATAGACTGGTGTCGGAACGTCTCAGGTATATACTTACACTGTGGCAGTTTATAGACTAGTGTCGGAACGATCTCAGGTATATACACATACACTGTAAGCGGGACAGTTTACAGACTGAGTGTCGAAGCGTCGCAGGTTTTATTTGTACAATGTATTTAAGCAGAACGTATTAATGTGCAATAAGGTGAACTACTCTCTGTATTTGTCATATACTCTCCATAGTATATACTCTATAACTTCTATATTGTGCTGTTAACTTCGTAATGGTTTCTACTGTAATGATGTTTGCAGCTGGGTTTATCTTAATTTTCCCCTGAGGAACCCTCCCAAAGGGATCAGTATATTCTGTTATCTATGTAAGGATAACCCAGCTTAGGTTTTTTTTTGTTTGCATATGTTTTGGTGGGAACAACATTCATCAAATTTATCATTTTCAGTGCTTTTCCAAAACGAAGACACAAAGAATGACATGTTCCTTTATAGAAAGACTCACAGAAATCAACCATGGTGACTATTTTTTGAGTATTTATGCAGGACAATGTATGTTTATGGCAGAATGTTAGTGACTGCAAATGCACACACAGCCTGATTTCGTCCCTGTGAGAGGCATGCTGTAATGAACTAATAGTCTTCTCTGAATGATGGGCTCCATCACCTCATGAGGTGGGGTGGTGATCATCCTAACCCTCTTGGTGCTGAATGCAATCAAATCCTCACAGCAATACTCCAGAATCTAGTAGAAAGCTTGCCTTGGACAGTAGAGAGACCAACCAAAGCAGGATAAACTTTTCAAGGAAATAATCAGATGTTGTTCCAATACTTTTGTTTATGTAGTTTGTTTTGTCTACATGATGCTTGAGTAACTGGGCTGGTAATTAATGGCACGTAGAACTATGGGATGGTTAGTACAACCTTAAACACACAGTAACAAGTTAAATCACCATTACTGTTGCATTAGATGTAACATGAGTGCATAGTTCCTCACAGTAATGAAATACAGCTCATCAGGTGCTGGCTGGGGGCATCCAGGAGAAATCTGGAGCCGAGCTTTGTTTTAGCTCACAAGATCTCAACTACTTTTGAACATTGAAATTTCTCTCTTTACTGTTGTGTACCTGCATCACCAATTTCTACTTGGGTCCGCAGGTTCATAGGAAGCTTTTCAAAGGATGGACAACCTGGCCTTGCAGTGTAACCGCACAGTTCATGATCTCCTGCTCTAACCGAGCTACTGAACCTGACCATTAACAGGGGAGTTGAATCAGATGTGCTTGAACAGGAAAAGGCATCTGACACTACAAGGTTGGCTCATTCCTCCTGTAATTACTCTGCATTCACATCTTAGAGCTTTGAGAATCCCAAGTCAGAATCAGAATTGTTACAGCTCCACCAACTTATAAAAAATAATAAAGACTAGAGACAGAGTAAAATAAAGAATAAGCAGATTAAACATTTTGAATAAACAGAATAATCTCACATATTTGTTAAAATACTTATGAAAAAGCAGCGGCAATGCTGAAAAATAAACATCATACGGAGTAATTATTGCACAGATAAGTAAAATGAAAAAATGGGAGGAGTCACCCATTAAAGGAGGCATTATAGTGTTTGTAGTCGTCACCCATTAAAGGAGGCGTCATAGTGTTTGTAGTCGTCACCCATTAAAGGAGGCATTATAGTGTTTGTAGTCGTCACCCATTAAAGGAGGCGTCATAGTGTATGTCGTCACCCATTAAAGGAGGCGTTATAGTGTTTGTAGTCGTCACCCATTTAAAGGGTACATAGTGTTGTGATGAGTCACCCATTAAAGGAGAGCATTATAGTTTTGTAGTAAATCACCCATTAAGGAGGCCTCACTAGTGTTTGTAGTCGTCACCCATTGAGACGTCATAGTTTTATGTCGTCACCATTAAAGGAGCGTCATAGTTTTTAGTGTCGTCACCCATTAAGGAGGCGTCATAGTGTTGTAGTCGTCACCCATTAAAAGGAGCGTCCTGGTTTTGTAGTAAATCACCCATTAAAGGGCGTCATAGTGTTTGTAGTCGTCACCCCGATAAGGCGTCGGTTTTATGGCGTCATCGCCATTGAGGCGTCATAGTGTTGTCACCCATTAAGGCGTCATAGTGTTTATGTCGTCACCATTAAAGGAGGCGTCATAGTGTTTGTAATCGTCACCCGTTAAAGGAGGCGTTAGTGTTTGTAGTCGTCACCCATTAAAGAGAAGCGTCACCAGTGTTTGTGTACGTCACTCGCTAAGTAGGCGTTATATTGTTTGTAGTCGTCACCCATTAAAGGAGGCGTTATACTGTTTGTAGCTGTCACCCATTAAAGGAGGCGTTATACTGTTTGTGGCTGTCACCCATTAAAGAGGTGTTATAGTGTTTGTAGTCGTCACCCATTAAAGGAGGCGTTATACTGTTTGTAGCTGTCTGCCCATTAAGGCATTATAGTGTTTGTAGTGGAAGTCACCCATTAAAGGGCGTTATACTGTTTGTGGCAAAACCACCCATTAAGCGTCATAGTGTTTATGTCGTCACCGTTAAAGGAGGCGTTAGTGTTTGTAGTCATCACCCTTTAAAGGAGGCGTTATAGTGTTTGTACTCGTCACCCATTAAAGGAGGCGTTATAGTGTTTGTAGCTGTCACCCTTTAAAGGAGGCGTTATAGTGTTTGTACTCGTCACCCATTAAAGGAGGCGTTATAGTGTTTGTAGTCGTCACCCATTAAGGAAACGTTATACTGTTGTGGCCGACACCCACATTAAAGGAAGCGTCATAGTGTTTGTAGTCGTCACCCGTTAAAGGAGGCGTTAGTGTTTGTAGTCGTCACCCATTAAAGGAGGCGTTATATTGTTTGTAATTGTCACCCGTTAAAGGAGGCGTCATAGTGTTTGTAGTCGTCACCCATTAAAGGAGGTGTTAGTGTTTGTAGTCGTCACCCATTAAAAAGGCGTTATATTGTTTATGTCGTCACCCATTAAGGAAGCGTCATATTGTTTAATAATCGTCACCCATTAAAGGCGTTATAGTGTTTGTAGTCGTCACCATTAAGGAAGCGTTATAGTGTTTATGTCGTCACCCATTAAAGGCGTTATAGTGTTTGTAATGCGTCACCAGTAAGAGAGGCGTTATAGTGTTTGTAATCGTCACCCATTAAGAGCGTTATACTGTTTGGCAAATCACTCATTAAAGTGGGTGTTATATTGTTGTAGTCATCACCCATTAAGAGAAGCGTTATACTGTTGTAGTCACCATTAAAGGAGCGTCATATTGTTTGATATACCATTAAGGCGTTATACTGTTTGTAGCTGTCACCCATTAAAGGAGGCGTTATACTGTTTGTAGCTGTCACCCATTAAAGGAGGTGTTATAGTGTTTGTAAAGGAGGCGTTATAGTGTTTGTACTCGTCACCCATTAAAGGAGGCGTTAGTGTTTGTAGTTGTCACCGTTAAAGGGCGTTAGTGTTTGTGAGTAGTCACCATTAAAAGGTGTTAGTGTTTGTGATCGTCACCCATTAAAGGAGGCGTTATACTGTTTGTAGCTGTCACCCATTAAAGGAGGCGTTATACTATTTGTAGCTGTCACCCATTAAAGGAGGTGTTATAGTGTTTGTAAAGGAGGCGTTATAGTGTTTGTACTCGTCACCCGTTAAAGGAGGCGTTAGTGTTTGTAGTCGTCACTTACATTAAAGGAGGTGTTATATTGTTTGTAATAAGTCACCGTTAAAGGAGGCGTTGAAAGGTGTTTATGTCGTCACCTGTTAAAGGCGTTAGTGTTTCTTAGTCATCACCCGTTAAGGGGCGTTAGTGTTTGTAATCGTCACCCGTTAAAGGAGGCGTTAGTGTTTGTAGTCGTCACCCATTAAAGGAGGTGTTATATTGTTTGTAATCGTCACCCGTTAAAGGAGGCGTTAGTGTTTGTAGTCGTCACCCATTAAAGGAGGTGTTAGTGTTTGTGAGTAAAGTCACCCATTAAGGAGGTGTTATATTGTTTGTAGTCGTCACCCGTTAAAGGAGGCGTTAGTGTTTGTAGTCGTCACCCATTAAAGGTGTTAGTGTTTGTAGTCGTCACCCATTAAAGGAGGTGTTATATTGTTTGTAATCGTCACCCGTTAAAGGAGGCGTTAGTGTTTGTAGTCGTCACCCGTTAAAGGAGGCGTTAGTGTTTGTAGTCGTCACCCATTAAAGGAGGTGTTAGTGTTTGTAGTCGTCACCCATTAAAGGAGGTGTTAGTGTTTGTAGTCGTCACCCGTTAAAGGAGGCGTTAGTGTTTGTAGTCGTCACCCATTAAAGGAGGTGTTAGTGTTTGTAGTCGTCACCCATTAAAGGAGGCGTTAGTGTTTGTAGTCATCACCCATTAAAGGAGGTGTTAGTGTTTGTGGTCGTCACCCATTAAAGGAGGTGTTAGTGTTTGTAGTCGTCACCCATTAAAGGAGGTGTTAGTGTTTGTATTCGTCACCCATTAAAGGAGGGTGTTATATTGTTTGTAATCGTCACCCGTTAAAGGAGGCGTTAGTGTTTGTAGTCGTCACCCGTTAAAGGAGGAGTTATAGAGTTAACATCTTCAGTAGAATCCAGTGAGGTCTCTTGTTCCACTGCTGAAAACAGAATTGAAATGTAATAAATTAGTCAATAAAATATACTGCCACACATTACATCATCATTTTTAAACACACATTTAATTCATCAGGATTTCATACATAATGAGGGCTTTATTGGGTGTGACATACTGATCACAACCTGTTGCAGCAGCTCCTGCTTATTATCATCTTCATTCACAATGGACACCAAACCTGTACCACTGTTTACAGCCCTGTCTGGAGATCAGTGTGGAGCTATTGTTTACTCCAGAGAGCAGCTGTTAGCGTTTAGTAACTCTGCTGTGCTGCAGGTCATCCCCACGAGCTGCAGGATAGACACCTGTCTAACTGGACGACCTCACCAACCAACCACAGTCTCTGAAGGCACGGGACTGTCTTTCAGCTAATTTATTTCTTTTATAAAATTGAATTTTGTAGCTGAAAATCAGTGGAATTCCTCACTAACTACAGCCGTACAATGTTAGCTGATGTACACCTGCGGCTGTCATCTCAGAAGTTCTCTAATGTGATCATCTGCCTTATAACCATTCAGGAGGACAGTGAGTACAGGGGACTGATTCAGAACCTTGTGGACTAGTGTCTGCAGAACCACCTCCAGATAAATGGGAGGAAGACCAAAAAGGAAGGCGTTATAGTGTTTGTACTCGTCACCCATTAAAGGAGGCGTTAGTGTTTGTAGTTGTCACCCGTTAAAGGAGGCGTTAGTGTTTGTAGTCGTCACCCATTAAAGGAGGCGTTATACTGTTTGTAGCTGTCACCCATTAAAGGAGGCGTTATACTGTTTGTAGCTGTCACCCGGCGGAGGTGTATAGTGTTGTAAAAAGATTATAAATGTTGTACACAATCACCCGTTAAAGAGAAGCGTTAGATGTTTATGACCGTCACCCATTAAAGGTGTTATATTGTTTGTAATCGTCACCCGTTAAAGGAGGCGTTAGTGTTTGTAGTCGTCACCTGTTAAAGGAGGCGTTAGTGTTTGTAGTCGTCACCCGTTAAAGGAGGCGTTAGTGTTTGTAGTCGTCACCCATTAAAGGAGGTGTTAGTGTTTGTAATCGTCACCGGTAAAGTGTTATATTGTTTATGTCGTCACCACGTTAAAGGCGTTAATTTGTAGTCGTCCACCCATTAAAAAGAGGTGTTAGTGTTTGTAGTCGTCACCCATTAAAGGTGTTATATTGTTGTAATAAATCACCCGTTAAAGGAGGCGTTAGTGTTTGTAGTCGTCACCCATTAAAGGAGGTGTTAGTGTTTGTAGTCGTCACCCGTTAAAGGAGGTGTTATATTGTTTGTAATCGTCACCCGTTAAAGGAGGCGTTAGTGTTTATGAGTAAGTCACCCGTTAAAGGCGTTAGTGTTTGTAGTAGTACCCATTAAAGGAGGTGTTAGTGTTTGTAGTCGTCACCATTAAAGTGTTAGTGCTGTAGTCGTCACCCGTTAAGAGGCGTTAGTGTTCGTAGTCGTCACCGATTAAAGGAGGTGTTAGTGTTTGTAGTCGTCACCCATTAAAGGAGGTGTTAGTGTTTGTAGTCGTCACCCGTTAAAGGAGGCGTTAGTGTTTGTAGTCGTCACCCATTAAAGGAGGTGTTATATTGTTTGTAATCGTCACCCGTTAAAGGAGGCGTTAGTGTTTGTAGTCGTCACCCATTAAAGGAGGTGTTAGTGTTTGTAGTCGTCACCCGTTAAAGGAGGAGTTATAGAGTTAACATCTTCAGTAGAATCCAGTGAGGTCTCTTGTTCCACTGCTGAAAACAGAATTGAAATGTAATAAATTAGTCAATAAAATATACTGCCACACATTACATCATCATTTTTAAACACACATTTAATTCATCTGGATTTCATTCATAATGAGGGCTTTATTGGGTGCTTTGACATACTGATCACAGCCTGTTGCAGCAGCTCCTGCTTATTATCATCTTCATTCACAATGGACACCAAACCTGTGCCACTGTTTACAGCCCTGTCTGGAGATCAGTGTGGAGCTATTGTTTACTCCAGAGAGCAGCTGTTAGCGTTTAGTAACTCTGCTGTGCTGCAGGTCATCCCCACGAGCTGCAGGATAGACACCTGTCTAACTGGACGACCTCACCAACCAACCACAGTCTCTGAAGGCACGGGACTGTCTTTCAGCTAATTTATTTCTTTTATAAAATTGAATTTTGTATCTGAAAATCAGTGGAATTCCTCACTAACTACAGCCGTACAATGTTAGCTGATGTACACCTCACCGACCTGTCATCTCCAGAAGTTCTCTAATGTGATCATCAACCTCATAACCCACAAGGAGGACAGTGAGTACAGGGGACTGATTCAGAACCTTGTGGACTAGTGTCTGCAGAACCACCTCCAGATAAATGGGAGGAAGACCAAAAACCTGGTGGTGGACTTTTGCAGGTGCATAAACACCTCTCCACAAGTGAACATCCAGGGAATGGACTTTGAGAGAGTGGACATTTATAAGTACCTGGGTGTTCACTTAAACACCAAACTGGACTGGTCAGTTAACACTGCTGGACTTTACAGAAAAGGCCAGAGCAGAATCCACCTACTGAGGAAACTGAGGTCATTTGAAGTGCAGGGAGCACTGCTGAGGAACTTCTTTGACACAGTGGTGGCATCTTTTCATCCATTATGGAGTGGTCTGCTTGGGCAGCAGTGTTTCAATGGCAGACAATGAGAGACTGAACAAAGGCCGATTCTGTCCTGGGAAGCCCCTTAGACCCAGTGCAGGTGGTGGGAGACTGGGGATCTAAATGATTGGTTAGACTGGGTTCAGCAGAAGTTTCTAAAGGGTTCAAATACCATTATATATTCATATGAAAGAACACTTCTTAATACAGAACCATAACAATATTTACTTACTGGAAGCAGATGAATACACCGTTGAAGAAGCTGTAGAACCTATAAAAGAAAATATTTTGGAGAACATATTAGAGGAGCTATTTTCATCAACAACCAAATGGGACAGCATGGCTCCAAGAACTACTCCATCACTTTAGGTATTGATCTATTTTGTTACCTCTCTGCGTTCTCCTTTTTTTGATCCAGATGACAACTAACACACAAACTAACATCAGAGCAGCCAGAGCAGCCACAATATATCCAAGTATGGGCACGATGAGTTCTCCTTGACCAAGATCTGAAACATCATTTGTTTAAATAGTCATCAAAGAGTTCGGTGTTAGTTTAGATAGTTTCTTGTGGAACAAAAAAAGTTCAGTACCCAATTTGACCTCCAGCTTGTTGTCCAGGCTGATGTGAGTGACAATGCATTTGAAGCTGTGCTTCTCAAGTTCTCCTTCACTGAGCTCCAGCCTCTTCCTCATCTGGTAGGTCCCATCTCCATTGGGCAGCAGCTCTCCCCCAGTGATCAGGTAGTCGGGTACAGGCTTTCCATCTCTGAGGATGGTCATTTTAATGTGACGGGGGTAGAAACCTGTGGCCAGGCAGATGACCCCATCCCATCCAGAAACTGAACGTCTTTTGTTGATGAGCCTCGTCCTGGGTTTCACTGAAGGAGAAAAGCCCACATCATATTCAGATTTCTGGTGATGAGTGAGAAATCAAAACAAAGCCGTAAATGGTTTCTCCTTGTCCAAATTGGGACCCGTCATCCCATTGGACAAGGTACAGAGACTTTATGGTCCTAATATTCAGAATCATAGTCTGTAGATTTCAATGGAAAATTTCAAAATTCCAGGAAAATATAATGGTCCATTACCCTTATCATTTCGTAACGGGGTTTTTACAGGACATTAGTACCACCGTAATTTTACAAACCTTTCAAATATTTTACAAACATTCTGCTCTACATTTCTTTCAGTAGAGCACATTTTCTTTCACTGTATCTTACTGAAGAAGGGGCTGAACTGAGGTCACTGTATCTTTCTGGAGGAAACCTTTTCAGGTCTCATTCGAAGAGGAAATCAGCAAGTCAACAAGTCAATCCTTCCACACATTGTTTAGGTGACATTGTCGCTGTTGCACCAACACAGAGTACAGCTTAAGGTCACAAACGTTAATTTGCATGGTTCCCCCAACAAATAAAACATGCAAAAATGCTGTTTGGATGTTAAACATAATGTTCACATAATTAAATTTGTTCAAACACTGTAGTTTATGTGTTGTTTACGTGCAATAGAAGAATGAAGGAATTTCTACATTTTTAGCTGTTTTTTTCCCAGTCAGTTCCTCAAGACCCTTCACTGCACCTATTTTTAGAAACACATGGTTTCTAACCATATATTTTCTGGACTTCCATCTCAGCTAGACCCTCATTTCATCAGAAGACAGAACAATGCATGCAAACTTCTGGATTGATTTGCACGAGTCCAGCCAACAGTAAACCTTTCCTTACGCAACAATCTTACCTTTCCTGTTCACCTGACTGCTTCTCTTCTTCAGATACCCTCTGAGTGTTTTAATGCATCCTGGGTAGTACACATTTCTAAGACGCCACTGAGTTAATTGCAAATGTGGTTTCAGCGTATCCTCTGTGATGTTGAATTCATATTGATAAGTAAAGTTCCCCTCATTAAAATAAATTTCATCGACTGTGGTGCCTCCAATGGCATTCTTGCCGATTGTTTGTCCAGGCTTGTCATTGTCCAACAGTGCACATGTCATCAGTCTCTGCTGAACATGGATGTCTAGAGTAGAAGAAAACAATATTAACCATTTTCTAGTTCTAGATTTATGACCTCATTCTATAATAGTGCTTGAAAGTTTGTGAACCCTTTATTTTGGTGGAAGAATGCAAAACTGGTTTGTTCCATCAATGATGATGAGCTGTCCTGGCCCAGATGCAGCAAAACAGTCCCAAACCATGAAACTACCATCCAAACACAGAAGGGACGAGGTTTTATGCTGGAATCTCATGTTTTCCTTTCACCAAATAGATTCTCATTTAAACCAGAAAGATGTATTTTGGTCTCACCCGTCCACTTAACGTTGCTCCAGTATCTTCTTGTGTCTTCACGAGATCTTTATCAAACTGCAGACGGGCAGTTTGCCATGCTCACTATAGTTGGTCAGTGTTCTCCTGATGGTGGGCTCATGAAAATAATGATGTGAGAAAGGCCTTTAGGTGCTTAGAGGTTCTCTTGGTTCCTTTGTAAGATGGTGGACTATTAAACACCTTGCTCTTGGTGTGCCCTTTGTTGGTGGAGCACTCCTGGGGAGGGTAATAATGGTCCTCCATTTAACACAATCTGTCTGACTGTGAATCGGTGGAGTCCAAACTCTTTAGAGTTGGTTTTGTAACCCATTCCAGCCTGATGAGCATCAACAGCTCTTCTTCTGAGCTCCTCAGAAACCTCCATTGTTCATGATACAAGTCCAAAAACATCTTGTGAAGATCAGACTTTGATAGATCCCTGTTCTTTAAATAAAACAGGACACACCTGACTCTAAATTCACCTTCAGATGATCAGACAGTAATTATGTTGTCTCATTTCTTTGGTTTGGTTCTCCTTATTGACTTTTAAGTCCACATTTACGCAGAAATATAGAACATTCTAAAGGATTCACAAACTTTCACAAATACTGTCTGTTATTTCTGAATAATAAAGAAATTTGTTTGGATGGTTTATTTGATTATATGTGCTATAAATACATACTGTACTAAACACAGCAGTACCAAACAACCTTTTCGTAAAAATATATATTGCACTTACCCTCTGTAATATTTAAGTTGTGTTTTATGTATGAATATCTGTCTTCATGACCAACATGAAGGAAGGAAGTTATGGTCTTCACAAGACCAGGGTCAACCACATCTTCATTTTCCTGGGTTTTATAAAGGTTTCTGGGAATGTACACATTCATCTCCGAATCAAAATATCCAACTACGATATCATCCAGCATTAAGTTGAAACTAAACTCAGGAAATGGAGTATCTCCTTTAATGTAAACTGAAGCCAGAACCAAAGAGTGAGAACCTGTTAGAGACGAGAAAGGTGGGGGCAGTTGATTAGCATTAACAATTAGCATAACATTTTC
The DNA here is from genome assembly GCA_034509495.1 of Acestrorhynchus altus. NCBI lineage: Eukaryota > Metazoa > Chordata > Actinopteri > Characiformes > Acestrorhynchidae > Acestrorhynchus > Acestrorhynchus altus. The sequence goes on along the minus strand of CM067509.1, from coordinate 34,208,853 downwards.
TATACATTATAACATTAGTGTACTAAAATGATAAACCCACACTATTAAGATTAGTATATAGTCTATATCTTATAGTATTAGTGTACTAACCTGATAAACCCACACTATTAAGATTAGTATATAGTCTATATCTTATAGTATTAGTGTACTAACCTGATAAACCCACACTATTAAGATTAGTATATAGTCTATATCTTATAGTATTAGTGTACTAACCCCCCAAACCCACACTATTAAGATTAGTATATAGTCTATATCTTATAGTATTAGTGTATGAAACTGCCAAACTCATGTATAGTCTATATGAGATCAGAGTTCTAATTTAGTGTTCTAGTATATTTTATAGAAATAGAATCGGGGCAAATGTTGAGTGAAGAAAAACATGGTTACTTCCCTGTAGATAAGATAAAGGAACTTCGTTTGCTACACCTCGGGATTCAGGTTACGAAACACATACAGAAAATAAACATCCATAAGCGTGAAAAGCAGATATCAACAATGACATCTGTACTCGTGTTCTGTTTCAATGTATCATTTTTGTAACCCATACTTTCACAGTAATACAGTTTGTGCTCTTTTAACTGAAAGTGAAAGTATTTGCAATGTATCCAAATGTAGTTCCAAAGTTAATAGAAAATATCGCCCTAACCCTAACTCTTACCTGCTAGAACACTGATAGGCACTGAGAAGAGGACCAAAAGAGTGACCAAGCAGGAGATTTTGCTCATTTTGACACAATTATGTCCACAGGTTCAGTATTCTAAAATGGCTGCAGCAGAGACTGAGAACAACAAACCTGGCAAACTGGTTTGTTTACTAATATGAGTCTGAGCATCAGCCCTGCCCCTAACTGATCATGTGACACTCAGATCACAGTCACCTGAGTACTGATTGTTCACACCTGGACTGGGATGTATTTAGGCCTAGCAGTCCCTGCACTCTCTGTCTAGCTTTGCCTGGCCACCTTAATCTCCTTCTGAGTGTTTCTCATATTAGTCCTTTCGTGTTTGACCCTATTTTCCTGTTTTTTGACTCTGCCCTTCCCTCGTCCTTCATTCTGACCTTCTGGTTTATGATCCTAGCCTGTTTGACCCTGTTTGTGATTTTGCTGACTACTTTACCATTAAATTGGTATTTTTATATCTGCTTCTGCTCCACTCTGTCCAGCCTTGACAACTGCCCACAAAGTGCAGAATTCGGGTTCTAAGAGTTAAACAGCTCATAAATAATATGGCAAGTGTTCAACCCTATAATGACAAGTATCTTTAGTACTTAATAACTCATAGCCCACCAGAGATCTTTGCCAATCAAGAACCTGACTGGACTTTTTCTGAAAGCAACCCTTGGTGGACCTTGAGGTTGCTTGGGATTACTGTTCTGTTGGAAGAAGCAATGATGCCAAAGCCTCTGATTCCTCAAAGAAGATATGATGTTTCCAACTAGGATTTTCTGATACTTGATTGAATCCATCTTGAACACATTCTGCAAATGAATCTTTTGAAGTGTCAGTGATCAGGAAACACCTTTCAGATATATCTCTTGAAGACAAAAGGAAGACATTGTGTGACTATTTATTAAAGAACGTTTGTCCCAAAGTTCTCCATCTGCTCGTCCCTCAGTAAACTCACAAAAAGACCACCCTGGCCACATCCCAGATCCCAGAGGCTGAGTCTACATTTTCTATCCTGAAAAGCCAAGCCTGTGATTAACCAACCGCATTACTGTATAGATTGGTGCCTCAAAAACTTGGGGCCTTCAAAGACAAAAAGACTGTTCGGTTCTTTACATGAGCCAGAAAATGACCTTAACAAGAGCAAGAAGTCATCAAATGAGCCAAAGAAGAGCTTTGGTTCTACGTAAACCAGTAGACACTTTGCACTCATTGTATTGCAGTGAGCCAAGGTTAAACATACAAAACATCACCAGATGTTCTCAGTTCTCATTTCATTGCAGCATTGTCCAGGGTCATTAAATGCCCTTTCACATGTTCACTCTTTGGAGAGAAGAGTTCCAGAACTTCACTGGAGCACTGAGTCGTGCCCATTAAGGATGCATCATGACTTCACTTCAATCACTCCAGAAGCCCCTGAGGGAGGGGATTTAGAGGAACAGGAAAGCGAATCACAGAAGCTAAGTTTCATTTTATAGTGGACAATTTATGAGGCAACCTGATTCCTAGTAAACCAAAACTCTCTGCCCCCTTATCTGCCTCTTTGCCATCTGCTCCACCACTTGTTCTTGATGCTGGAGGAAGTGGGAGCTACTCTCAGCATCTGCACAACATCAGGACCACTGAGAGGCCAGTCTGATACCATCCCAACTCTGCAAACCCACACGGGGCAAGATTAGAGACTGGAGCAGTGGAATCAACAGGTTTCTGAAACCCAACATTTAATTTGAACTCTAATTGATTCTCAAATTCCCATACTTACACTGATGAGTCATAATATAATGATTGTTTCTACATTAACTGTTAAGTATGGTATGGTAAGAAGAGATGAAAAAATGGACAGTGAGTGGAGAAACAAGGTGGTGGTCATGATGTTATGGTTGATCAGTCAATATTGGCCTTAAAGTCACAGTAATACATATTACTGATAGTAAACACAAATTAAAATTAGTATCTTTGTCTATAAAAACAAATGGTTGCCATGAATGAATGAAAATGTACAATAAACTTATAGAGCTGGGTCCCAACTGAAAAACTGCTACACAGGTAGCCCATATCTCACCTCTCTTGTGGAGTATAGAAGGTTCTGGACACAGCTGGTACCTGATGGCAAAAACAGTTAACAGGTTAATTGGATTTCAACATGGCTTCTGGAACCAAATGGCAAGATTTTCAGCCGACAACAGATGAAAAAAATCGTTTCTGCAAAGCCCTAAAAGATGAGAACTTCCAAAACCAGAAGATCAAAACCAAAAAGATCTCAAAACCAGAGAAAAGGAAGAGGTATGAAGAAGAAATCACTCAGCTGGAGTGGGAAAGAGACATGAACCTGCAGTTTGCCCACCCTGAAATGCACCATGTCCTAAAGACGAGCATTAACGAGAAAGAAAAGGACTTCACCAATATCTATTCTAAGGACTCAATCAGCAAGCCTATTGTACACCTGGAAGGGGACAGGACAGCAGGGAGGGTCAGCACTGGTCACTGTCATACTCTCGGGCAGCAGGGGAAGCTAACAGAGACGACAAGAACAAGTGCACGATATACAATGTGGATGTCTCATCAACCTTTACAAAAGTAAATCTTTAAAGAAAGTTTGCCGATCAGCAGCTTTATTGGTTTGGGGGAGGCGCCTGGTGGTTCGGGAACCAGCCTTGTGACTGGAATTAAATTAAATTAGTCTTGTGACTGGAAGGTTGCTGGTTTGATTCCCTGAACTGGAAGGACATGACTGAAGTCCCCTTGAGCAAGGCAATGATGCTTCCCAGGCACCGTGGATAGGGCTGCCCACTGCTCCGGGCACGTGTGCTCACTGCCCCTCATGTTGCTGACTGGATCATAAATATCCACATTCACTTTAGATGAAGGGAGGTACCTTCATGACCTGATACGTGATGGGGCGGGTCCTATGTATAACCCCAGCTGTTAGGTGCAGGATCTTACTGTATTACTACAGTCGTATGCAATTTCAAACAGGTTATAGGAAGCTGCACAAAACCCCCAAACAATACCTCAACAGATGTTTCCAGAATGAAGAACACATTCAAGAGGAAAAGCCATTTAGTAAATAAATACAAATACATTTCACACCAGATTTCTTATTAATGAGTGGAATTAAAACCCAACGCTCCATTAAAATCAAGTTCTTTATTAAGAAATCATGTTAACAGAAGACAAAAAGCCATGTCAGCCAAAATGATTCAACAGGGCAATCTTTGAGGCCGGTTTGACGGCGAGGAAACCACGGCAGAAACATTCACACCTGCATGTGCTTTACAATCCTGGAAGCAGAACCTCTGTCTCTGCACCTCCAAAGTCTTGTTATAATAACAAAATATTAATAATAATAATAATAATAATAATAATATCAGGAGTATTTATTCACATAGCTGTTTCCAACATCCGGTCCAAAACAAAAAGGTTAAAGCTGGGTTAGTTCAGAGACGTCTGCTGCCAAAAGCAGTTTTAGTGTTTGGTGCCCAGGAGGAATAACTTACACAAATTCTGTACATAATTACAGCGGGACACTGCCCGACACAGAAGTGGTCAACCACACAACAGAAAGACAAGAATGCAGCCGTTGACAGAAGTGGTCTCTTTACAGTGATGACCTACTCATCGTACAGTGAATGAGTCTGAAAATACAAGAGACTATTATTACATTAATAACAAGCCCTGAAATGATAGCCCATAAACCCTCACCTGCAGTGGTTATTTGTCCTGAAGAAGCTCTGTCCTCTCTGACTATGTTTGGTAGATCAGTTGCGAAGGAAATGACCAGCTCACTGGGGGGGAAGGTGCAAAGCTTTCTTCTCCGTCAATAAAGCACAGTACAAGAGTGAAGTCTGGAGAACGTCACCCCGATACATTCATCAAAGAGGTATTAGACAGAACTTAAGGTTAAGACGAGAACCATGAAGAACAGAGTACGTGGAAAAAGAAAGAAGAAAGATCAGGCCTACACCCTGAATATGACTGCACTCCAGCCCGACCTTCTCCCCAACCGGAAAACGCACTCAGAACTGCGTGAAACTAATGTCCACAGGCATCAGGACATATTTAAGGCGCATCTTCAAACGATGAACAGTTCATGCAGGAGGTTCATGTTCTCTTCCACTGACACCACTCGGTTGCCTGCAGTTTTTCTCAATTGTTCGTACTGTTTCCAAAGACAGCTCTATCTGAGGGGGATAGAAGGGTAAACACCCCCTCAAACCAGAATAATCCCACTGCACACCCTGCAGGTATTCATCAGGGGTGTGTAACATCATCCTTATGGAGCACCATCTGCAGGAGCCTGCAGGATGGACCCTAAATTCATTCCCGGTCGTTTGAATCCTCCATCCCTTGGCTTTTCTAATCCAATCACTGCACATGCCAGTCAGTGGAAGAACCTTGTGTTTACAATCTAGACCTCTTATCACAAAACGCCTTGAAAGACCCTTTCCACCGCACTTCACACACACTGCAAACTCAGGAATTAAGGGCTCGATTTAGGGCTTTTCACGTCTACCCTTGTAGCACAGTCCCTTAATGCCCTTTTCCTTAATGCAATTCCACTCATTCTCCACAATTCTGGCATAATTAACTGGTTAAGATGTGAACAAACCCATTCAGAGTGGGTGTGGTGTTCTAGATAACCTTTCCCAGCCAGAATAGTTGACAATGGCAGTGAATGGAAGCAGATGTCTGAACCTCTAAAGAGAGAGAGCGTCATCTACCAAGCCAATTGTGCTCTCTCTGCCACTGGCTGCTGATGGCGAACCCTCAGGACATGGTGTCATGGCCTCAGTCCGTTGAGCCACTCAGAGCTCCACTGAGACTCTCCTTCACCAGTGCTCGGAGAAGATTTTAGGTACCGTTACATAAAACTGATGCTTTAATCGAGGCCTAATTTGTGCTGATTTGCTCCTTTTGTTTAACAGCCACATAAAACTGAGACGTGGAGCTTCTCTGGTGGGTTTTGTGAATAAACTGCCTACGTTGGATTCTTGGTGACACCTCGTTCCCGTTCACCACCACTGTAAAAAAAAAAAAATCAGTCGGTAAGTCTCTCTATAATGAACCATAATTTCACACCAAGTGTTCATAAGAACACACAGTTAGATGGGGTTCTCATTCTGCCAATCGTAGGATCTTCTACAAGGTTCAAAACACAGTTCAGAGATGTTCCAGAAGATGTTCCAGAGACTGTTTCGGGAAACAAGTGGAAGGAAGTGAGAAAAACTGCAACGCTGAGGATCAAATCTGCACAAAGCAGCAGAGATCGTCCTCCAGTCCTGCCCCCAAACACCACAAGACTTCTTATTGCATCCTGGGATTCATATCTCACATACAATCTCACAAACTTTGAAGATCCAGAGTGTCTGTAAGTTAGTCTTGGTGAAAGTGAAGCATCGTCACTGCAAATACTCATTTTTGTGAAATCACCTTAAATCTGCCAATATTTCTCATTATGAAGAGAATAATACATATAATAATAATAATAATAATAATAATAATAATAAAAGAATATTATTCAAACAATGTATGAACAAATATTTATGGACACCTCTTCTAATGAATGCATTCAGCTACTTTAAGTTGCACCACTTGCTGACACAGCTGTGCAAATGCACGCACAGCTTGTCAGTAGAGAAGTACTGCCAATAGAATAGGACCCTCTGGAGCAGATGAACAAACGTGAACCGATTGTCTCCATGTCTAATAGCAGGTGTGGACTAGAGGGAATAAAGACCCCCAGCATTGAGCTGTGGAGCAGTGGAGCTGTGTTCTCTGGAATGATGGAGCTCCATCCAGTACTTTTGGGATGAGTTTACTACAGCTCTTTTTGCTGAATGCAATCAAATCCTCACATCAATGCTGCAAAATTTAGTAGAAAGTCTTTGGAAATTTGAACGTGTCAATTGTCCAACCCACTTCAGGATTCTCCCCCAACACATATGATGCTCCTGAAACTAGGAGGGTGAAGACAAGCACAATCTATAAATGTGAAATCAGACTGTTGGTCATACTGCGGTCTTTGTATCACTGCTGTGCAGCCAGCGCTCTCTTTTAGGCCTTTTCCAGCAAAAGGACTCTGGTTCTCGAACTGGTTCCGTTCGGGCTTCTGAGAACCTTGGTGTTTTTAAGTGAACCAGCCTGCATTTACACCATTTTTAGTGGAACTGAGGATACGTCACCGAATACATCGTCAACAGAGGGGCTGCACAGGGTCAGTAAACTGAACTGAGACGATGGTAGCATGTATAGACGACCTGCGAGCGCTTGTTCTGTTACATACGTCTGTTTTTCTCCTAAAAGCAAACAGATCATGGACCAAAGTTTGGCCAGAAGACAACGTAGAAGACGACACCGTACAAGATGAATGGTATGTCATTACAACTAGACACGCCCACAGCGGTTCGAGATGAAAAACGGACTAATCTTTGGTTCCCACTGCAATCGAAACTTTTCAGGTTTCAAAGTCTATTATTGTTGTTGGTGGAAATGCGCCGAACAGTTCAAAATTAGATCCGCAAACCGGAATGGAACCGGTTCCACGTTTGGTGGAAAAGGCCTTTGAGAGAATGTTGATGTTGGAACAGCAATGAATGAGCAGGTGTCCCAATACATTTATCAATATAGTGATATAATGCTGAAAGTGTCATTTAATTGGCAAATAATCAAATGTCAGGACATCTTGCAGAAATATTAGAATTATTATCTACTTTTTAAAGGATTCCACTTAAAAAAACAGTGCTGGTTTGCATTTGTTGTGAGCGCCTACAATATGAAATGAAGTACATTTGGAGTTCACACTCGTCCTCCTCTTCCTCTGAGCTGCAGCGGTAGTGCTGTCCGCCCAACCGGACTACATTTATATGTCTATGATCCTTGTAGTCTCTTCCTCTGGCCTCCGTAACCATCGGTGAGTCTGGGCAGCTCGCACAGGGCATCTGTACACGTGGTACGAACTGGTGTGTGTCTCCCAGTTCATAACACACGTTAAACTGATATTCTAGACAGAAGAACGTGAAACAGTGTCAGTCAGTCTTTTGCCCTGATGAAATGAGGAGACGCAGTCCCGTGTCCAAGGCTTTAAAACAGTCTTCCTCCGATAAAACACACAAATAAACAAACAAACACACTGCATAGCTCCGTCAACGTCTGCGCCGATCCGATGACGACGGTGTGCAGAAGGAGAAAATCCCGCTCTCTCTCTCTCTCTGTGCAAATTCTCCCATTCTTCTGCTGCACGGGAAAAGCGACATCTTGCCAATGAAAGCATCTCAAATAGAAGTAATATATCTAATATTTATCATCATAAAATATTACAGCCTATTTATAGATATTGTACACGTTTCTTCGCCGCTTTATACAGTGAAATGATCGTTGTAGCTCGTTGTTCATCTTTCAGTCAGTTTCTGAAACGCTAGACGGTCTGCCTGTGCAGTGAGAGAAGGTATAAACAGCTGGAATAATCTTGTTGTCCTCATATAATGAGAAATATTAGACATAATTCCAACATCTGAGCTGCTTTCACTTGTCAAAACATCCCATTCTGCATGTTGTCCCCCTGCTCGCTGCTCTTAATCACATGTTGTAGGCCACGTAAATAGGGTCCAGCTGGTCCGCCAGGAAGCCGTCCCGCAGGTGCATCCGCTGCTTCTCCCCACGGGAGTTGATGGGAATGACCCCGGGGTCCACCACCACCACCACCCCGACGATCAGGAAGTGCTCCTCCAGAACCACATTGGTTACCAAGGCAACGAGGTCCAGAGCCTCCTGCTCCGAACCCTCCAGCTCCACCACCACGACTAGCAGATTAGTCCACGTGAACACGGCACTGAAAGAGAAGAGAGGTGAGACAGTCGCAGTAAGGAGCTGTTGGAATGGAGTGCGTGCATGTAATGATGATCTATAATCCGAGATTAATCTGGTGATCGGGCAGGAAAAGAAAGTCCTGCAATCTGGCGACGTTCCTGGGAAACTCTTGCTGTGTGTGGGAGCATTTTCCTGCTGAGAAACGCCAGCTGAAAGCCCTGCGAGGCCACGGGATGTCCTGCAGAATGACTAAACATGCGATTTGAGGAAATGTCTGGATATAAACTTCCATTAGATCTTGGACATGTAGCTCCACTGCTGGACTAAAGACACACCTGGGACAGCAGACATGTCTCAGCTGGCCAAGTGTATTTGGCAGAAAATTGGATATATCTGAGTTTACGTCACACTGTCAGTTAAACAGACGGAGAGAGAGAAAGGGAGAGAGAGAGAGGGATGGAACAAATGAAGGGAAAGAGCACGTTCTTCTCACCACTCTGCTATGCTCTTGTGTGCTCTGATGACGGACGTCTCGATGTCTATGGGGTGATAACGCATCCCCCTGAGCTCCAGCGTCTCATCCAGAGAACCCACTACGTATAGAGCATCATGCCGCTCTGGAGAGACACATACACACACACACACACACACACACACACACACACAGACACAAACACACAGAAAGGTCAGAACAGACTTTCCTCACATGCATCAGAGCATCACTACAGTCAGACAGCCTGTAGATAGATAGATAGATAGATAGATAGATAGATAGATAGATAGATAGATAGATAGATAGATAGATAGATAGACAGACAGACAGATAGATAGATAGATAGATAGATAGATAGATAGCAGTGTATAAGCACTGCATTTACCTCCACTGGCATCGGTCAGTTCCGTCCTGCGCAGGAAACCCAGGTAGCCCGTCCGAGCCCACACCGTCTGTGTGTCTCCAAAACTCAGTTTGGTGCAGAAGTGGTCAGCATGAAGTGCCTCCTCACCATATACTGTGTAATATCCTGTTGCGTTGTGGGGACTACTCACCCAGATCTGTTTAAACACATTTAAATAACAGGTTTAAATAAGAGCAAGATACAATATATGGACAAAAGTATCGGCACACCTACAGAGCACCCACTGATGATGCAGGTGTTCAGAACAGCACCATAGAACAGCACCATCGGTCAAACGGGACACTTTAGAGCAGAGTCTGATTAACATCAGTTAGAGGAGTATAAAGCCTCCCTGCCTAGACGGGGACAAGCCCAAAGGAGGACAACCCCAGCATTAAAATCCTCGATTTCAAAAGCAGCAGGTGTCCACATACTTTTGGACAGAATGCTCCACACAGAAGCTTTGAATATAACGTCACCTCTCCTAGATGAGAATCTCCCAGTGGTCCTTTGGTTTCTGTGTTGGCAATGATGACTTTAACTCCAGGCAGAATCTGCACAAGACAACAGTCAACAATGGTATGATACTTACATACAGTCGCAAAAAGAACAATGCACCAATACGAAGTGTAAACGTATAATAAATAAATAATAAAAAATAAATAAATAAATAAATAAAGTGATAAACTATTAATGCTGTTTCGTGATCATTGGCATCAGCTGACACCTCCGCTCACAAAACAGAACATCTAAAAAAGCAGGGACAGCAACAAGAAGCCCCGTCAATCGAGCTGCTGTGTCGCGGTGTTGGAGCTCCCCCTTGTGTCCATTTCACCATTCTACGTGCAAACTGTATTTTAATAGATGAAAAAACAACAATATGCTATGCGACATTATATATTGGCCAATGGTGGCCCTGTGTATGTGTGTGTGTGTGTGTCCTAACCTTCCCTGACTCCATCAGAGGCAGACTGTGTGGAGATCCTCTCTCAACTAGCCGGACTCTACACCAATTGGGAAAGAAAGAAATCCTATATTAGTCACCCTTCTTCTTCTTATTTTCTCACCCATCACACCACTGGTCACCAATCTGCCCACACCTCCTCCCACAGGGCTTCAGCAGCTGGACAGGGTGTTTTAAAGCCTCAGGGTGAGGAACACTAGGTCAGTGAGCTCTGGACTAAAATACTGAGCGTCTGTAAAGGTCTGCAGTACCTGTCATGGCGCAGGGCTCTCATGTCCACATAGACGGTGGTGGGGTCAGGGCCAGCCGTACCCTGTAGGGAGAGAGTGTGATCAGACTGGATATTAGATTTTGACCATTTAAAGGGCCAGCTGAGAGCATCCCATAATGCCCTGGAGGAGGAAGTCTCACACTATGCTCTTCAACCCTGGAACGGCAGCTCAATGACCAGTTTAAAAGACCAGATGTAATCGATCAGCAAAGACTGGGCAGCAGCTATTTGTCTAACATTATAGGACGAAAGTAATGGGACACCTGCTCATTCACTGAAAAGAGGGGCATTAAAAGGTTTCCTGGAAAGACAGATTCTGAAGCATCTCAGTGATGATTTGATTGTATTCACTGATTCGAGGATTAGTGAAGTCCAGGTTTTGGATTTTCATCACCCCAGCTCCTCCCTGACTCCCAAAAGTACTGGATGGAGCTCCACCATTCCAGCTGGGGGGTCTTTATTCCACTCGGGCCCACCCCTGGCATTAGACACAGTGCCAATAGGTTTATTTCTGTTCATCTACTCCAGAAAGTCCTATTCTATTGGCAGTAGTTCTCTATGGTTACTAGACAAGCTGTGTGTGCCTTTGCACAACTGTGTCAGCAAGTGGTGCAACTTAAAGTATGTCACATCTGGACACCAAACATGTCTTTGCTGATCGACTGCATCTGCAATGAATCAATGAATCAATAATAATGCAGTAAATACATCCGGTAAAGACACTGACATAAAACTGGTAACATGCCCATGCCAGGGTCAGTGATGGGCGCAGGAGGGGTTAAACATGGGCCCCATCTGGGTAGTGGACTGCACACAGAGTTCTGGAAGGATATTATTAAGGTGGGTTATAATGATTTGGCCCATTTGAGGAGCCCAACTGGGTCCCAGTAACAAACCAATTCAAAGCCCATGCCAACCTGGAACCCACCTAGCCCAGGATTCACCCATGTGAGCCCCACGTGAGCACACTGGGACCGTACTGGGTTCATTCCCTTCTTATAGTAACTCTTCCCCCTGCGAGCATTATCACTTCAAGACCGGACTACACTCTGTCCTGGCCCATCAATCCGAAAGAGGACACTAAAGGAGAGCGGGTCAAGCTGGTCTCCAGCTTTGGAGACGAGGCGATCTGTCGTTCTGCTGTTCCTGGCAGAATCAAATCGCACAGAACAGCCACAGCCCTGGAAGAGCACTGGATTAGGAGTGCAAAGCTCAGCAGGGCCAAGGCCAAGCATACGGGCTGCAGAAATGAAAAAAGCCAAGGCGAGCAAAGGGGTTTCAAGCGCAATCAGTGATCGTACAGACCTTCAGAAAGCAGCGAAGGGATAGAAATATATATGGACAAAAGTATTGGGACACATTCATCAAGGGTACTGAGAAGAGTTTTGTCCAGAGAAGGCTTTCTACTACATTCTGGAGCATTGCTGTGAGGATCTGATCAGATTCAGTGACAAGAGCATTAGGGAGGTGAGGACGCTGGATGATCACCACCTCAATCCTCTACTCATCCCAAAAGTGCTGGATGGAGCTCCATCATTGAGAACACAGCTCCACTGCTCCACAGCTCAATGCTGGGGGGCTTTGTACCCCATCTAGCACAGGCATTAGACACGGTGCCAATAGGTTCATGCTTGTTTATTTGCTCCAGAGAGTCCTATTCTTTTGGCAATACTATTCTTAAGAGACTGGTGAAGCTATGGGTACAACTTAAAGCCCCTGTCTACTGGTTTTAAATATGCAAAGTTGGGTGGATGGATGGATGGGTTGATGGGTGGGTGGATGGGGTTGGATGGGTAAGAAGGGTTGGATGGATGGGTGGGTGGGTGGTTGGATGGATGGGTGGGTGGTTGGATGGATGGGTGGGTGGGTGGGTGGATGGGTGGGTGAATAGTTAGGTGGGTGGATTGGATGGATGGGTGGGTGGATTGGATGGATGAGTGGGTGGGCGGATGGATGGGTGGGTTCGGCGGATGTATGGGTGGGTTCGGCGGATGTATGGGTGGGTCACCAGGCGGATGGGTGGGTGGGTGCTCGGGTGGATGGGGGGATTGGGAGGTTGGTTGGATTGGTGGGTGGGTGGTTGGTTGGTTGGTTGGGTGGGTGGTTTGATGGGTGGTTGGTTGGATTGGTGGGTGGTTGGTTGGTTGGTTGGGTGGATTGGTGGTTGGTTGGATTGGTGGTTGGTTGGTTGGTTGGTTGGTTGGATTGGTGGTTGGTTGGTTGGTTGGTTGGTTGGTTGGTTCGATTGGTGGGTGGGTGGGTGGGGTGGTTGGTGGGATGTAATTATTTATTGTAAAATACAATAAATAAAGATATAGATTGAATATAATAGAGATGCAGAAACTACATATGGAGGAAAAAATAGGAATGATACTAGTTATAATTTAAATTCATATCTCGATATGAAGAGAAATGGCGAGATACTGAGATGTGTTGTGGTGAGATGAGCTGTATTAATGGTGATGTTTCAGTGGTATTATCTGAAGAAGACTGTACTCTGTACAGTAACCTGCCCTACAGGCGCGATTTTACGTCCATTTCTCATATGTTGTACAAAACATATCTGAATATATCACTTGACGTGCATGGCTAGATGGCAGTGACGTGCAATTTTAAACTAACAGAGCGAACAACAGGATAAACAGTCCCCATCTCGCTGTTCTCCGGTTCTAGTAAATTCATCTGGCAATAAGATCAGAGTTCAAGAGAGTCATGGAAATGAGTAGACAGGGGCTGAATTCCTTCATTAGAAGTGTCCACAAACGTCCATCATTTTGTTTATAGAACACAGACTGTTTGTTATGCTGTGGTTATAAATAGAAAGAACTGCTATTATTTATTCATTTATGTCTCTATAGCTGCAGTTCTAAACATGATCCTATAACATCAGGCGTCACATATCAGGCATTAGAACAGGACTGTACTGGATCTGAATATAACATAAAACAGCTTTCTACAACATGCCCACACACAACCACACACACACACACACACACACACACACCCTCAAACTATACCTGGTCAGCCAGGTTGCCCAGTCTGTTGGGCTGACGGTGCGGGACACACACACACACACACACACACACACACACACACACACACACACACACACACACACACACACACACAAAACCATAGACACATAGGAACGTCCACAGACACGTCCAAACAGCAGAGAGAAACAAACAAACAAAAATTCAGGAGAAGAGAGAAAGCAAGTCAGACACAGAAATGACCCAGAAGACAGTCAGTTGACCTCCCTTTCAGCAAATACAAGCCTTCACTTTTGTTTTCTAAAATCTACAACCTCATTTCAAGCTGCACCTATTCCTTACTTCTGCAGTTAGACACGTTCTGACGCTGTTAAAAGTACAGGTGTTACAAACGATGATGATAATGTAGCTGATCCTGAGAGCTGGTCAGATCCTATGAGCCCTATACTGAGAAGAGCTGCAGTTCATCGTTCAACCATTAGAAGGTAATATGGCTGCAGAACCCATTAAAGCCAGGGTAGAAATCCACGATTAGTCCTTTTTGCTCCAAAAGAGCTCTGATCCTTCACCTGGTTCAGTTCGAGCTTAAGAGAGTCTTGGTGTTTGTAGTGAACCAGCTCACGTTTACACCAGTCATCAACAGAGGGGCTGCACAGGGTCAGTAAACAGAAATGAGAAGATGGTAGCGCGTATAGACGACCTGCAAGCACTTGAGTTACTGAATTTCTTGAAAAGCAAATCTGGATCAAACATGGGTCGACTTTTGGAGATAAGAAGACGTAGAAGACGACATGAGACGATAAACGGTATGTCATTGCTCATGTACAACTAGACACACCCACGTTGGTTCAAGCTGTGAACGGACTTTATTCAAATAAAAATTGATTAATCGACTGATGTGGAGGTGGCACGGTGTCACGGTGGCACCGGATTCCTCCGCTTTCTCCCAAAAATGAACATGGAAGGAGAAATGACCGTGCCAAATTACTCTCGAGGGGTGAATGTTGTTGGTGGTACCCTGTGATGGACTGGCACCCTGTCCAGGGGATAATCCTGGATTAACGGTGACCTATTCAGAAGAAGCGGCTAAGATAATGAACGATTGATGTGGTGTTAAGGTGCCTTTTGACCAGAGAAGGATGGTCTTCTTCTGAGTCTTGGTTCAGCAAGTCTTGGTTCACCAGGTTTCTCTTTGTGACCCACTCAAGGTGGTGCTGTGCCGTGAGATACGGGTTCTGGCCTTCATATCTCACAGTACACCACTCCCTCTAGGACATTACTTCATAATTATACTTCCACCTACCAAGGGATTAACAGACTAATCCAATTCCAATACCTCCCCAGTTCCCCCACCTTTCCACCCCTTAGATGCCCCTCCGCTCCCCCTCACCTGAAGGCAGATGGCCACGTTGACCCTGCAGCCGAAGGTGGTGCTGACGGCCCGGGGTGACAGGCCGAGGTCTTTGAAGATTTTGGAGAAGGACTGCGTGAGGGCGATCCGCGGCCGTTCCTCCGCTACTACCATACAGGTGCGCACACATGAGAGGTTCACGTTCCGCAGCTGATCACACACACACACACACACACACACACACACACACACACACACACACACACACAAAACAAAGGGATTCAATGAATGAGATGTACTATCTACTACTGCAATGCTTTCAAACTCTGGTTCTGGAGAACCTCCTGCCCTGCACATTTCAGTGGTTTAAGGAACTGTACTGGGTGTACTGGGGTCCTCCAGCACACCCAGTCCAGTTCCGCAGTCGGTTCCACTGGGGGTCCGCTGGGGTCCTCCAGGTACCACTGTACTACTGAAATAAATGGAAGTCTGTTGGTGCCAACTTCTCTCTTTCTGGCAAATTCATGTTTTAAATTCCCACTACAATAGGTGTCCAAAAGTTTGTGGACATCCATTCTTATTACTGGATTCAGCAGCATGAAGGTGCACCCACTGCTTAAACACACAGGTGTGCAAATGCACACACAGTTTATATTATCTTCAGACCAAGGGTTATCAAGTAGAACAGTACGGTCTGGAGCACATGAGTGTGGACTAGAGGGGTCCAGCATTGAGCTGTGGAGCAGTGGAACTGTGTTCCCTGGAATGATGGAGCTCCTAAACTAAAGTTTAAAAACCCACTATTTAAGAGATCATTCGAATTAAACAAGATGTTATTCTTCTGCCAGAAGCAGAGAAGGACAAAAAAAAGGAATAAAGGCTGGTGTGTACTGACCCGTAGGGCTTCGGTCTGTGAGCCTAGACCTTTGGTGCACATCTCCATCACTGAGTACGAGCAGAAGGTCACACGCACTTTAAACTGACTCACAGCTGACAGCCACAGAGACACGTTGCTCTCCAACTCCAGAGGAGGAACCAGGATGGACTGGTGCCCTGAGTACACACTGCACACACACACACACACACACACACACACATACACACACACACATACACACACACACACACACACACACACACACACACACACACACACACACACACACACACACAAAAAAATAGTTATTTAATACAAAAACATTACATAGTGTCATGCAAAAGTTTGGGAACCCCTGGTCAATATAACTGTGATTCTGACCTGCAGAGGCACCAAAGAGCAAAGCCCAGGCCACAGTAGGGGTCCAGGCAGATGGCGATCTGTCGTGAGGGGTAGAGCTCACACTGCAGCTTTATTGACCGACACAAGGCACTGGTTGCAGCATGGGACATCTGAGAGAGACAGAAAGACGGTTTTATAAAGATGAACCAATCCCAGCGCTCGACTCAGCACCTACAGTGACCTCTCTCCACACTGCATTCTGCCAAGTACCTTCACCCCTGCAAGGATGCCTGTGGTGGACACGCTAAAGTCCAGGTAGGCCAGCATCTCTGGAGTGGGTGGTTTGTAGATCTGTGACAGCTTCTTCCTGGGAAGATCATCTACAACGAGACGAGAGATCTTAAGTAGAGAGGTCTCAAAACCACCAAACCACATCATTCCCATTAAACATTCGAGGTCTTATGGACATGCAGAACATGTCCATATTGCGTCCATCAGTCCAGGAACAGTTCTGGCCTAATAAATGATTAGTAATAAAGGATGTTTAATCCCAAATTATCTATATTCTTTGATATTATTGAAAATGCTCATATGGGTCATAAGTAAAAAATTAATTTCAAACTGACGTCCAAGTGGGGACATAATTAGACGTCCAAATAGCGGTCCTAATTCGCACAATGTGTAGAAGCCCAGAATTGAACAGACGGACGCAATATAGACATGATCTGCACGTCCGTGAGACGTCTAATGACCTCAAATCAGAAACTGAACATAAATGTAATTAACTGTCCAGTTAACGGTGTAATTAACATCTATATAGTAATGTCTCGGTACCTGTGTCCAGTACCATCGGCCACGTTTTCACGTCCACGGCTGCTGCTGCCTCTTTGGATTTCAGGAGCTTCATTATTGCTTGTGTGGTGAGAATACACACGGACTTACTGACCTACAACACACACACACACACACACACACACACACACACACACACACACACACACACACACACACACACACACACACAGTTTTATTTAACACTAATATTAGTTTGTATGAATGTGTTTAAATATATGAATGTAAATGTAATAATGAAAACAGTTCAGATCTAATAAAACTCCAGTAAAGTAACATCACTCAAGTCTTTCCAGTCACAGGTCTTTTCCACCAACAGGGAACGAGTTCTGTTCTGGTTTGAGAACCTCATTTTGAAGCGTTCGGCGCATTTTCACCAACAAATAATAAAAAGTTTGCTCGCAGTTGGAACCGAAGATTAGTAGGTTTTTCAGCTTGAACCGCTTTGGACGTGTCTACATTCATCTTATACGGTGTTGTCGTCAACATCTTATCTCCAAACGTTGATCCATGTTTGAGAAAAAACAAAGATCTGTAACAAGAACAAACGCTCGCAGGTCGTATATACGCGCTACCATCGTCTCACTTTACTGACCCTGTGCAGCCCCTCTGTTTAGTTTCCACTGAAACTGGTGTTAACGCGGGATGGTTCACTAAAAAACACCAAGGTTCTCATAAGACCCAATGGAACCAGTTCAATAACCAGAGTTCTTTTGGTGGAAAAGGCCTACTCCAACCGGGGAGTGTGTGTGTGTGTGTGTGTGGGGGGGGGTTTGACGTCCGTCCGTGCTTTACCTCGACGATCATCTTCACGGTGGGCAGCGTTGTGGCCAGGTTCTGAGGGTGAGGGGGTCTGACCGTGACCGGAACACAGCCCGCATACAGACAGCCGTAGAATGTAGCAATCAGGTCAATACCTGCACACACACACACACACACACACACACACACACACACACACACACACACACACACAGGTCATTTAGAAAGTAAACCCATAAAAATGCAATTCATTATATTTTATAGATGTAATTTATATCATTTTATCAATTATATCATTGTATTGCATTAATTCTACAGAAAAATACTGATATTATATGATAAAATACTTTATTATTATTATTATTATTATTATTATTATTATTATTATTATTATTATTATATTATTAATTCAGTGTTTGATTTGAGGAGTCGTTCTTACCGGGTGGGTAAACCAGGGCTACGTGATCTCCTGTGTTGAGTCTGCCTCTCTCCATCAGAGCCACAGCAACACGCTCTGCACGCTTATGGATCTGCACACAGGACGCAGTGCTGGCCACAGTACCCTACGACACACACACACACACACACACACACACACACACACACACATGATATGATGCAGAAATTGTGACAAAGCTTCTTAAAATATCAAGCCTAACACAAGGGGGCACTGCAATCCTTTAACATGGACGAATGAGATCCCTGAGCAAAATCGGTTACGGAAATGTGGAACCCTAATGATAATGACCGTACCTTGGCGTTGAGAAGCAGGAAGAGAGGGTGATCGGGCGTGGCCTGCGCTCTCCACTGCAGAACATCCTGCATGTACAGAAACTGCAGGAGCACATATTACACACAGTCAGCATGTTAACCCGGCTCACAACGAGACAGGACAGCTCAGACACCCACGGATGGAGGTGAAAGAGTGTGGTGTTGGAGGGTGATGTGAGGTGATCTAGTGTTGATAAAAAATAAAATCAGTTGATGCTGAGCATGTGACATGGTGATGGAAGATTCTGGAATAGAGTGATACAGAGTAAAAGAGTGCGGTAGGGAGTAATCTGGACCGGAATAGAGTGATACAGAGTAAAAGAGTGCGCTAGGGAGTAATCTGGACCGGAATAGAGTGATTCAGAGTAAAAGATTGCGGTAGGGAGTAATCTGGAGTGGAATAGAGTGATTCAGAGTAAAAGAGTGCGCTAGGGAGTAATCTGGAGTGGAATAGAGTGATTCAGAGTAATACGGGGGGTGACGTGGCGTGGAACGGGGTGACAGTGAGTAATACAGTACAGTAAGTGATGACATAGGAAGTGGAGTCTGGGGTGAGACGGAGTGGAACGTGACGGGAGTGCGCACTACCTTACGGAGCACTCTGTGTCTGCTGTGAGTGGAGTGAGTATGAAGTTATACTTTACGTGCCTGATCATTATCCTCCAGCTGAGCTACATCTCTTCCACATGCCTGAGCAATTCTCTTCCCCGCCACCAGGTTCCCCACTATCATGGAGGCAGGCCCCACCTCTGAGGGAGAGAGAGAGAGAGAGAGAGAGAGAGAGAGAGAGAGACAGACAGACAGACAGACAGACAGAGAGAGAGAGAGAGAGAGAGAGAGAGAGAGAGAGAGAGACAGAGAGAGACAGACAGATATATATATATATAGAGAGAGAAAGAGAGAGAGACAGATAGACAGTCAGATAGAGACAGAGAGAGAGACAGACAGATAGAGAGAGAGAGAGACAGAGAGACAGACAGAGAGACAGAGAGACAGCGAGACAGATAGAGAGACAGAGAGAGAGAGAGAGAGAGAGAGATACAGATAGAGACAGAGACAGACAGAGACAGCGAGACAGATAGAGATAGACAGAGAAAGAGAGAGCGAGAGAGAGACAGACAGAGACAGATAGAGAGAGAGACAGACAGATAGAGGGAGACAGAGAGACAGAGAGAGACAGATAGAGAGAGAGAGAGAGAGAGAGAGACAGACAGATAGAGAGAGACAGAGAGACAGATAGAGAGAGACAGATAGAGAGAGACAGATAGAGACAGAGAGAGAGATGCAGTATTTTCATCCTGTAATATTTACTGATAGTTCTTTAATATAATGAATATGTAAATATTCAGATGTGTACCTGGCTGCTTCTGCCGGGGTTTGGGCAGGTTAGTGACGCAGGTGTGAGGACACATGAGCACATTGCAGGGGTGCAGCGCCCCCTCCAGGAAGCGCTGTTTGGTTTCGGAGATGTGGATGCCCCCCAGTGGGGCTTTGGGGAGGGTATTCGCAGGAACTAAAGCCAGACAATAAACTCCCACCTGATGGATGCTGTCTATAGCCTGCAGACCAGAGAGAGGACAGGACAGAGACAAACTGCAGCAGAGACTCGGAGCGAGGACGCACTTTCTCTAAGACAGATACGGTATCATTTGTGTACAATTTAATGACCTATTATAAAATGAAAGTGTGTGTGTATGTATGTGTGTGTGTGTGTGTCCTGTCCTACCTGTAAAACCCTGCTCATCCACTGGAAGCTGTCCTCCTCTGAAGCATCAGGCCGCTGCTCTGCGACCACAACAATCCGCTCATCATGAAGTACACACACGGAGAACACAGCAATCCTGCAACACACACACACACACACACACACACACACACACACACACACACACACACACACACACACACACACACACACACACACACATATAACTACGCAGTGGTTGGTCTCATCTCCAGACCTGTCCCTGATTGAAAATGTGTGGACGCTATTGGACGCTCTATCAACACTCCACCCCTACCACACCATCTGCAGAACTGAGTGAGAACATTCAAGCTGCATGGGATGGATCATCACAGGACACCATTAGGAACCTCTACACCTCCATGCAGAGACGTCTACATTTATAATCCTTCCTTCTGTGTGCAGCTCTTTCTTTGAGGACGAGTGTGAAAGGCATGTGCAGTGTTTAAAGGTCGATACGACCATGTAGTTACATCAATGTCGTGAGAAACGTAGATCACAGGTTAGGATTTACACGACTGTGTCTCACCTTCCTCTGTAAACAAACTTCATGGGCTCCACTGCCAGCGCCGTGGCAACCACGTCATCAGCGTTGTGTCTCCGTCCACTGACCACCATCAGTCCGTCCATCTTCCCCACCACAAACAGCAGGTTGTCCTGAAAATGACGTGGAGCACAGTTTGCAAATGATGAGCCTTAATGAAATTTACACCGTAAAATCAGAACACTCGGGGGAATCCAGCGGCCGGAGTGAACTGACCGGCCCGATGAAGCCCAGCAGAGAGGTGCGAGTGAAAGGACGGTCACTGACTGGAGAGCCAGACGCCGTGACTGGGATTGTCTACAAATGAGACGAATAGAGAGGTTACGTACAACCTGAGACAAACTCAACGTCAACTGATGTGAACAGCGTTATTAATGAATTAATTATTTAATATATATATGATTTGATTGTGAGAACTTGAGTGAGTTCACACCTCCGAAGCCTCTCACCTCAAACACGTTTTTGGTCATCCCTGGAAGGCCGTAGTAGGAGATGCCAGTTGTGCAGGAGCTCACACAGATTTCTCCTACTTCATCCGTCCGACACAGATAGGGAGTACCCTCCGGACGCACAACGCACACCATCGCTGCAAACACACACACACACAAACACACACCGGCAAATCAGCAAAAAGGACAGGTCCAACCAGTGGAGTCTATTTGTTAGTCTGTGAAGACAAACCCATCCACACACAGTCAAACACACACTAGGGTGTGGTGCCCGGGGGACACCTGGGCAGTTAAGGGCACTTCAGTCATGCCCTGCCAGTTCCGGGAATCAAACCAGTGACCTTCCAGTCGCAAGGCTGTTTCCCCAACCACCAGACAATGTGGAAACCAGGTCCGTGTTCTCTAGTCTGCCCTCTAGTGGACGTGCATCTAATCTTTGACACAGTTATGTCCTGTTTGAGGGACATTTCCTTTGGTTTCTGCTCCCAAGGAACAACCCATGGGTTTCTCACTTCACTTCTCATACAGTGTACAGACATCCCAAGTCTCCCGGGACTTCCGGGAGGCTCCTGCATATCATATGGTAAACATAGCGGCTAGTTTAAGAACTTGGGTTCTGAGTGTCTCATGTCTGAGTGTCTCATTTGCGTCCAAACCCCCCACAGATTGCTGCGGAACAATATGAAGATGAGTTTAATTTCTCCTCTCAGCAGCTGCTGAACAGGAGAGACTATGAGAAGGAACTACAGGGTCTTCAGGAACTGCTTCCTCAATTTGCATTTGAGAAATGGTGGTTAACAGGATCTACCTGCACAAAACCTTTCCAGCATCTTCACCACAATATTCAGTGGAAGATGTTTCCAACGAAACATCTACACAAGCCTGCGGCAGAGTGTAAACAAATCCTGTGGACTGATCAATGTGTGTCTATAAAGGCATGTTTCAGAAAAAACTGCAGACACTCGTGACAATCACGCCTCTCTGCTGTTAAACACGGTGGTGGATGGTTCACGCGTTGGGCGTGTTGTAGCCAGTAGTACCCAAACTTTTGCAAGCCACTGTTAAAGTCAGAGACTTACCTCCAGGCATGACCTGTCCTACATCCTGCAGAGTGAGCACTGAGAGCTTTTCCTCTGTGTCCACTCTGATCACGCTATGGCTTAGACTGCTCATGGACAGCACTGCTTTCCCCGGTGGTGGTACACCCATTTCTGGAGGCCTAGACACACACACACGCACACACGCACACACGCACACGCACACGCACACGCACGCACAAACATAGAAAATGTAAATTTTTTAAAATACACTCTGTCAAAAAATTGCACCCAGAAGGACGTGTGGGTTTGCAGTTCTGTAGTGAAGGAAGATGAAGGTGATCAAGATCAATAACTGATGATAACTGTAGTCTGATCTGATCAATATTTATTGATCTACTCATACAGAAGTGGTGTCTCTCAGGACGGCGTCGGGTTTGACGCAACACGCCAGACGTCTCTGCATGGAGGTGTAGAGGTTCCTAATGGTGTCCTGTGATGATCCATCTCATGCAGCTTGAATGTTCTCACTCAGTTCTGCAGATGGTGTGGTAGGAGTGGAGTGTTGATAGAGCGTCCAATAGCGTCCACACATTTTCAATCAGGGACAGGTCTGGAGATGAGACCGACCACGGCGTAGTATCTCTGTCCTCAAAATGAGATCTTGAGATGGCAGCAGTGTGTGGACGAGCGTCGTCCTGCTGGAATAGAGCACCGGAGTGTGTTCAGGAAAGGTAGAACCACTGGTTGCAGAACCTCATTAACATAACGATGGTCTGTTAAAGTGTCTATAATGAAGACCAAAGGTGATCTGGCATCGTACACCACGACACCAGACCTTCTGGACGCGTGACAACAAATCGTTGATCTTGGCACTGACCACAGTGTCTCCACATGGATTTCGTTGTTCATTTCCACTGAGACGAAAGCAGGACTCGTAACTGAATTGACTCCATGACAGTCTGGCAGTGACTGGTTAACTGCTTCTGGGGGCATATTTCGGTGATGACGAGTGACTGAAGATGAACAGAAAGCTGAAGAACTTGTCCAACCTCAGAAAAGTAGCTACAAAAGAACATGTTTGTGGGAAGAGTGTGAGGAGGTCAGCGAGCTACCACAGATGATGTCCTGTGTGAAATGGTTGAATGATCTGAGGTGGCGTGTGTTCACCTGCGGATGGCTACGGTCATGGCTTCAGCTGAACTGGCACAGGGACAGATGACCTCTGGACGCAAACCTCTTGCCTGAAACACATTCAGGAAAGCATCGCACGAGGAGATGGACCCTGCAGACACACATTCATTCATTTATTAAAGGATATTAAAAATGAACTGTGTGTGTGTGAGTGTGAGTGTGTGTGTGTGTGTGTGTGTGTGTGTGTGTGTGTACTCACATGGATTAGCACCATCAGCCACTATCAGCATGCGTAACGAGCTGAGGCTGACGTCTCTCTGATCTTTCTGAGATAGTAAAGACCAGTGCATATCCCTGGACTTCACCACGGCAACACGAGCTAAACAACAACAACAACAACAACAACAACAACAATCATCAAACTGGTCATACAGCAGTAACAAACATCCAGAACAAATATTCATCCATAATCCACAGCAGTGGAAGAGCAGGACATATCAGTAGGCATTCTGCAAACTCACACACCAGTCAACACACACTCTCACACACACACACACACACACACACACGCAGTCTGACCTTTGTATGTGTGTACTTTCTGGATCCAGGACAGCGGGTTGACCTTCATCAGAGAGTATGGGATGCTGATCACATGCATCCGGTTCATCACACACTATGACAGCACATCAGTGTATCCATATGGTGGACAGTTGTCATGGTGATGAAAAGAACAGACAGAACCGCAGAGGTTATACATGCACAGATCTAGATCTACATGTCTAGAACTAACTATGTGTATATGTTCACTGACCACTTTATTAAGAAACACCCACATTGAGCTTCCACTCACTGGCTGCTTCTGACCAGATATACAGGAGTTGGTCTGTTCTGTTCTTGACACTGATGTGATAGTGGATGCGGCAGTGTAAGTGGTAGTGTGTGTGGTAGTGCGTGAGGTAGTGCGAGTGGTAGTGCGGGTGGTAATGCGGGTGGTAGTGTGTGTGGTAGTGTGGGTGGTAGTATTTGTGTAGTGTCAGTGGTAGTGTGTGAGGTAGTGCGAGTGGTAGCGTGTGTGGTAATGCGGGTGGTAGTGTGTGTGGTAGTATTTGTGGTAGTGTCAGTGGTAGTGTCTGAGGCAGTGTCTGAGGTAGTGCGAGTGGTAGTGCGAGTGGTATTGTGTGTGGTAGTATTTGTGGTAGTGTCAGTGGTAGTGTGTGAGGTAGTGCGAGTGGTAGTGTGGGTGGTAGTGTGTGTGGTAGTGCGAGTGGTAATGCGGGTGGTAGTGTTTGTGGTAGCGTGGGTGGTAGATGCACCATGTATCAGCAGATGCACTACAGTCTCTATCTGGACACCAGCAGGTGAACCTTAAAGAAGGGTTTCTCATAAACACTCACCGTGAGAACTCCATGCCAAAGACCTGCATCCCGCTTGAAGTCCAGAACATTGGTGATGGTCTCACCTGAGGAGGAGGAATTCTGATTGTAGTTGAGATAAATCCATCAACCAGCTGAATTATTGAAGATTTTATTGGTCACTCACTCACTCACTCACCCTCAGTGTATCCACATGCCTGTGTCAGTGCATGGCAATGAGCAAGCATGGCAGCATGAGAGACGGTGATGCCCATAGTGCTGCCCTCCTTACTGGTCTTATACTGGAGAGAGTGAATATTCATAGACATATAAAGGAGGCTGTAGCTCCTCCTCATCAGTGTAGATCACAAAACCTACAGTTACACTGTTTATTTTTGATATAATCATTAACGTGGTTACATAGTAAATTTAATACTGACCTCTATGTAAGCGGTCTCATTGCTGGCATCCCTGATTGGAGGAGTCCAGTCTTTAGGCGGTTTGACCACATGCTTCCCATCAGTAACAAACCACAGCAACCGCGGCCAACCTACACCCACACACACAGACACACACAGACACACACAGACACACACAGACACACACAGACACACACAGTTAAGCAGGTTCTGATTCCACACAGACCAAACAGTACTGATAGTGGAAGTTGAGTATTCAGTATTGATTACAGTACCAGTCAAAAGTTTGGACACACCTACACTCTTCAACGTTACAGTCACACCTACACTCTTCAACGTTACAGTCACACCTACACTCTTCAACGTTACAGTCTGTCCAGTCCTATATAAACCAAATGGAAGCAGACATTCTCTACTTCATCTCTGGTCATCTGTTCTTAATTAAATCACACACGTCCAGTTGGCTTCTATAGAAATGGACAGACACATTACTTTGCATGGTTGTCCAGTAATGCTTAGTAATGTAGGTTTGCCCAAACCTTTGACCGGTACTGTATATACTGGGAATGTACGTTGTTAGTTTAGGTCCCCATTGACCTTTAAATGTTGCCACTTCTCCAGTCTGGGCTTTGGGCAGTCCTTTCTGACATGCATCTGTGGTCAAAGCCAGAGTGACCCCACAGCTGCCCAGTAGAAAACCAATTTGTTGACTCCCAGCATCCTGAGAGAGAGAGAGAGAGAGAGAGAGAGAGAGAGAGAGAGAGAGAGAGAGAGAGAGCAGTCAGTTATTAACCTCCATCACTTACACATACAAGCCTGTTCGGAGCTGAAGCAGCAGATGATCCTCAGTCATCTCCTGGACCCGAGAGAAGGCACTGGGGGTCAACGACCAGTTTAACGTGTAAAACACAACCCAGTAAAGCGACACTCTTTTCTCTTGAAAAGCAGATAAACAAACCTGACCCTACTGGGACCGGGTCTAATGGGTTCTTTTGTTTGCTGGTTTCCAGCAAGGTATACAAAGATATCCAGCCACTGCAGCTTTGTCCAGTTTGGTCCTAAATCCACTGACCCAGGAAATATATGGGTCAGGAACCTCCCCCCATTGAGTTTATTAGTGTAGGACACCACTGTCAGGCCTTTTCCATCAAAAGAACTCTGGTTCTTGAACTGGTTCTGTTCAGGCTTATAAGAAACATGGTGTTTTCTAGTGAACCAGCCCGCATTTACACCAGTTTTAGTGGAACCGAGGATACGTCACAGAATACGTCATCAACAGAGGTTCTGGAGCCTATTTTTTGAACAGTTCAAAATTAGGTTCACGAACCTGTTCTGCGTTGATGGAAAAGGCCTATAAGGGAACTGTCTGCGTTTCATCCAGTACAGTACAGTACCAGTCAAACGTTTGGACACACCAGCTTGGTTCATACAGCGTATTTAATAGTACTGTATATAAACACCATATTGACGACTGTGTGCAGCCCACACTTCAGCTCTGCTCACAGTCGTCTCCTAAACCTGGTATAAACCTTCCCTGGACAGTGGAGACCGTCACTCCACCTAAAGCAGGATCAACTCTTTAATCCCCTTGATTTCACAATGAATGGGAAGGTGTCCCAATACTTTTGTCCATATAACACATTAAAAAACATTCACTCAGTGTGTCCAAACTTTTGACTGGTTCAATATATAAACATACATATGAATGGACAGGATTATTGGTCTTTTTCGAGGACACTGAGGGGTAATCTGAGGACTCGGTTTACAGAAACAGAGTGTGAAACCCCTTCATGGCCAGTAGAGGGCTCCAGAGCCCTTGACTGTTTAGTGTAGGTGCGCTCAGTGTTCGTGTACCTTTCGCGTGAGGGGCACCTCTATAGGGACGGGCACCAGCTCTGCCAGGAGACATCCGTAAAACGCCACCATAAACATCACAGGGTCGTTATTGGGGAACACGAGGGCAACCTGTGGAACGCAGACAGGACATTCAATCACTTGCAATCTGCTCCAGAGAGTCCTATTCTATTGGCAGCACTTCTCTACAGGTCTAGGCGAGCTGTGCGTGCACTTGCACATCTGTGTCAACAAGGGGTGCAACTTAAAGTAGCTGAATGCATTCATTAGGAGGGGTGTCCACAAACATTTGGACATGTAGTGCAGTTAACTCTGTCCACTTCAGGAGAACTATAGAGAGAACGGCCCTGTTTAAAGGGATCACTGGGCTGGAGCCGGTTCCGAGTTCTGAAAAGGCTTCTGAGGAACCCTCACTATGAAGACGAAGTGTTATGGTGTTGGGTTCCGGGGTCTCACCCTGTCTCCAGGCCGCAGCAGTGGTTCATTCCTGGTGCTGAGTTTGTTGAGCAGTGTGTAGGCCAGCTTCTGACTGCGGGTCCACAGCTTCCCTGTGACACAGACATCACAGTTCTCGGCTTATAACAACGATCAACAGCGTTAATCACTAAACAACCACACGCTGAACATCGGGATTCATATTCAGTCTGTTATTATTTATTTATTCTTCTTCTGTATTTATATGTATGACATGATGGTACTATTTAGAACCTGATATTGTAGGTTTTATATTGTACTGTATGTTCATGTACATAATATACAATACAATATGTGGGCAAATGTATTGGGACACCTGCCGATTCATGCTTTCTTCAGGTATTAAATAGAGTTTATTCTGCTTCTGAAGCACTGCTCTAACAATCTGAACTGAAGAGTAGCTTGGAAAACTCAATACGGCTTATATATCCATACTGGAAAGAAAATACACACACTGGCAAGAGTGACTGACTGACTGACTGAATGAACGACTGACTGACAATGACTAAGTGACTGACTGAGTGACTGACTAAGTGACTGACTAAGTGACTGACTAAGTGACTGACTAAGTGACTGACTGAGTGACTGACTGAGTGACTGACTAAGTGACTGACTAAGTGACTGACTGAGTGACTGACTGAATGAATAACTGACTGAATGAATAACTGACTGAATGAATAACTGACTGAATGAATGACTGACTGAATGACTGACTGAATGATTGACTGAATGATTGACTGAATGAATGACTGAATGAATGACTGAATGAATGACTGAATGAATGACTGAATGAATGACTGAATGAATGACTGAATGAATGACTGACTGAATGAATGACTGAATGAATGACTGTGACTGACTGACTGACTGAATGAATGACCGACTGACAATGACTGACAGTAACTGGCTGACTTAGTGACTGACTGAATGACGGAATGAATGAATGACTGATTGACTGACAATGACTGACTGAGTGACTGACTGAGTGACTGACTGAGTGACTGACTGAGTGACTGACCGAGTGACTGACCGAGTGACTGACTGAGTGACTGACTGAGTGACTGACTGACAGATAGATACAACAAATAAAGATGCAATAATGTAAGTGATGAAGACAGACGCTGGACTTTCAGCTTAAGGTCAGTCAAACCAAATGTGTGTAAATCTGTCTGATAAAAAGGTTCAGCTGAACTGAGACAACGTCACATCAACTGACGTCTTCTCTACCCCAGAGAAGCCTGCTGTGACTGCAGCCTGGAGGTCAGAGACAAGCTGAGATCTGTGATCTATGAACAACATATGTTCCTCCCATCAATCAAACACATGCACGTATATGCCGGTTCTTCTGGCTGGTCGTACCATATGTGAGTGTGTAGATGGGTTTGCCAGCATTGTCCAGCGCGGTCAGACAGGGGCTTTTGGGCTGTGCTGTGCCCCACCGCTGCAACGAGGCCAGTAATGACGGAGGCCAATTCGTCACCACCCCCATTGGCTCTCCACGCAGGGGGCTCATCTGGAGCCCCTCGGGTTTGGGCTGATTAGGGTCCGGCTGCTGGACTGGAGAGAAGGAGAGAGAGAAAAGGGGAGGGGACAAAGACACTGCAAGTCATCGAGACAGACAGAGCCTTTATTAATCCTGACTCGACAGAATCACACAAACACACAAACACCGACAACAGACTCAAACATCACAACAGGGTTTACAAATGAAGATCTATGTGCGAGAACTAATCGGTTCATACGTTTGGAACGCGTGCAACTTCGATGTGCATGTACGTTACAGCAGACACATCTACGCAGGGTCCTGCCGAGATGAAGGCAGAAGAAGGCACTAAATGAGAGAAGGCATGGAAGCAAACAGAAAAAACATCAGGGGTGAAGACGAGGGAGGGGTGAGGAAGAGAGTGGTAGAGATAGAGTGATGTCCAGTGTCCTTAAGCTGTCAGTTGTCGTGTGGTGACTTATGTGTCCCTGCAATGAGATGAGATGAGCAAGGGTGTAAACAAGTATATACTCTGTGTCTGCGCGCGTGTGTGTGTGTGTGTGTGTGTGTGTGTGTGTGTGTGTGTGTGTGTGTGTGTGTGTGTGTGTGTGGTGCTGGGAGAATGAGAGGACTGATTCATTTTCAGAGGCAGGTAATGACACTGCAGTGTGACTGGGCACCGAGCCCAGTAATACGATCCCCCCCGACATATACCCTGTCTACCATATACCCCGTAAGTTATACCACACACTCTACAGCCCACAGTATATACCCTCACCCCTATCCCATACACACGTAGCCTCACACTATTCACCCTAAGCCCTACAGCATTCTTCCTTAACCCCACGTCATATACCCTACCCATAATACATACTATATTCCCAAACATATGCCCAAAGCCTTGTGCCGTATATCCCCTGCTGTAGGGTAAAGACATTATTACCACCCCCTTCCTTCCCAGTAGCAAGGACCCCCATAATCCCACAATGCCACGAGTTCTGGGAGGTTGAAAGCAAGCATGTGCTTCCTCTTAGACACGAAGCCAGTCGACCACGTCTTTCTGGACCGTTGCTAATGCAGGTTGACTGGACGGCTGAATGTGTTTGGAGGAGAACGTTAAAGAGGGAGGAAGGAAAGGAAAGGCGAAGCAAACAAAGCTCACTGGGACTGCTGCCCGTGGAGGAATCACTGTGGATTAAACCAGTAACACCAGTGACAGAGACACTGGGCCCAAGAGTCTGCGAACTTTTTTGCACCATTACACCCTAAACCCTTAACTCCAAACACCCTAAACACAACATCACAGTCCCTACAACACTATACTGTACACCCTACACTCTACACCATACATCCTATACATTCATACACTCTACACCCTAAACACTATATTGTACACCCTACACTCTACACCATACATCCTATACATTCATACACTCTACACCCTAAACACTAAGGTCAAAGACCCTACACTTCACATTAATTATACATCCTATACATTCATACACTCTACACACTTAAACACTATATTGTACACCCTACACTCTACACCATACATCCATATATCTACACTCTACAATTCTAAACACTATACTGTACACCACACTTCTATGCAATGCATATACATCCTCCATACATTCATACACTCTACACCCTAAACACTATATTGTACACCCTACAATTTCCTACACCATACATCCTATAAGATTCATACACTTACACTTTAAAACACTATACTGTACACCATACCACTTACACCATACATCCTATACATTCATACACTTCTACACCCCAAACACTATATTGTACACCCTAACACTTTACACCATACATCTCATACATTCATACACTGGTACTCCTAAAACACTAGTGCTAAAAAGCAATCTAACACCTGCACCATACATCCTATACATTCATACACTCACACCCTAAACACTATATTGTACACCCTGGCACTCTACACCATACATCCTATACATTCATACACTTACAATTCTAAATACTATACTGTACACTAAGACTCTACACCATACATCCTATACATTCATACACTCTACAATCTCTAAACACTATATTGTACAATTCTCTTACACCATACATCCTATACATTCATACACTTCTACACCCCAAACACTCATACTGTACACTCCTACACTCTACACCATACATCCTATAAGATATCCATACACCTACACCCTAAACACTATAAACTCAAACACTATACTGTACAATCTACCACCATACATCTCATATTCATACACTCTACACCCTAAACACTATATATTGTACACCCACTCTACACCACAGTGACCACATTCATACACTCTACACCCTAAACACTATACTGTACACCCTACACCATACATCCTATACATTCATACACTCTACACCCTAAACACTATAAACCCTAAACACTATACTGTACACTCTACACTCTACACCATACATCCTATACATTCATACACTCTACACCCTAAACACTATACTGTACACCATACACTCTACACCATACATCCTATACATTCATACACTCTACACCCTAAACACTATATTGTACACCCTACACTCTACACCATACATCCTATACATTCATACACTCTACACCCTAAACACTATACTGTACACCCTACACTCTACACCATACATCCTATACATTCATACACTCTACACCCTAAACACTATACTGTACAATTACACTCTACACCATACATCCTATACATTCATACACCCTACACTATAAACCCTAAACACTACACTGTACACCCTACACTTCTATACCATACCTATACCATACACTTCTACAATTCTACACTATAAAACCTGAACACTACACTGTACACTCTACACTCTACACCATACATCCTTTACATTCATACACCCTACACTATACACCCTAAAACACTACACTGTACACCCTACACTCTACACCATACATCCTATACATTCATACACTTACACCTCACACTATAAACCCTAAACACTACACTGTACACCCTACACTATACATCCTATACATTCATACACCCTACACTATAAACCCTAAACACTACACTGTACACCCTACACTATACATCCTATACATTCACACCCTACACTATAAACCCTAAACACTACACTGTACACCTGCACTATACATCTCAGGCATTCATACACTCCTACACTATAAACCCTAAACACTGGCACTGCACACCCTACACCTTACACCATACATCCTATAAGCATTCATACACTTCTACACCCTCAAACACTATAAACCCTAAACACTATACTGTACACCCTACACTCTACACCATACACCCTATACATTCATATGCTCACACCTCAAACATCATATTTGTGCACCCTACACTCTACACCACATCCATATTCATACACTCCCTACACCTTAACACTATACTGTACACCTCTACACCATGTACATCTCCATATTATTCATACACTCCACACCCTAAACACTATAAACCCTAAACACTATACTGTACACCCTACACTTCTTACACCATACATCCTATACATTCACACTTACACTTAAACACTATACTGTACACTATATTAATTTCTACAATTATACATCTCATACATTCATACACTTCACAATTCTAAACACTATATTGTACACCCTACACTTCACACCATACATCCTATAAGCCCATACAATTTCTACAATCTTAAACACTATACTCAAAGCACTCCTTACTAATTTCTACACTATGTATCCTATGTACATTCATACACTCTACACTCCTAAACACTATACCACACCATACACCTACACCATACACATCCTAAGGGCATTCATACACCCTACACTATAAACCCTAAACACTACACTGTACACCCTACACTCTACACCATACCTCCTATACATTCATACACTCTACACCCTACACTATAAACCCTAAACACTACACTGTACACTCTACACTCTACACCATACATCCTTTACATTCATACACCCTACACTATACACCCTAAAACACTACACTGTACACCCTACACTCTACACCATACATCCTATACATTCATACACTCTACACCCTACACTATAAACCCTAAACACTACACTGTACACCCTACACTATACATCCTATACATTCATACACCCTACACTATAAACCCTAAACACTACACTGTACACCCTACACTATACATCCTATACATTCATACACCCTACACTATAAACCCTAAACACTACACTGTACACCCTACACTTTACACCATACATCCTATACATTCATACACTCTAAACCCTACATTATTAACCCTAAACACTATACTATACACCCTACACTTTACACCATACATCCTAAACATTCATACACTCTACACCCTACACTATAAACCCTAAACACTATACTGTACACCATACACTTTACACCATACATCCTATACATTCATACACTGTACACCCTAAACACTATAATGTACACCCTACAATCTACACCATACATCCTAAACATTCATACACTCTACACCCTACACTATAAACCCTAAACACTATACTGTACACCCTACACTTTACACCATACATCCTATACATTCATACACTCTACACCCTACACTATAAACCCTAAACACTATACTGTGCCACTCCTACACTTTACATCACATCCCATACACATTCATATCCATGACCCTACAATTATAGACCCTAAACACTATACTGTACAATTCTACACCATACATCCCATGTTATTCCATACACTCTACACCCTACACTATAAACCCTAAACACTATACTGTACACTCTACACCATACATCCTATAAATTCATACACTCTACACCCTACACACTATACTGTACATACTATACATTTATACACTATAAAACCTAAACACTATACTGTACAACTCACACCATACATCCTAAAACCTAAAACTCAACTCTACCATCAAACACATACAGTACACTATATGGACAAAAGTTTTGGGACACTCTCTTCTGAAATCAAGTGTATTACATAGTTTATTCAGCTTTTGTTGGAGTAACAGTCTCTATTGTCCTGGGAAGCATTGGAGCGAGGACTGGTGAGATCCCACCTCATGAATGGATTTATTAGAAGGGGTGTCCACAAACATTTGGACATATAGTGTACATACAGTACACGCATGCATACACATGTACACAGTCTATTCTACACATCACAGCACACTATTCTACACACACACACACACACACACACACACACACACACACACACACACACACACACACACATACTATGATTATATGTTGCGAAGCATTGAATATGGGTCTAGTTTCGCAGGTATACAGTATTAAAGGACAAATCCCTGCAAAGCGGTTTATGGATGCAGGTCAAATAATATAGTCAAGGTAACAGCCGATTCCAAGGCTAAATGAGACTAAAGGACACAGGTTTCATTTATGCACTGGGAGAAAAGCGTGAGCTGATGGTGTACCTGCTTCAGTTCAGCGTAATGACCCCATTTTTGTTTCAGGACACATGCAGAACCAGTCAAAAGCTTTACATGCTCTTCGTGCTCCTAAAGCAGCTTCATTGTGGATGGACATAGAGTATGAGGCCAAATATTTGTGGACATCTGCTCGTCTAATGCATCTTCCGAAATCAGGACTGTTGATAGGATGCGGTGCATTACTGCAGTACTAGAATCTGCTCTTTATGGAATGTAGAATACTAGAACAATAAAAGAAACCTTGCTGTGAATATCTGACTGCTTTTTCGGCTCAGAAGAACATCAGTGAGGTCTGGATCATTACTTCTTCCACACCAAATCATCCAATGGTACTGGATAGAGCTCCAGAGCCCAACTATGGGGGCTTACATCCCTCTCTAGCCCACTAGCCCCAGGGACAATGACCTCAGACTCACTTGGAGGATCTGTTCTATTAGTCAATCCATGGTGTGGACACAGCTTGTCTAGTCCCAGAGAAATGCTGCCAATAGAATAGGACTCTCTGGAGCAGATAAACAAACATGACTCTATTGTCTCCATGTCTAATAGCTGGTGTGGACTAGAGGGTATAAAGCTCTCCAGCACTGACCTGTGGAGCAGTGGAACTGTGTTCTCTGGAATGATGGAGCTCCATACAGTACTTTGGGATGAGATGGGTGGAGATCATCCAACAAAAGCTCTTCTCACTCATATATATAACATGTTTCTGCAAAGACCGTTACTGTTCCTGGAACTGGAACTGTGCTTGCATATCCCAAACGTTTGACTGGAACTGCATGACTTCATAGGAACGACGGGAGCCAAGCTGTCCAGTTCTTATTTTTGTTTGATTTCATCAAACATTTCTTCCTGCGCATGAATCTGCAGCCTTAACATCAGGGCATTATGAACAAACCGTCCAGATCGTAGGTTCATAATACCCCCCTCTACTTCATTATGAACCTACCATCCAGGAGCTCCTCGAAATCATCCACGAAGAACTCCCGCAGCGGCGGACGCTTTGGTCTCTTCAGTGTGTTCAAGAGCTGCTGGATTTTAGACGAAACACGACTGTTCACGGGGACACCTTTGGGTGAGAGACAGATAGACAGAGGAAGAGGGGGGAGAAAGAGAGAGAGAGAGAGAGAGAGAGAGAGGGGGATGGAGGAGATAAAAATGAATGGAGATGGTACGTGAACAAAAGACACAGGTCACTATGAAGGGTCGGTGATGACAGAGTCACACAATGATCTGTCAATCAAAGGGAGGCGGAATGGTCCTGAACGTCACTCTGAAGGTGAAAGGTAGTCGTCAGTGTTTTGTGGACGTGTGGCCACACCCCCGAGTGCTCTCTCAGACGCATTGAGTGCTGCCCGAGAACAAGCCTGGTCTGTGATATGACTGCAGACACCATACTCCAGACTCTGCTCTCATAGATCATAAAGAGGATGGTAACAATATTTAGTATATACTATATGCTCAAAAGTATTGGGACGCCAGCATGGTTGTGTTGGGGTCTCTGTCTCTACTGTCCAGGGAGGGCTGGAGCTCTTCACTGAGGCTCTGAGCTGAAGGGTTGGGCTGCATGCAGGTCCGGAG
The DNA here is from genome assembly GCA_034509495.1 of Acestrorhynchus altus. Taxonomy (NCBI): domain Eukaryota; kingdom Metazoa; phylum Chordata; class Actinopteri; order Characiformes; family Acestrorhynchidae; genus Acestrorhynchus; species Acestrorhynchus altus. The sequence goes on along the minus strand of CM067509.1, from coordinate 34,172,797 downwards.
GCTCGAAAACCTCAGTAAACTGTAATGTCCAGTACTATTAACACATACTGTACAACTACAAACGCACTACAACGCGTCCATTTGGGTTCCATTCCATTTGGCAGCATTGGGATATCGTTATTCAGAAAGCATTGCTAGAGCTACCTTCTTATTTATGCAATTCTCTAATGATCTATAGCTGCTGTGACTCTCACTTTCTAGAAGGTTTGGGTACCCAAGTTCCTAACTTAGAATCAGAAGAAAGGTTTCTCCTATTTACACCACAAACTGAAAGACCTTTCAGAACAAATTTCAGCAGCTCACTGAATTTGCAGGTTTAAGGTCAGGTTTTGTGAGTGAAAATCTTAGGTGCACATCCCTCTCAGCAGTAAAACAGATGTATAAAAAACACAGGAGAAGGCAATAAAGAAGAGAATAAAATAAGGATTTTATATCTAGAACTATGTTCCTGTTAATGGTCTATTTGTTTGATATGCTTGAACATATTCCTGTAACTGGAAATGTCTGTGCCGTCCTGTCCAGGCCTTCCTTTGAAAAGAGATGTTCATCTCAAGGAACCTGTCAGTGGTGTTAATGTTATGGCGGTTCAGTCTACACCTTTACCTTGGTCCAAAAGCTCAAATGCATTGTTGACTGAATGGCAAAGAGACACAAAACCGGGTTCTGAGCTCTGGGTATGAAACTGGGGTCAAATCTAGCAGTTTGCTTCAGGATTCCTGAGTAATTCATCTGGAATCAGGAAGATTTAGAAGATGATGTCCTCATTGGACGATACAGCAGAACCAATGGACACCAACACCGTCAACCCCACATAATTCAGAATCATAACATCACACTGGATCACAGGTAAAATAAAGACATCATGAAGAAGACAACAAAGCACCGAAACCACATCATTAATCGCAAAACAAATTCCTAAAAATTCACAGAAAATTCCGAAGATGGCTCACCTTGACCTCATCCTGGTGTGTGCACACGCCGCGACACACACGCACACACACACGCACACACACACGCACACACACACGCACACACACACGCACACACACACGCACACACGCACAGCAACAGGTTTCATAAGCCAAAATAAGTACTATGGTTCCCATGGTAACCCAATAGAGAGTGGGAGCCAAGAACAGAGCTTGATGGTGGTGCACTATGAGCGTAACAGGTAACAGTAACAGTGTCATCACCAAGCCATCAGCTCTGTAACTCCTGACCACGCTGACGGAGGAATCCATCACTGTCTAATCAACTAATCAACACCAGCCATGATCCATTCTGCTGCTGAATACCAGTAACCCCACTGGTACTGGTCCAGTCTTATCCCACATTCATTACTATATTTAATATATATACACCTTAAACTATTATTATAACTTATACACACAGCACACAAACAGCTACACTGCATACACGACAACAGTGCTTTTCATATACCCTTCACATTATACACTATAAACTGCTACACTGTAGATATAAAGGTGTTATATACATGATAAACTATGCAGCAATACTACATTATATATATATATATTAGTAACTGTTGTATTACCAACATACCCTATACATTATACACCACAAACTGCTACACCATGTACAATATATTACAATCAGGTATAGTGTATACATGTATACATTACATAAACTGCTTTACCGTATATATGCTATACATATCATTAACTTCGACACTGTAAACACTATATACTGTAAGATGTGCTTTACACACTATACACTGCTATACTATGCACACTGAACACGAATCTCTACACTGTATACAAAATAGAAAGCTGTACTGTATACGCTATACACAAATGTACTGTATATACCATTAACACACTATACATCTTAAGCTGCTACACTGTATATACTATAAACTACTACACTGTATATACTATACACTACGAACCGCTGCATTTGAATTCTTTCAAATGATGTGTTTTGTAAATACTTTGGATAAAAGCATTGAAAGAAATGATAACTAAAACTGATTGTTGGGACATTTCTGCTGTAGTGTCAGTGTTACTGGTGTCATTACATTATGTAACACACTGTACCTGCACCAACACATACACATTTGAGCACAAGACACTACATACAGCCTAACACACACCGTCCATCACTTTAAAGCAGCAAAACCGTGACCAGGTGTGCTGTGTGGACACACAGGCAAAATACAATGCATACAATCAACCTCCATTCACAAGCTGTGCACAGTTATGCTGGCTGTCAGGAGTCTGATGACAATTTCCTGAATCATGAAATATTTTGAAAGTGAAAGTGTTTCCTATCACTGTTTACAAGTTCATACATGTCTTCATCTTTATTTGGGTTTATTCTAATGTTATATAGAGTTAATTACAGACGCTCACTGACACTGACTTTATGTTTATTTGGGTTTATTCTAATGTTATATAGAGTTAATTACAGGAAGACGCTCTCACTGACGCTGACTTTATGTTTATTCTAATGTTATATAGAGTTAATTATGGGTAGACACTCTCACTGCCGCTGACTTTCTGTTTATTTGGGTTTATTCTCGAAAGCGTATATAGAGTTAATTACAGGTAGACGCTCTCACTGACACTGACTTTATGTTTATTTGGGTTATTCTAATGTTATATAGAGTTAATTACATGTAGACGCTCTCACTGACACTGACTTTATGTTTATTTATGTTTATTCTAATGTTATATAGAGTTAATTACAGGTAGACGCTTCACTGACACTGACTATGGTTTATTTGGGTTTATTCTAATGTTATATAGAGTTAATTACAGGTAGACGCTCACCGACACTGACTTTATGTTTATAAGGGGTTTATTCTAATGTTATATAGAGTTAATTGAAGGTAGACACTCACTGACATTGACTTGCACATTTATTTGGGTTTATTCTAATGTTATATAGAGTTAATTACAGGTAGACGCTCTCACTGACACTGACTTTATGTTTATATGGGTTTATTCTAATGTTATATAGAGTTAATTAAAGGTAGACACTCACTGAACGCTGACTTTACGTTTATTTGCGTTTATTCTAATGTTATATAGACTTAATTACAGGTAGACACTCACTGAATATTAAAATTCATTTTTTCATTTTTAGGATCCTCAAACCTTGGACAGGCAGTGTGTGAGAGTGTGTGTGTTTTCCTGCTGTAACACACTCGCCTGATAACTGGTAATAAGCTGGTGTGTTGAAACAGGAAAAGCACCGAGCTGTGCCGAGTCTGGGGTGTCCAGAACCAGGAGTGTAAAAGTGAGAGTGAGGGAGACACAGAGGAACAGGAAGACTGCAGGGAAAAGGGAGATTTAATAAATGTATAAATACCATCCGCAGCTCCGCCATCACCTGCGTCACTGCCTGGAGGAGAGAGAGTGCGAATGAACATAAGGACATTCAGGGCATGATGGGAGATTTTAGCCCAAAACATGGTGGTCACACAGTGGGTCACGCAGTGGGTCACGCAGTGGGTCACACCCACCCAAATCCGATTTTTCCATTACATGCGACAGGCATGTTCTCTGTGGGCCCTTTTCCACCAACGTGGAACAACTGCTCGTTCTTGGAACCCACCTGAACCCTTCGGCACAGACAAAATTAGGCTCCGGAACCTGAAAAAGTTCTTTCGCAGTGTGAACCAAAGATCAGACTTTCCAGCTCGAGCCATTGTGGGCGTGTCTAGCTGTAAGGGAGCAATGACCAATGAGATACCATTCATCTCACATGGTGCTGTGTTCTACGTCATCTTATCTCGAACATTCTTCAAAAGCAAACGTCTGTAACGGAACAAACGCTCGCAGGTCGTCTATACGCGCTTCCATTGTCTCACTTCCATTTACTGACCCTGTGCAGCCCCTCTGTTGGACGACGTATCATCGGTTCCACTAAAACCGATGTAAACATGGGCTGGTTCACTAAAAAACACAAAGGTTCCTATAATCCAGAACAGAACTAGTTCAAGAACCAGAGGTCTTCTGATGGAAAAGGCCTGTGTGTAATGACAGAAAATCATGCCCACCAGGCTATGTCCGATTGGCTCCACCTTCAGGGATCATGGAAGTGAGGGAGGTGTGATAACAGACTGCGTAAACATCGGATCTCTGTTCTAATTAAATTAGAAAGCATCTTCACTGACCACACGGTGATTGAAGAGGTTTCTAAAGGAGTGTCTGACGTAGGAGATGTGGCTCCAGCATTGAGTAAACTCAAGGGATTCAGAACGCTGTCACACATCTGAGCACGTTCCCTGATCCCAACACCCACGATTCAACTAACCAGCTCATTAACAAGGCCTTCATAGTTGTAGAGGGTGTGCAGGGAAACCTGTAAAATGGGCAGGGTAGGGGTGCCTCAAGGACCAGGGTTGAGAAACACAGGCCAGGGGGTCTGTGTGGGCCTTTGTTAACCCAATTACACAACTTACACACTGGTTTCATAGAAGATGCTCAATAAAATGGAATAAAATGAAGTAAAATAAACGTCAGATTGATTTTTGAGGGACAGTTTTGAGCGTCAGATCGGATTTGTGAAGGCTGTCAGATCTTCTGCCATCTGAAGATCGTGAGGTTCAGATCCCCTAAAATGTTGCGCTGACAGCTGAAGTCTGAGGGAGAGTGACATTGACCTGCTCTCTCTGGGAGGGTAGATGGCACTCGGTGTGATGCTGGTTGGCACAGTGTCCTAGGTTAGATGGGGGACGGTGCCAGTGAGGTTGAATTCCAGATCAGATTTCTTCAGATGCGAATGACTTTGACTGCACTGGCTGTTCAAACTGGATTTCAAAGTGTATTTAGATACAATGCAACAAACAGCGTGAGATGCGAACACGGGGTTCCAGAAACAGCACGGCACGGGGCGGTTATGTAATTAACGTTGTTACCACAGATTCCCGTGAATCGGATTTGACGATTTAGAAACGACAGTGCAGGCAGTCTCAACAGATCTGATCTGCCTGCAGTCTGAACACAGCGTTATTCTCCACTGGCTGTGCCGTAGATGGAATTGCAACTCATTAAAGAACAATGCACTTGTAACTGGTACTGATTGAGGGGGCAGTTTAGTGGCACTTCCTGTATATTTTATACAGCATATTTTTAAAAGCCTCCAGCATCACGCTTTTGTTCGTGAGTTCACCTGTTTGTCCGTCTAGCGTTGGACAGACGTCAAAACTGCACCAACGCATTTCAAAACCAAAAATACTGCATAGAAAATACAGAAGAGTCATGAAATTAAAGCAATGATCTGTCAGACGACGTAAAATTAAACGAAACATCTACATTGATGTTGCTCACATTCACTGAGGAGTGATGTGAGTCACGGGGGTGAATGCAGCTATGAAGCTGTGAGTGTGTGTGTGTGTGTGTGTGAGCGTGTGCGTGTGTGCGTGTGTGTGGACTGAGTTTGAAATGAAGTCCTGTTGCTGACAGGAAGTGAAAGTTTTTCCCTCACTGAGAGCCCATTGGCTGTCGTGCATGCTCGTGTCACAGGGGAAAGTGCTCTGTTGCCGTGGCTACAGGGTGTGATGTGGGCACTCACCGTCAGCCGTTTCCATGGTGCTGCTGGTGTGTGTGTATCCGCGGGAAAGCCCTCTGACCGACGCTACCTGTGAACGCTCCCCGTGCAGCGAAGGCCGATACCCGCCACGCCTGGAGGAGCGCAGGGTTATCTGGGGATAAAGGGATCGGAGATATTTACGGGAGACGAGGAGAACCAAAAAGAACCTCGCGTGTTCAAGGTGGCTCCTGTAGATGGCACTGCACAAGGATGATTGGACAATAAACACCTGGGGGGTGTGCGAGACTGTGACGAGGTGGTGCAGTGCAGGGAATGGATGTCGGGTGCGTGGAACATGTGTCACAAGCAGATGTTGATGATTGGCTTAAAGGGGTGACGTCATTTGGGCCAATCTGTAGGCGTATGGAAGCGGACGTTCGTACTGGTCTACCAACAGCGGCGAAATCCCAGCCCAAACTTCTCGCCGATCTATGAATCCTGTCACACACCCCGCAGATATTTACAGCCAAAGCATCCTTGAGGAACATCATCTGGTAAAGTGAACTTACTTCCACCGTGAACATGCAAGGTGCATATTGTTTGCTCAGAGAGTCACCACGACTTAAGACTTGATTTAAAACGTACTAGATTGGTTCGCACGTCATATTTGATGATCTTAAGCGGGACATGAGACACACAAATCATCATGGAGATAGAACACTGTCTTTACTGGGAGCCACCAGCAGAGGGGCAGAGTGAAGCTACAGCTTATTTACAGAGACACCTCACAGATACTACAATGAGGGCAACCTAAGAGAAGGGGGGGAGCAGAATGAATGGGGGGCAGAGGAAGTGAGAGGTGGAGAAAGAAGGAGAGTGATAAATAAGCACAGAGAAGGATTGATAAATATGTAGAGAGAGAGAGTGAGAGAGAGAGAGAGAGAGAGAGAGAGAGAGAGAGAGAGAGAGAGAGATGGGCAAAGAGAAAGTGATATTGGGGATAGAGGTAGAGAGCAATTGCAAAGACACATCTGAGTGAATAGAGCCTTGAGGTGTGTGTGTGTGTGTGTGTGTGTGTGTGTGTGTGTGTGTGTGTGTGTGTGTGTGTGTGTGTGTGTGAGTGCAGAGAGAGAGAGAGATAGAGAGAGAGAGAGAGAGAGAGAGAGAGAAAGAGAGAGAGAGAGAGAGAGAAGAGAGGAGCTGGGGGCTGAATCCCATTCTCATTCAAGGCCTCTCCACACAGAAAAACACACACAGCTCGTCAACAGGAGCCGGAACATTTCACACAACTGTCAGCAAGATGTCAAACAGAGGCCCAATTAAAGACGGACCATGTGGTGCAGGAGCGGGACTTGCTCTCTAGATGTTTTTGTCACTCTTGGAGGAGAACAAGGCCAGTGGTGATCTCCACAGCTCAGCAGATCAACCAGAGCAGCACTCTAATCATGCCTGCAGCTGCCTACATAGGGGACATTTAGTATAAGGGCCCTATAGGGTATATGGGTTCTAGATGTAGAAGGATAGTAGGTCTAGAGTATGGATTATAGAGTGGGTATGGGGGTATATGCAGGATGGAGGACATGTCATTTAGATAATGTATGGGGTATAAGGTTGTGGGGCAAGGGTTGTGGGGGTATTCAGGGGCTTGGTATAGGCAGAGGTATAGGTTGTTCAGGTTACAGGGGGTAAAGGAGGGTGTAGAACCCCAGCCTGTCACATGCAGGGCAGCCATGCTGGCGTAAACGTTACATAATTCATACAAACCAAGCTGTGTGTGAGCCATGAGGTCAGCAAGAACGGTCGCGGCAGATCCGGCGGTGGCGTTGTGGCTCCGTCCACCAGGGTGGGAAGAAGTGGAAGAGGCCGAGGAGGATGTGGAGGAGCCCTGGATAACCCTGTTAAACCAGTGTTCCACCGTGGGGTGCGCCTGGTACGGAGACGAAGAGGCCACTCGTCCCTGACGCCGTAGCGAACCTTCGTCCTCCGAGGCAGAAGAGGTGTCTGTGTGGGACAAGCCGAGCAGAGTCAGTACGCAGTCGGACTTACGACCAGTAGGGTATGTATATATTTTGCACGGCGGTGGTGGTGGTGTGTTAGTGGGTGTTGTGCTGAATTCACACACTAGGGGGCAGTGAGCACACGTGCCCGGAGCGGTGGGCAGCCCTATCCGCGTACCCAGGCAGCAGCTGGCGAGTTCAGGGCCTCCATCAAGAGCACTTCATGTCCTGCCAGTTCAGGGAATCAAACTGGCAACCTTCCAATCACAAGGCTGGTTCCCGAACCACCATGTTGTTTGATATTAAGCGTCTGAATGCATTCTTTACAAGCAGTGTCCACAAATATTTGGACATATAGTGTAAATACAGATTTTGATCAGATTTTGGGGGCAAAGTGGGCTGTTTCCTGACTTTTATTTATGTTTATTAATGTTCATTTGTTCATCAATAACACATCTAGGTCACAGTCACACCAGCAGAGCAGTGCTGAACTGAGAGATGGTGAGGGAGATGGTGATGGACAGGAGGAGAGAGAGAGAGAGAGAAAGTGACTGATGAAGGGTCTGCAGGTGGAGCCGGATTTGTTTAACTCTAATTACGCTATTAATAACCCACAGAGGGAGAGAGACAGAGAGAGAGAGAGAGAGAGAGAGAGAGAGACAGAGAGAGAGAGAGAGACACTGCTGTGGCGCGTGTCCAGCAAATCAAGAGGCTGATACTGATTGGCTCGCGGTTGGGGAGGAGATTAATCTGAACGTGTGGAACACCCCGACAGCTAAGCTCTTCACATTAAAGAACACATTCTGTCCATTAAAGAGATACATTAAAGACCCCGTCACAGACCAAACAAATGCATGTCTCGTTTTGGAAACTAACTCATGCATATTAATGGTCTTTATTTTTGACACCGAAACTGATGGACTGTGACGCTGTAAGATACTTTAATTGCAGTCTCCTTGACTTTGTGCAATGCAAGATCCTCAAGGCTGCAGACCAAACAAATGAGCATCAAGGTGGCGCCAGAAAAGTGTGGTTAACGGCATTTTTAAAGACCTTTAAGGGAACCGTCCGAATTATGTCGGTACTATCCAGAACCAGTTCAAATCAAATCAATCAGAGCACATCTGACACTCACTCCGTTCCGTTTCGTGAACCTAATTTTGAACCATTCAGCGCATTTCCACAGACAGAAATAGGTTCCGGAACCTAAACATTTTTTTTCGCAGTCAGAACCAAAGACTACTAGACTTTCACCATGAACCATGATGACATCTGTGGACGTGTCCTGTTGGACAGGAACAATGACATACCATTTGTCTTGCACAATGTTGTCTTCTACATCTTCTTATCTCCAAAACCTGATCCATGTTTGATCAATGTACAGTGAAGATCAGAACACTGACGTGATCTACACTGAGAACCTCACTCAGTCCAGTACAGTGAAGATCAGAACACTGACCCGATCCACACCGAGAACATCATTCGGTCCAGTACAGTGAGGGTCAGAACACTGACCCGATCCACACCGAGAACATCACACGGTCCAGTACAGTGAGGATCAGAACACTGACGTGATCTACACCGACAGTGAGGGTCAGAACACTGACCCGATCCACACTGAGAACATCACTCAGTCCAGTACAGTGAGGATCAGAACACTAGTGAAGCCCTCTCCCCGCATGAGAAGGCAGGGCTGAGGGTTACGCCTGGAGACCAGCTGGATCACCACATCACCCCTTCTCTTCTCTAATCAGACCGTTTAGTCTGTGTGAGTGTGTGTGTATCACTTTTCAAAGCACAATGGACTCAGTAGACTGTGAAACAATTCCCAAAGGCTGTCTCAATGAGTCCCCCAAACGGCAGGACGAACCCCCACCCCTTATCCCCCCAACCTCCGAACCCCTAATCCTGTTAACCCTTCACTGGGTGCCTTTAGCCGAGACCCAGGAGGGAAGATTATCCACAGGCTGGCAGCCTATTACGGCTCTTTACTTCATTAAACAAAGACCTGAGGAGAGCACAGGCCATCGGGCCACTGTATTTCACAATTAAACCAAAACACAAGAATCAGAGCCGGACCGATGTATCGTCTGGACGTTAGATCAATAAAAACGTGCCACTGATTTATTGTCCTGGTGAAACTTTTGACATATAAGCCTTGTTTATCTTTTAATATAGTCTTAAACATAACGGTGAAAAAGGTTATGGGGTCACGTCATAGAGCGGAGGTCACTAACAGGCGGACCGTGGTCCGTGTCCGGATGCAGACACTGTCCCTGACCTGAATCGGTTCACTTTGTTTGATTCAATATTGATTCATTTAGCAGTTATGTGATGTTTATGTAAAATACTAATATTGAGCTCATTGGTTTCCATAAAATCTGACTCTCTCATCTATAATTACATTTTTACAAATAAACAGACCAAATAAAATAGAGTTATTTATATAAATATCTGTAAATTATTTACAGTTAATACAGAAGACATTTCAATGTATGTCTTAAGTTCAGCTGCCTATACACTCAAAATTACCGGCAGCAAAAGATTCGTACTTAGAATTTAAGTGACGATATTTGGAATTTCCTTAGAACAAATAACTGTGATGAATCAAAAATGATAAACATTGTTAATGTCAGGAACGGGAGGACGGAACGGACGAGTAACACTTGGGACAGACTAACGAGGGGGCAGGTAAACAGATTAGACCCAGGAGGTAATGGGTGGAACAAGGGAGGAGACTAGGACACACAGCACATGGAGGAAACTGACAGGGGAGACAGGAAATGATAAACATTGTTAATGTCAGGAACGGGAGGACGGAACAGACGAGTAGTGGTGCGGAGGCAGACGCTGGGTTGAAGGTTTAATGTGAAACGAAGCACTACACAAACTGAACACACGGAACAAGACTAGACACAAAAGTGAGGGGAACTAAAAGATGACGTGACAGTAACCACGACAGAAGACAACAATGGACTGACAAAGACAGGATGGGACAACAGGGGTTAAATACTGACAGGGGTAACACCTGGGACAGACTAACGAGGGGGCAGGTAAACAGATTAGACACACAGGAGGTAATGGGTGGAACAAGGGAGGAGAATAGGACACATAGGACATGGAGGAGACAGGACTGACAAGAGACAGATATGACAGTTAAATGACAGTGAAATTCCATTGAAATGAATGGTGACGTGACTCGTCAGACTTGCCTTAAAAGGAATGACATCCTGGAGATGAATCTGAGTTCTTGTAACAATGTTCTAGCATTTGGGGACTGACTGCATGGGTCATGAGACAGTCAGGACAAATGTCAAGTAAGTCCAACAAAAGAGAGACTTACTGATTAACACTTTTCATCAAACACAGTTTCACATTCCAAAACCTATTCGGGGTTAGTTTGCACTCAGTGAACTGAGAAGACATGCATAACAGTCACCTCCTGGAGCAAAGTCGGGGTCAGAGACACGGAACCACGCTATTTCTATATGTTTCATAAGCGGTGTGGGCAGGTGTCCTGGGAACCGCTTCTTTTCATCATTATTCATACAGCTTCTCGTGAATTCTGCTTGCTGTTGTAAACATCAAAATGCCATCCTGACTGTGGTGGGAGGCCAGAATGGAGGCCAGCCAACCCCATCACTGTTTACACTCCAGAGACGCACAATCAGCTTAGAAGGTTCTAGCCAATCGCAGTTCATCCGTGCCAATCGCAGCTGAGCAAGGCTTTTCAACCAGCTTTTATCACAAATGAAAGCACCAATCCTTTCTCCAGGTTTCAGGAAAACACCCCTTAAAGGTATTCAAACAAAGCCGTGCTGGCGTGCCATCAGCAGCCACAGTCTGAGAGAGCACAACTGGCATGGGTACGTGGTTTCCTCTACGCTCGTCAATCTAATGTGGTGTTGGCTGGCACGGGCATCGGTTAACTGGTGTGGCAGGGCTTGGGCACCCGACACTTTGCTCAGAGCAGGCCTGGCGAGGTTACATCGGTGGTAATTCCAAAAGAGCAAAACTTCACGGGTATTGGACGAGTGGTCCTTTCCAGAGCCCGTGTCCCCAGCGTGACCCGATGACATCCACGTTTTGTGTGGAAAAACCCGTCACCACGTCTCCTGAAACATCTCCTGAAACATCTCCTGAAACATCTCCTGAAACAGCACGACGAGGCAAAGAAACGTGAAGGGCTTTTTAAAGCATGTGCACGGGGGAGGGGGGGCGGAGAGGTGGTCCAATACTCTACCACTTTGATCTGAAGATCGCAGCTTAGAACCCTTGCTTGCCATCAGCAGCAAAGAGCAAAATTGTGGGACAGAGTCCCAAAGTGTGGAAAAGCCACTGGAATGGTTACCTTCAGTGGAAAGGAGGACTGTGCTGAAGATGAAGGTCATCAGAACATCAGCAAACCGCTGTTTATGGCCATTTATTGGTACGTAACGGACGAGTGACGGAAAAATCATGGCAAAGTGTCCTCAAACTCAGCCGCTCTGTAAAGTCACTGAAGTGTGTGGTGGGGATTTTGTAGAACAGAAGAAGGTGCTCTGAGTGAGGGGTTGATTGGAATTCTGCTCAGTCGTGTTGAGAGCACACTCAACATAAAAGAACGTCAGATGTGTTCAGGGTCTGAATATCAACCTGATCCTCTCGAGTGCTTCCTGGAGGAACACCGAGCTGAGAGCACACGCAGGCCTTTCAAAGAGAAGAAGCTGCAGATGGAGTGAGTGAATGAGTGTGTGTGTGTGTGTGTGTGTGTGTGTGTGTGTGTGTGTGTGTGTGTGTGTGTGTGTGTGTGTGTGTGTCTGCCTTTACCTGGGGGTGTGCATGCCTCCACTGAAGACTGAACTAGAACAGACCGTCTCTTTGAGGGCATTGGCATCTTCCTCTCTTTGTACTTTGCCAAAGCTGCCTGGACTGCTTCTGTGTGCAGGTCTGCAGGAATACACACACACACACACACACACACACACACACACACACACACACACACACACACACACACACACACACACACTCATTAAAACACTGTACCACCTGTCTAACCACCATGTATACATTGCATGTCCAAATATTTGTGGACACCCCTTCTAATGAATGCATTCAGCTACTTTAAGCTACGTGCGTTGCTGATACAGATGTGCAAATGCACACATTTATGTAATGTAAACACTGCCGATCCTTTTTGAGCAGATCAACAAACAACGTTTTGGCTCCAGGCCAACAGCTTCAGGGGTATAAATCCCCCCAGCATTGAGCTGAGCAGCAGTGGAACCGTGTTCTCTGGGAAGACGGACCTCCATACAGGACTTTAAGCTTGAGTAGGGAAGTTGGGGATGAATGAGGTGGGGTGGTGATCAACCAACATTCTGACTTCACTAATAGTCTTGTGGCAGAATGCAATCAAATCCTCACAGCAATGCCATGGAATCTAGTAGAAAGTAGAGGGCAGTTACTGCCAACAAAAGCAGGGTAACCTGTTTAATGCACCTGATTACAGAAGTCGTCCCAATACTTTTGTCCATACAGTGTATTACGAGGCCATAAGCATTGTCTCATTGTTTCAGGGCTCTGACCTGATCTGAAGCGCTCATCCCGTGAGTTCGCTGCCCGGGGTTTGTTGTGTTTGGAGGTGGGCGGGGCAGCCTGGGTGGACGCCTGGATCCGGTGATCTACCTGTAGAGATGGATCCACACCTGAAAGACACAAAAAGCGACAGACTGGGTCAGCAGGAATCAAACGGTGAGCGAGAGCTTCTGAGTTCTAACTTCTTTATTACGAGTCTCTTAAGAACGCACTTGTGGAGGACTAAAGCGGTGATGAGCAGCCAGTAAGAAGCTGCATCATCAAACCTTATGAACTAAAAACTTCTAATGCATTTGAAATATCGATCTTAAACGTCTTCCAGTCAGTGGTCATCTCAAAAGAACACCTCCACGCAGGTCTCCCTGGAGACCACTTTAATGAGTGCTACTTTGAAACGAACTGTTGTCATGATGCCGATGAGCACTGCTCTCTCCTCAGCAGAACCGCCAAGCTCCTCCACGATCCGGGTTCGAGAGCAGCCGTGGTCTGAAGGTTAGAGAAGCGGCCCTCTGAGGTCTCTGGTCAAGCCAGAACTGACGAGACCTTGAGCAAGGCACCAAACTCCCTAATGCTGCACCACTGTTGTCTTGGAGGCACTGTGTGGAGGCACTGTGTGGAGGCACTGTGTGGAGGCACTGTGTGGAGACACTGTGTGGAGACACTGTGTGGAGACACTGTGGTCAGTGCCAACGGTTTGTTGTCACGGAGGCCTGGTGTCATGGTGTGGGATGCAATTTCATATGATACCAGATCACCTATGTTCTTCATTACTGCTCCACAGCTCAAAGCTGGTAGGTCTTATACCTCTCAAGGCCACACCAACAGGTCCATGCAAGTTCATCTGCTCCAGGGAGTCCTATTCTATTGGCAGTACTTCTCTACTGTACTAGAGCCTAGGCAAGCTGTGTGTGTGCAATTGCACATCTGTAGCTGAATGTGTCCATAAATATTTGGACATGTTGCGCGCACACACACACACACACACACACACACGCACACACACGCACACACACGCACACACACGCACACACACGCACACACACGCACACACACGCACACACACCACAGAAAACCTGCATCACTGCTCTTAAATAAAGCCTGAAAAGTGCAGATTGTGAGCAGCCTGCTGAGCATAATTCGAGGATAAAAGTTGGTTCGGGTCACTTAAGCATCTCAACCATCCTTGAAATGACTGGACACTCAAGGTCGAGCCTGATCCTCACACGGATTCTGCATTTGGGAGGCATCTATAGCCTTCACCCTTTCCAAGAGGACGGAATAAACGATGAGTCATGCCGTGGCAGGGTTATGTAATTCCTTCCTGACAGTCCGAGGCAGGACAGCGAAACCACGCTTCGCTACGTTTGACGTGACTAACCTGAGCCTGCTTATCGCCTGCCGAGCTGAGCAAACGAGCTTATAAATACCTCCCTATGTAACAGGGAAGAGAGGGAGGAAAGACAAGAGTGATGATGAAACACATCCCAAAAAGGTGAAGAATAAGCGGCCGAGTCTCGCTATAAATCTAATTATAACACTTCTGAAGGCCGCTGCGCTTACTGTGACGGAGACGATGCTGATTAAGTGCTGAAGATTGTGATTTCATTTACACTGACACCTTTTTCATGAACAATAACAATAACAATGTCTCATTTAGTGGGACAAAGTTCCTCTGCTGATGAGTGTTTGGCTGCTCTGTCTCTGATTGGAGGGTTTTTGGCTGCTCTGTCTCCGATTGGTGGGATAAAGTTTTGATTGGTGGGATAAAGATTTTGGCTGCTCTGTCTGTGATTGGAGGGTGTTTGGCTCCTTTGTCTCTGATTGATGGGATAAAGTTCCTCTGTTGATTAAAATTTGGCTGCTCTGTCTGTGATTGGAGGGTTTTTGGCTCCTCTGTCTCTGATTGGTGGGATAAAGTTCCTCTGTTGATTAAAATTTGGCTGCTCTGTCTCTGATTGGAGGGTTTTTGGCTGCTCTGTCTCTGATTGGTGGGATAAAGTTTTGATTGGTGGGATAAAGATTTTGGCTGCTCTGTCTGTGATTGGAGGGTTTTTGGCTCCTCTGTCTCTGATTGGTGGGATAAAGTTCCTCTGTTGATTAAAATGTGGCTGCTCTGTCTGTGATTGGAGGGTTTTTGGCTCCTCTGTCTCTGATTGGTGGGATAAAGTTCCTCTGTTGATGAGATTTTGGCTGCTCTGTCTCTGATTGGAGGGTTTTTGGCTGCTCTGTCTCTGATTGGAGGGTTTTTGGCTGCTCTGTCTCTGATTGGTGGGATAAACACACTGTACTGCACCTCCACTGCAGTAATTAACAGCAGATTTAACCGAACCCTCCTCCCCCCACAGACCCCTTAAATCCTCCCCCAACCTCTGACCCCGTGTGTCCTGGTGAGGAAAAGTCGGTGAATGGGGTTCCTGTCGGCCACACTGATGCACACGGTCATTCATTACAGCCTGCCCCCGAAGAGGGAGAGGAAG
Organism: Acestrorhynchus altus; assembly: GCA_034509495.1. Taxonomy (NCBI): domain Eukaryota; kingdom Metazoa; phylum Chordata; class Actinopteri; order Characiformes; family Acestrorhynchidae; genus Acestrorhynchus; species Acestrorhynchus altus. The sequence goes on along the minus strand of CM067509.1, from coordinate 34,157,244 downwards.
CGCTTCTGGTTCTTCAAAGCCTAAACTCACTGGACCCTGGAGAGGTCACATACTTATCCAGGGCTCACAAAAGAAGAGCAGCTGCCAGCTGTAGATCATCACAATGTTCCTGCACCATTCAGTCTGATGGATTCATCAAATCAGAGGTCCTCGCAGGATCAAGTGTGTGTGTGTGTGTGTGTGTGTGTGTGTGTGTGTGTGTGTGTGTGTGTGTGTGTGTGTTAAATGACTTAAAGGACCAATAAAATGTTCCTGACATTAACCAAAGCTTCAAGTTTAATATATGTTTTGGAAAAAATGGATCAGGATCAATAACCGATGATAACTGTAGTCTGATCTGATCAATATTTATTGATCTACTCATACAGAAGTGGTGTCTCTCAGGACGGCGTCGGGTTTAACGCAACACGCCCCGCCAGAGCATCTCTGCATGGGTGTAGAGGTTCCTGTGGTGTCCATAGCGATTGATCCACATGCAGCTTGAATGTTCTCACTCAGTTCTGCAGATGGTGTGGTAGGGGTGGAGTGTTGATAGAGCGTCCAATAGCGTCCACACATTTTCAATCAGGGACAGGTCTGGAGATGAGGCCGACCACGGCGTAGTATCTGTGTCTTCAAGACGAGATCTTGGTTGCAGAACCTCAGTAACGTAACACGGTGCCTCCACAGCCACCTCGTAACTGAAGATGACTCCTTCTGAGTGACTCAGTGATAGGCAGCCACAACACCATTGCAATCAACTGATTCCTTCTGGGTGCAACTATTTTCTTGTGTATATCCGTTTTATATATATGCTGATGTATAAACAGAGCTTTCGTAATGTTGACCAGCAGAAGCACACAGTGTGTTGACTTTTAAAAACGACACAGTTCATTTTCACTAATCACGCTGCGAGGCCGGCAATTTGGCCGCGGTTCATTTTCCATCCATCACTTTATAAGTGCGGGGACACGGGGACAGAATACAAACCATGCACTTGAGAGATGACATCTTGTAGCAGCTCTATTTCTCTCCTGATAAACCACCGCACCACCACTCTTCTACATGGTTTAGTTTAAAGAACAGCCATCTATAAAAGTCTGATCTTCACAACATGTTTGTGGAATCATGATGAAGAGTTGTTGATGCTCATCGAGATGGACAAGGTCACAAAACCATTTCTACAGAGTTCTAATTCAGGAAATGCAGGACCATTAGCACCCTCTCCAGGAGTGCTCCACCAACAAAGATCACACCAACAGAACGACGTGCAATAGTCCACGGAGACACAAAGAAAGCCAAGGTAACTTCCAACCAACTAAAGGTCTTTCTCACACTGGCTGATGTTAATGTTCACGAGTCCACCGTCAGGAGAACATTGGCCAACAATGATGAGCGTGGCAGGGTTGTAAGGAGAAGATGCCACCTTCTAAAAAGAACATTGCTGCCCATCTGCAGATTGATAAAGATCTCAGACAAAGCAGAAGGTTGTTCCTTCTGGAACAGTGTTTTATGGAAGGATGAGAAGCACCGTGTCTGGAGAAAGGAAAACACTGCATTCCAACATGAAAACCCTTTCCCACCTGTGAAACACGGTGGTGGTAGTATCATGGTTTGAAGCTATTTTGTGGCATCTGAGCCAGGATGGCTTGCCATCAATGTCCATCTGCCCGAGAGCTGAATCTCAAGACAATGTGGGTCATGAACCAAGACAATGACCCTAAGCACACATGTTGTTCTACCAAAGAACGGATAAAGATGAATGGAGTTAATGTTCTGGACTCGCCCAGGCAACATAACAGAGCTGAAGCGGGTTTGTACGGAGGAATGGACTCAAATTAGAGCAGTTACGAAAACACGGCCCTATGATACATTCACAGAGACCTGTTTTCACTGCAAAGTCCAGTCCTAAAGCTACACTGACCTTACACACTGACCCTTCATTAAATGGAGCTAAAACCGAGCCTCGGTATCCGCCTCTGCACAGAAACCCGGCTTCATCAAAGAGCAGCGCTGTACAAAGACAACAGAGCTATAAATGCAACAAGTAACTCTAGTCCAGTTGCTAGGGGGCAGAAATGCTCCTCATGGTTGGTTTACGACCAGCCAATCAGATCACTGGTTTCATGCACAACTACGGCTGTTACTAGTCAAAGCTGAAGGAGAAGGTTCCAGATGAAACGGCAGCGAGAAGTGAGGAAGCTTGGTCTTACTCCAAATCAGGTCTTCAGATGAAAAAAAGCATCTTCTAGTTGCAGTAATGAAGGTCGTTGCAGCATCGATACAGAAGCACGGGCTTCGTGATCAGCCTTACGTTCAATAACAACCCGTTGATGTGCTCAGATTTGTTCTGCCCTCTGGTCGCCTACAATGGGACATTCCTGACCGCACTGTGACAAAGCAGCACAGCGACACACCCAAGAACACTCCCCGCTACTGGACAAGACGTCTTGAGACCTTTAAGCACTGTACGTCCACCTGAAGCCCATTTTTGGGTCAGTCTTCTCTTACAAAGCAGGACCACTCAAATCAAATCTGCAGGAATAAAAGGTGAAGCTTACAGAGCTGCTCCTGAAGGTCAACCCCGCCTGGATCCGTTCAGCACACGTCGGGGGTCCCAGTCTTTCAGCGCCGGGGTCTTTATCAATCGATTTCCAGAGAAGCATGACTGCACTGGATGCTGATAGTTGACAGAGCTCACACAGCACTGCTCACTGTTGCACTTCAGTCAGCTGATGCACATTATGCACAGGAGCAGGAACCCGTCTTCAAACATTATGTCCTCCACAGAGAACTTTGTGGTTCTATAATTCCAGACTGTAGTTGATCTGTTTCTCTGCAGACTTGATTCTCCTCCTTTCACCCTGATCTTCAATGATCAGGACCCCACAGGACCACCACAGAGCAGATATGATGTGGGTGGTGGGTCACTCTCAGCACTGCAGTCACACTGACATGGTGGTGTCCAAGCGTGATGGGACAGGAGGGGTCTTATAGAGGAAAGGCCAGTGGGAATGCGGCATCTGGAAAAGGGACGGCCACCTCGAATGGATGCACGGACGGTTTCGACAGTGGAAAGCTCCGTCTCCACGTGACCCGATAAAGAAGGAGGCCCGATTTCCTACGTGATGGCCAAACCAAAACCCACACAGTGCAGACGGAGACGTTCGCCCCTCAGCAGTCGGCCACAGCGCTCATCAAATATTCATACTGAGCCCTTCAGACCACCACTAAAAATAAACATACACAGAAAAGTACATTTAGCAGCTTCTGAGACCACGTCCCCGAGGAGAGGTTAAAGGAGACAGCGGGGGAACCCACACTCTTATTGGAGGACAGATTTGCTTAAGAGGCCTATTGATCGGAGCCTTCAGCCCTATAGGACAACCTGGAACCTGTTCCCACAGTAGCTCCTAGATGACAATAAAGCTTCAGTGTCATCTCCTCCCGTCCCTCTCCAAGCAGGGCAGCAATTCCCAAAATCCGTCCTTTTATTCTCCAACTCATCCCAAAAGTACTGGATGCAGCACCATCATTCCAGAGAACACAGCTGCACTGCTCCACAGCTCAATACTGAGGTCTTTAGAATGTGTGATGTGCTGGTACAAGTGGATCAGACACAGCAGTGCTGCTGGAGTGTTTAAACCCCGTGTCCACTCACTGTCCACTCTATCAGACACTCCTACCGAGTGTCTCCACCTTGTAGATGTAACGTCAGAGACAGAAGCTCATCTGTTTCTGCACAGTTTGTGTTGGTCGTCCTCTAGTCCTTCATCAGTGCTCACAGCTGACGCTGACGCTGACAGCTGGACGTTTATGGTTGGTGGACTGTTCTCGGTCCAGCAGTGACACTGAGGGGTTTAAACACTCCAGCAGCACTGCTGTGTCTGATCCACTCGTACCAGCGACACACACTAACACACCACCACCACGTCAGTGTGACTGCAGTGCTGAGAATGACCCACCACCTACATCATAGCTGCTCTGTGGTGGTCCTGTGGGGTCCTGATCATTGAAGATCAGGGTGAAAGGAGGAGAATGAAGTATCAGAGACACAGATGAACTACAGTCTGTGATTATAGAACAAAGGAAACCATGAGGTGGCCACAATGTTATGGTTGATCCGTGAACAGTGTATGAAAGTGGATATCAGAGAGTGGAGAAAGCTTCCTCATCTCCTCGGAGGCATGGATACAGAGGGGGAAGGTATTCCTAATGGTGATTTATGGGTCCGTCAGTGAGTGTGAGGTTTATCGTTCCCAAAACTCAATACTGATCAGATATGCGGAGCTGCAAGTCCAGCTAATGTGTGGGCTGTGAAGAAGAGGTAACGTCGGGTCACTCTGATCTGGTGTGAAGGGGAAGATCAGATAAAGCCTGTGAAGGAATTCATTCTCGGGACGGAGTCAATGTTTGGTGTCGTAAGTTCGTGGTGTCGTCATCTCTAATAGAGTTATGTGGTCTCTAATACCATATGACCCTCTGTTACCTATATTATACCGATACAGTTAGTAAGGCAATATATTGTGATACTTTTAGGCCAATTTTATTTGACAGTTTCACAGACATTTATTCACCTGAAATTGACAGTATTTATAGGAGGCAGTCAGACAAACGAGATCTTTGGCAACAACAATATGAATTTATTTGAGATCTAAATACAGAATTGACATATTTCTATGAATTTGACTGTGTTTTAATTCAATTTTGATTCAATTCCTGCACTTTGTGGGGCTTCTAGCTTGAGTTGACTATAAAACACAGCTTAATCATCTTGTTGGAACCTGATCATCTAGTGGGTTTCAGCTAAAAATGAATTAATTCTTTGTATTGAAGGTTTTAGTTCTTAAGTTATTTAGAATACTTGTAAAATAAAACTGGAATATCCTTAATAATTTGTTTATTTGTTTATTTATTATTATTATTATTATTATTGAAACTAATAATTAATAATGAAATATAGAAAAAGAGATGGGAGGGGCTGTTTGCTCTCCTTCTTAGCTCGCACAGTGTTCAAATTTCAGAATAAAAGTCCTGACAAATGATGTATACATAAATAACAAAAATAATAAAGGACATTCAGGATGTTTATCTGGCTGAATGCCATCAAATCCTCCGAAGCAATGTTTCATCATTTAGTGTGAAGCCGTGTCAGAAGAGCAGATGCTGTTACTGTAGCCCTTTTCTGGAGAAAAGCAGAACGAAGCAGGAGAAACCTGCGTCCACTAACGTCCGTACTGAGCACGGTTCTGAGTTACCCAGGACTCACACCACATGGCAACACAGCTGCCCGCGGCTAACGATGGATACGAAGTGATCACTGAAACAGTTGCTGAAGACCATCCAAACCAAACAACTGGCAGTTACGATTCAGCGACGGTCGGCTTTTCAACTTCACGAGTTGACGAGACCCGTCTGAGCACGTTATTAGAACAGGCCTAAGCTGAAACCCAGGATCCGGCTGCGGTCAGCTGGACCACGCAGTGCATCTCCATCCGCACTTCATTAGGATTCTGATGGTCCGTCTCCGTTCTCATCTCTCGGGCCTGGCTTTCTCTGTTCTAGCACGCGTCTGTTCTTGTCCTCAGAGACGGAGAGCTGGAGAGACGTCTGCTTCCATTAACTGGGAGTGTGTGTCAGCGCTGCACTGTGAGCGTTAATGTAATTACAGTGGGGATAAATCGCCGCAGTGAAGCTGACCTCTGTTCCTCAGCTCAAGGTCAGGGACGGTACGTGGCGAATAAGGATGCAACCTGCACTCACACCGACTTTGGGAATCTTACTGAAGCTTCAGGTGTGAACATGCTGATTCAGACTGGGTTTGGTGGTGAATGGACAGATGAACGTCTGAACGCTCCACAGAAACCTGTAACACCTAATGCTTACAAATGAAGTGACTGATGACACACCAACACCAGGAACAGGTCATTTTTCCACCTGAACCAGCCTTATTTATCTGACATTCATTGGCTTATTGTGGAGCTGCAGTGACTGACGGCTGGACTCATTACTTGGGCCACGCCCGCATGCAGCCACGCCCCCACTGCGCCACGCCTCTCTGCTGACACGCCCTCCTGCGGCTGCACAATCCCACCACTGAACACCCCCCTCCCTGCTGTCGCCCATTTTCACTCCTCCCCGTGTGCATTTATGAGCGATGTCGGGTTGGACTGGGCCGCTCCAAACCATTAACTTTGTTCTTCTTTAACCATTTTGTAGTAGAACAACTTGTGTGCTTAGGGTCGTTGTCTTTCTGCACGATCCATTTCCTCTGGAGACTCAGCTCAAGGACAGATGTCCAGATATTTTCCTAGAATCAGCTGGTAGAATTCGGAAATCCATTCTGGCTCATATGCTGACCGTACACGATCTGTCTGACTGTGGATTGGTGGAGATTCTTCTGAGCTCCTCAGGAATCTGCTATGTTTGTGTGGTGATACGTGCGATGCTTACTATCGATGTTCAGTGTTCTCCTGCTTGGTGGACTCATGAACATTAATAGTAGCCAACGTGAGAAAGAGCTTAAAGGGAGCATGAGGGTGATACCTTGTATCTGAGGGATGTAGGGTGCGAGCAGCTTGCCCCTTTTCTTCTCATAGCCCTTCTGTGTGATGTCCCCTGCAGAGAGAGAGAGAGAGAGAGAGAGAGAGAGAGAGAGAGAGAGAGAGAGAGATGGTGAGTCACTGTGTCACATTTGTACTTATATAACATTCTCAATGAGACACAGAGTTGGTGGACCAGCGGATCAAGTTGCACCCCTTGCTGACACAGATGTGCAAATGCACAACCAGAGAAGTACTGCCAATAGAATAGGACTCTCTGGAGCAGATAAACAAACTCTATTGTCTCCATGTCTAATAGCAGGCGTGGACAAGAGGGGTATAAGGACTCCCAGCATCGAGGTGTGGAGCAGTGGAACCGTGTTCTCTGGAATGATGCAGCTCCATCCAGCACTTTGGGATGAGTTGGGAAGTTGGGGATGGTGGTCATCCAACATGCTGACCTCACTAAAGCTCTTGGCACTCAATGCAATCAAATCCTGCAAGGCAGGATCAGCTCTTATTAATACCTTTGATTTCAGAAGAAACAATGAACAGGTGACCCAGGATGGATGACCGTTCCTGAACTGTTCCTTTATTCACATTGCCAGACCCCCGCACACCCCCCCCACCCGCCCCCGCCCCCCGACACAAACAAACAGAGCACAACAATAAACAGAGTGACCTCAGATACGGGTGAAGCGACACCAGCCCCTAATCCTCTTCTCCTGACTCACAAACAACGTACTGCATTCCTCAGACTCTGACTATGTAAGTCATTATTCTCCTCACTGGAGCTCCGAACAGAGCTCGCCCTGTTCCTCTCAATCTAATAGACACATTTCTCACACGCTCACACTTCAAAACCACTGACCTTCACTGGGAAGCAGAAAACACACCACCGCCTCGGTCTTAATCCCACAGTCATTCAACACCCGGACAATAAATACCAGTAAACAATAAGGAGATAAGGAGAACTTCGGACAAACGCAGCAGACCAAAACAGCTCCTGCTTGATGAATTACCCAAACGCATGGACCTGCAGAGGGCCGGACCCCTCTCCGAGAAACCACTCAGTCTGCTCAAATTCCTCAGCGATAACCTAACTTCATAAATAGTCATTAAATTCTCATTTTCATGACACACTTGGAGCGGTTCTCTCCCCCACTGCACGGTGGGTAGACGCTGCTGACGGTGTGTGGAACGGCCTGGTCTCTCCAACACACACTTAATTACCAGTGCTGTCCGTTAGACGTGTAATTTTATAAACTAATGGAGCCTTTTGGAGAAATTTCCAGAGACACAAGGCCTCGGCGAGGCACAGCAGTCTTCCCGTTTAGGAAAAGGCCAGGAACGCCGGCCACTGGAATGAAAACTTCGGCGGGGAAGAGCCAGAACTTTCCCTTCTGCCAGGAATGGAAGACTGAACTGGGATGAAAGGAATAATGGTTTGACGTGAGGCTGGAAGGGACAAAATGATGAATGGGGGAGGGCTGGACAGATACATTGGTGGTATGTGGATGGACGGATAGGTAGGTTGGTGAACGGGTTGACGACTGGATAGATGGGTTGGCGAATGGTTAGAAGGACGGATTGATGGAAGGTGGGATAAGGCGAGTGCTTGTTCTATGGATGGATGGACAGACTGACAGATAGTTGGAAGGACGAGTAAATGGAGATATATGAAGGCATTAAATAAGGGTTGGATGGATGGTGAGATGGAACAGATGGATTAATGTATAGATAGACAGATGAAGGTAGACAAATGAGTGGATGGATGGATGGATGATTGAAGGGCAAGCAGTGGATAAACAGATGATTGAATTAATGTGAAAGTAGATGTTTGGGTAGATGGATGGATGGATAGACAGACATGGATGGATGGTGGATAAAGAAGCAGATGGATGGATGGACAGACGAATGGATGAACTCAGGTAAGACAGTAGATGGATGGATAGACAGACAGACAGACAGACATATGGATGGATGACAGATAAAGAGGCATATGGATGGATGGATATATTAGGCATGACTGTGTTGAGTCATCACCATAGGGCCCCAGTGTCCACACAGTGTCCACACAGTGTCCACACAGTGTCCACACAGTGGACTGGTTTGACATTAAAGCTGCTGTTAAACTGTCCCATCAAAACATTAACTCAGCTCACACAGGCATCAGATCAATGCTAAAACAGCCTGGAGGAACCGCAGAGAGAACCCATCGACAGAGAGAACCTCGGTCTCCTGCTGCACGAGGGGGGATCGACATGTGACAGCGGGTCAGATACTTTAATCATACCCAATATGGCCAAATCACAGCTCAGACCGAGACCATGAATTACCTCATTAAGATCCAATCTCTCATTCCTCCACTCTCTCACACACACACACTCAAACACACACACACACACACACACACACACACACACACACACACACACACACACACACACACACACACAC